>VZQC01009500.1:108521-155168 GCA_009823505.1 Rhizomys pruinosus | reverse complement strand
GAAGGATGCTTATACTCATGGATTATCACTTATAGCTAAAAAATGAAAAAAAAAAAAAACCTGAAAGATGCAGGACAGTTATGGCAGAATGCATGATCTGGGAGGGGATGGGGGTGGGGGGGAAGGGAAAGGGAAATATGCCTGATCTGAATTGGAAAATGATGTACGAAATGCACAAACCATCAATAAAAATTAAATTAAAAAATAAATAAAATAAAAAATAAAAATAAAAATAAGAAAAATAAAAATAAAAATAAAGACAAATAATGCTCCAGCTTATATATCAAGAGCTTTAGCTACTTTCTTACAATGATGGAAAATTAGCCATGTAAGAGGAATTACTTATAATCCCCAAGTACAAGCTATAATTTAACAGTCTCATCAAGTTTTAAAGAACCAAATTATGCATTTAAAAACAGTTAATTCATATTTCTCTACACATCATCTTTTAAACCATGCTCTCTTTGTAATAAATCATTTAAATACAGATAGTGAAGGAAATTCCCCTACAATGAAACACTGGGGAGGCTTGAAAAGGGAACAGCTCCCTCTGGTCGATTGGAGAGATCTCCTCACTGGTACCTGGAGAGGACCAGATGCTCTAATTTCCTCTGGAAGGAGATATGCATGTGTGTTCCCACAGGATCGTGACTGCCCCATGTGGATCCCAGATAGACTTTTCCTACCGGCTCCTTGCAAGAAGACAACAAAGGAAGTGAAAGCACGAGAGAAGGAAGGTGGAAGCCAAGCTGCAGAAGCTATCCCTAACACTGAGGAAAATGCAGACATGGACCCAAGTACAGCATCTCACCAAGGAGGCGAAGGACCTGGTGGCTGCACAACAGAAGCCTTTAACACCTGAATTCATACTTCTTGCTATTCTTTCTCTCCTTGCAGCTCAGTCTGCCGTAACATATGGGGAAAGCTATTGGGCATACGTGCCAAAACCCCCTCTCATACATCCGGTGGGCTGGATGGATCCTGATTACATCAAGGTGTTAACTAATGACACGGATTTACTGGGTGGTTTTCAAGATTTTGATCGGAGGCCCAATAGTTCAAGCTGTTTTAACTTTGTAGGTAGATCAGATTCCCTTCCCATCTGTCTTGCACTCAAAGGAGCAGTGCCCCTCAGGTGCTTACCTGTAAATTATAGAACATTCCTTACTGATGCTCCTGATCCAGCCTCTGAAGGTAAAAGATTAATATGGCAATTGCAATTACTTACTTTGGGATTTGCTTTTAACAAACTTTTCAAAATGCTCCTTTTATGCCTTTTCCTGTTTGTACAGAGTGCTATAAGGATATAAATCAATTTTGGGAGGGTAGTGTCACAGGAACACCCCATTGGCTTACGTGTGGATTTCCACACTCAGCTACTAAACATATACCTAAAGGTACTAATCTGGACATTTGGGATTTTTCTTCTGGAAGTTATGATTATACAGAATATTTCAAAAATAATGCAAAAATATTTAACAATTATGTTGCCCCAGGGATAGGACAAAAGATACAAAGATGGTTTTCTCCTGGGTATGTTGAGCCTGTTTGGGTAGCTAAAGGTCCTCTAAAGAACTCTACTGTCACTCATTATGATATTTTTAGATTGGCTGCTAGTGCAAATATGATTTTATGAAAGAAATCCAGGGAAAAGAAATCTACACCTCTTGCAACCCATGCCGGTGTATCTTATCCATTTGCTTATTATTAGGCCATGCTCCTCAAGTCAATATCACTCAAGCTGGTAATTCTTATCTGACTAATTACACAGCCTGTAAACTAATTAATTGCATAAATTCAGGCATGGATAAAGCTACTGCTGTTATGATACTGGTAAAAAAGACTGCCTTATGTTATGCTAACGGTAGATTTGCAACAAGATACTTGGTATGATAACACTGCCTTACACACCTTAGAAAAATTAAACACGCTATGAAGCCTAAGAGGTTCATAGCAGGACTTATACTTGGTACCTCAGCTCTGATTGCTATTTTGACTACTTTTGCTCTCTCAACCACAGCCTTAGTGCAGGAAATACACACGGTCCATTTTGTAAATGAAATGAATAAAAATATTTCCGTTACATTATCAGAACAATCCATTAGAGATAAAAAAAAAAAAAACTGGAGTCAAAAATAAATGCCTTGGAAGAAGTTGTTCTAGCCTTAGGACAGGACATAGCTAATATTAAAACTAGGATGGAGGGGAACCGGGGTCGCAGGGGAGACGCCATAACGCGCAAGGCCAGGTACACAGCTCTACAGCTCTAGGCGTGGTCTGGCGGGGGGCAGCTGGGAGAGGGTCTCGCTCTGAACCCGTCTACGGGGTCCCCGGCCCAGAGGGACCACGCTCGGGTGAGCGGAGGGTCGCGTTTCCCTCTGCTCTGGTCCCGGCTGGACTTGTGGGCAGGAACCGGGGTCGCAGGGAGACGCCATAGATAACGACACGCCCAGGCCAGTACACAGCGCTACAGCTCGTAGCGTGGGTCGTGGCGGGGGGCCGTGTGAGAGGTCTCGCTCTGAACCCGTCTACGGGTCCCCGAGCCCAGAGGGGGAACCGGGGTGCGGGCCTAGATCAGCACACAAGTACCCCCGTGCATGCCAAGTGAATTGCTAAGAAGCCAAGTGGTCAACCTTTTGGAAAACCTTCAAACAGAAGAGAAGACTATAAACTTAGGCTTCCAACATCCAATTTATACACAAAACTGAAAACCTTAAACCTAGCCAAGTCAATACAACCATAAAAAAAAAAAAAAAAAAAAAGCATCGGAGGAGGCAAGCAAAACCGTTCGGCTAATATAGTGAAAAGTCGTTTGGGACTTGAACCACAAAAGGGAAAACCAAATGCCAGGGACCGACTAAGTACAACATGAGAGAATGCACAGTAACGCCCACAACATGACCGAACCAAACCTGGAGGAGATAGCGACATTGGGCTCCCCTTGGAGGAGACCCAAGAACAGAGCTTAAAGGAATAATTGCAGACATACTACGAAGAGAAATTAAAGAAAATAAAGAAGAAGTCTGAGAACTAAAGAGAGAGCATGAAAAACTCAGAAAAGGACCTAGAGGATTACAAATTAAAAACTTCGGAAAGAAACAAAGGAAGAGAGTGACAACTCCAAGAAAGAACTAGATGGAGAAAAAAAAACTCGAATGGAAGTAAGAAACATGAAAAAGGAGCCAACAAGACTTTTCTAAAATATAAAATGAAAAAAAAAAAAAGGAAATGGAAGTACTAAGAAAACACATGAGGAAACAAAAAAGGAATTAGAACACTCATCCATCAAGAAGAAAGAAGAAAAAAAGCCTCAAAGTAGAATGGATGAAGCAGAACAAAGATATCAGACATGGAAGATAAACAGAGCATTAAAAAGGCTTCAATAAGATTAGAAAAATGTAAAAATACACAAAAGTGGAACAAACAGGAAATATGGGACACATGAAAAGACCAAACTCCGACATCATAGGATAGAGGAGAAGAATCTCAGAGAATAGTATTGATCAGATCTTCAACAGCATAACAGAAGAAATTTCCCCAAAACTAAAAGATAGACAAGAACCATACAAATACAAAAGCACATAGGGACCCCAAAATAGACAAGATCAGAAAAAACACCCACGCCATGCTATCTTAAAATGCTAGATGCCCAAACAAAGACACAACATTCTAGCAGGCCACAAAAGAAAAAACAAGTCACATACAAAGGGAAAACCAAATTCAGAATGACAGCTGACTTCTTTCTGCGCCTCACACACATGAAAAGACAGAAGATCATGGAGCAAAGCATCCCTGTGTTATGGGACTATGGTGCCAACCCAGAATACTGGTCACCCAGCAAAAAATGTCGACTATACTTGAAGAGGAGTGAAAAATCTTTCCATGACATTAACAAGAATGTAGGAATTACATGTCTGAAAACCAACTCTTCTAAATACTTTGAAGCAATTCAAAGGGCAGGAAGAGAGGAGCAACAATCCTCAAACACCCTAGGAAAAGAAAACTAACAAAAACTAAACCATAGGGAGCAAAATCAGGGCCTAGAAGTCCAAATGGATAATAAAGTGAAAGGAAAGCAACATCCATCTTTTCAATATTGTCACCTTAAAATATTAATAATGGGCTAAACTCCCAAAGTCAAATGGCATAGACCTGGGAGAAGGTGGATTAGGAAAACAAATCATATCTATATGCTGTCTACAAAAGAAACCCATCTCATTTCCAGAGGATATGACACTTTAAGTGAAGGCATGGAAAGAAATCCAAGCAAATGGTACCAAAAAGAAAGCGGGTAGTGGCTATCTAATATCAGACAAAATAGACTTCAAAGCAAAAGAAATCAAAAGAGACAAAGAGGGCCATTACATCCTTATTAAAGGAACAATTGAACAATGAAATTTCACAATCTAAATATATATGCACCAAACATCAGTGCACCAAACTTTATAAAGACAAGTACTCAGGATCTCAAGGCACAGATTAACCCCAGCACACTTACAATACTAGGGACTTTCAATACCCCATTAAGTCCTCTAGACAGATCAACAGGACAAAGGATAACAGAGAGACATCTGAACAAATTGACACAATACACCAAATGGACCTCACAGTACAATCTACGAATATTTCACCCAAACACCAGAGAATACACTTTCTACTCACCACCTAATGGACATTCTCCAAAACAAACATATACATGGGACTACAGGGAAAAAAAACTCAACAATATAAAAAGGTTGAAATAATTTCATGCATTCTATCAGACCACAGTGAATATAAACTCAATATCAACACCAGAATAACCCTACAACCTACAGGAACCCATGGAGACTAAAAGAACACTCTCCTGATAATGAGTGGGTCAAGGAAGAAATAAAAAAAGGAAACATTCCTGGAAACTGATGACAATGATAAAACTCACAAGCAAACTATGGACCACTCTAAAAGCAATCCTGAGGAAGTTTAGATCTCTAAGTGCCCACATTAAAAAAACAGAAAGAGCACAAGTGAAACATCTAACACGCAGCTAAAAATACTTTGAGAGACAAACACAAATGAACCCTAAACGAGCAGACAAGAAGAAAAAAAATCAGAGCAGAGATCAATGAAATAGAAAACAAAGAAAACCATACAAATAAAGATTCAATTGAATACCAAAAGTTGGTTCTTTGAAGAGAATAAACAAGATAACAGACCTCTAGCCCAGTTCCAAAAGAAAGAGGGAACAACTTCCCAATCATCAATAGAATCTGTGATGAAAGGGAAATATCACAACAGACAAGGAAAAGATCCAGAACGATCATACGGGACATACTTTCAAAAACTTATATTCTCCTAAGTTTGAAAACCTAAAGAAATGATGAATATCTGAATCCTGGGATTCACCAAAGCTCAACCAAGAAGAGATGACATCCTAAAAAGACCAAACACAGGAAGAATCAAAGATGTAATAAGTAGCCCCCAAACCAAAAAATGCCCAAGGCCCGGATGGATTCACGGCAGAATTCTATAAAATTTCAAAAAAAAAAAAAAAAAAATATCAAAAAAAAAAAAATTAGAAGGATACAAATGGAGGGAACTCTCCCATTCCTTCTATGAACCGCAACATACCTACTACCAAAACCAGGAAAATACAACCAAAAAGAGAACTATAGACCCAATCTCCCTAATGAACACAGATGCCAAAATTTAAACAGGATCTGGCAAATCACATACAGACCACATCAAGAAAATCAGCCACCATGACCAATTGGATTCAAAGACGCAGGGGTGTCGTTCAACATACAAAAATCAATAAACATCATTGTGCTGATACGTTGGTGTCCAACTTGACACACCTGGTTTGAGGGAGCTCTTTGGGGAATGGTTCCATTGGATTTGCTTGTGGCCACATCTGTGGTGTAGTGTCTTGATTGTTGAGCAGTGACAGTAATAAGAAGGCAGGCTGAGCAGCCAGTAGAGAGCAAGCCAGTGAACACACTTCCATGGCTGTGCTTCAGCTCCTGCCTCCGTTCTCTCCTGAGTTCCTCCTTGAGTTCCCAAGTGATGATCTGTGACCTTGGAGACATGTAAGCTGAATAAACCCTTTCCCCCCAAGTTGTTTGGTCAGAGTGTTTGTCCACAGCAATGGAAGACAAACTACGACGAAAATTGGTACAAGACAAGTGGGGTATTGGCTTGATAGACCCTGACCGGGTGTTTGGGGGGAAGGATTGTGAGGTGTTTGGAAATTTGGGCTTGGAAGATCATTGAGATGCCTAAATATTGTTGCTGTGAGCTTGGGCAGTTTTGCTGAAGGAGTTGTAGAGATGAGGCCTGGCTTGTGAAGTTTCTAGTTTCAAAGGGGAGCGAGATCATCAGGACT
This sequence comes from Rhizomys pruinosus, assembly GCA_009823505.1. NCBI lineage: Eukaryota > Metazoa > Chordata > Mammalia > Rodentia > Spalacidae > Rhizomys > Rhizomys pruinosus. The sequence continues at coordinate 148,804 of VZQC01009500.1, read as the reverse complement.
GTGTAATCTGTGGGTCTGGTCAGCTGGGGCTGTGGAGAATCAGCTGTAATGTAACAAGAGACCAGAACCTGAAGTGAACTTTTGTGGTACTGGGGCAATTGATGCTGTTTAGCTGGGGCTGAAAAACAGCTGTAAAGTAACAAAAGACCGGCATCATGGTGAAACTTCTGGGGAGAATTATCTTCAGGGTCAGCACACACAAGAAGCTGTGACCCAGAAAGGGCCTAGCCACATCTCAGACCAGAAGCAGGACTTGGTAACTCGTAAGAGTCTCCTTATAGTTCCGGTGTTGAAATTTGAAGGGGTCACAGAGAGCAGCCGAGCGTGGCACTGTGAGAGGCAGGAAAGACCATTGGTGGAAGTGCACCTCGGTTGCTGTGAAGACCCAGAGGTTGCAGGGGTCATGGAGAGAAGCGGGAGGCTTTGCACCAGGAGAGGTCAGAAAGAGACCATTGGTGAAGGGCTGCCTCAGTTTCAGTAGCGACCCAGCTTTTTTGGAGATGCCGGTACCCTGGGATGACCACAAGAGCAGCGGTAGGTGTAGAATGGGAGTCGCCTGGGCCTGCGAGATGAGTGTGCCACGATGGCAGAGTCAGAGGAGGGGGAGCTCGCCGAGACCCTTTGGAGCCCAGAAGATTGTGAGTGATCCCAGGTGTCCAGCCTGAGCTACTTCGCTTGAACTTATGTTTTGTTTAGGTGCCTGATTCTTCCGCTTTGAAATAAGACATTACTTGTTTTTGTGATTTAACAGCCCACAGTTAATAGACTTTAAATAGACTGGACTTTAAGTGTTTGGACATTTTTTAAGGACTGTGGGGCTTTTAAGGTGTACTCTCTTAGGTGTGTGATTAGTGTTAACATCATACTTTGGGATAAGAACGGGAAAGGTGGTTTAATAGTGATGTGTTTGTGTGTCAAGTTGACAAGGGGTAAATTGTGCTGGATAGCTTTGGTGTACCTTGACACACCTGGGTTAGCGGGAGCCTTCGTGTTGGGGAATTAGGCTCCATTGGATTGGGCCGTGGCCACATCTTTGGTGTTGTCTTTGATTGTTGAGCAGTGACAATTATAAGAGGCTGTGCCTTGAGCCAAGCGCAGTAGAGAGCAAGCCAGTGAACATCCCCTCCTCCATGGCAGGCTTCAGCGCCTGCCCCGTTCCTGCCCTGAGTCCTGCCTTGAGTTCCCTAAGTGATGAACTGTGACCTGGGAGATGTAAGCTAATAACCCTTACCTCCCCAAGTTGGTGTTGGTCAAGTATTTTATCACAGCAGGTGGAAGACAAACTACGACAATCATCAAACATATCAATTGACTGAAGACAAAAACCACACCATCATCAGTGATGCGGAGAAAGCCTTTGACAAAATCCAGCCCCTTCATGCTTAAAGTCCGGGAGGAATTGTCTGGAGGGATCATTACCCAATGTAACCAAAGCCATATCAGAAAAACCCACAGCAATACATCCTAAATGGGAATCAGACAGAAGGCATTCCCCCCTTAAAAGGTAGGAACTTGGCCAAGGCCTGCCCTCTGTCCAACCTTACTCCTCTTTCAATATAGTGGCGAAGAAACCCCTAGCTAGGGTCAAATAAGGCAAGAAAAGGAAATTTAAAGGAGTTCTAATTGGAAATAAGGGGGAAGTCAAGCATCCCTTTTTGCGTGATGATATGATAGTTTACTACCTAAGGGATCTAAGAAACTCCACCAGAAAACTCCTAGAAAACTGATATTATAGACAGCTTTGGTAAAGTGGGCGGATACAAAATAACCTGAAAAATCAGTAGCCTTTCTGTTACACAACAACAGAGCAATTGAAGAGGGACTACAAAGAGACCTCCCACTCACTAATCCTCAAAAACAATAAAATACCTAGGACAAAACCTAACCAAAGACACAAGGTATCCTAACATACAAAAATTTTAAAACCTGAAAAAGGAAATCGAGAAGACATAGAAGATGGACAACCTCACCATGCTCTGGATTGGAAAAATTAAATATAGTAAAAATGTCCTATCCTACCCAAACTACTAGTGAGAGATTTAATCGATCCCAATCAGAATATCCCCAAGAGTTTCTCTTCTCATAGGCCCCTGGAAAAAAAAATCCTCAAATTTCATTTGGAAAAACAAAAGACACCAAATAGAGCCAAAGCAACCCTGAGTGAAAAGAGCAATACCAGGGGGATTGCTATACCCGAGACATCTAAACTATACAGGGCTATAGTCATTGGGAACAAGACCAGAGCCTGGGCTGCACAAAAACAGACCAGTTGACCAATGGAATAAAACGAAGATCCAAACCTGACTCATACAATTTCAGCACCTCATATTTGACAAGGGGCCAAAAAGACACAGGAAGAGAAAAGACAGCATCTTCAGCAAGTGGGTGCTGGCAAACTGGATCACCACTTGTTAGAAGAACAAATAAACACCCTACCCCGTCCCTTGTACAAAAGCTCAACTCCAAGATGGAAACAAGGACCTCACTTGAAAACCAAACCCATAACTCTGGAGGTGATAGAAGAAAAAACTTGGCACAGCAGACTACAAGACTTGGATGTAGGAAAAGACTTTCCTAAATCAGACAGCAGCTGCACAAAGAATTAAGACTCGACAATTGACAAATTGGGACCTCATTAAACTTCAAAAGCTTCTTTACATCAAAGGAAGCAATAAAGAAAGTGAGGAGAAGACCCACAGTAGTGGGGAGGGAAACCTTACAGCAGATACATCTGACAAACATTAATTTCCAGAGTATTCAACATCATTGAAACTTGCAGGGTAAATGGGTGGAGCTGGAAGACATTATGTTAAGTGAAGTAAACACAGTCCCAGAAAAAAAAAAAAAATGGTAGTTCCCTCCATATGTGGATGCTAGTACCAACAAACCCAGATATAAATATTTCTCATGCCGAGAAGAGGATGCCATAGTAACAAGAAACAACAGAAAGACTGCATCAGAAAATGGGACTGAAATGGTGAAATGGAAAGGGGGGGGTGGAGAGGGACACAGGTGTTATATTCGATTAACGGCATATTTTAATTGACGTGAGTCCAGCAAGTACCCAGTTTCGCCTAGACACTGTCTACAGGACACATTTGTGTTTTAGAACTTAGCTAAAAGTAAACATGTGTTATATTTAAACAACATTGGTTTACAGAATTCTGATAAAAATGGTAATACATTCGAATTAAATGGAGATATAATTCGCGGTTGCCCACATTTGCTTTACATAAAATCTGTTAGAGCAAGAACTTTGGATTGACAACATACACAATGTTCTCTCTTAATTTCTCTGTCTGTCATGTCTCACCTTTGTAGCATTCTCTTCTATAAGATGATTTTAACGTAAACAACTAAGTTTGCTTCTCAAGTTAACCATATATAGTCACCAAAAAAACATGGGTGCATGATGAAAATCTGTGCCTTGACGTCCACCTATAGTCATTGTAGTAATACACTGTCGTCTGGAGACTCATACGCTAAAAAAAGGCAGGGGGGATACAGAAGACATGAAAACCTTTTCATCAAACCCTTGCAATTCAAATCTTAAAATTAACTATACAGGAAAAGATTTTTATGTCCACAAGGATCAAAACACGTCACCAACTAAACGCTGAGAAAGAAAAATACAAAGGTTTACATGAAAAAGTAATGACAAAAAGTGGCAACGGAAAGGGTGACCATGTCTGACATTCAAAAGGGGAGAAAAGCATCAGATTCTCATAAAACATCGAACCCCTCTGTGGATCCTACATAACAAAACTATCTTATAATGAGTCCTAATGAAACTTTACCTTCTAGGTGCCACAAGGTTCTGATATAGAGACTTTCTTGCTTCCCCCCATAAAACAGGAGAAATCATAGCACGATTATGAGGTCGTTCTCTCCAACGTTAAATTGGAGAAACTATTGTAGAGGTAATCTCTTATAAAACTGGTAAAACTGCCTTCTTTAATTGAGCTAATAGAACATCGCGGAACTGTGGAAGGATTACGTCTCGGTTCAGAACCAAATATAACTAAGGTCCTAGGGCTCATCCACTCAGGCAAAAAATATGTTAACTACAGGAGTCTTGGGACATCAGCATGGATTTTCTACCAGGGGGATGTGTGGCCAGGGGATCAACCCCACAAAAGGTAAGGGTTCCTTGCCTCTAAGTTGGGATACCTGCAGGAGGAGAGGCAATAAAACCCTTGGCTGCGAAGAACCTGATTAACATGGGAGGGATGCTTATTGACCACACATGCAAGTGTACAGGATGGCCTCTGGAATGCCAGAAGTATTGTTACCAAAGGCCACTAAACCAATAAAGCAAATATGGGTCTCCCTGAGTCAACCAAGACTCCACCGTTCAGCACAGGCTACACCTCACCTGCCTGGAAATACTGTGCAGCAAGAAGGCAGCCATGTGCCTGTATTATTCCCAAATCTAATTGGCTATTGCTCTCTCCCTTCCGGAGAAATAACCCATGGCTTGATTGCCACAATCTTACATCCTCTTACAGGTTAGGAGACTAGATGTTATAAGCCACAGTAAGACCCTGTCATATTTAACAGGGGGGAAAATTGTAATTCATGGATTAACATATCCAAACATGTGTCTATGCTAAAGTAACCTACCATAACTATTAGTGCTGCTTAAATACCTATATATCTAATTGCTTGTTCTTCATTAGTAGGATCGAAAGGTTATTCCTGGACAAACTGTCAGCCCATGAAAGGAAACAGCCAGAATTGACCAGAGTCCAAGTCAACAGCTCCAGAGAGAGTGGACTGTTTTACCTCTCATCCACCTGTGCCCCTTTTCTAAGCCTAGGGAACAACCTGCGGAAGAGGGGGCGTGGTAGAATGTAAGGGCTGCGATTGGGGTGAATGGTGAAACTACAGCAATGTAGTCTGGACACTCATTTGATCAACTTGATTGAACAAACAACCTGTCACCCCCCACTGAATGGTGGGGCTGTAGGTGTTTGGGCACAACAGCCTGCAGATAGGTTTTGCATGAAGGATGCTTGTACTCATGGATTATCACTTATAGCTAAAAATGAAAAAAAAAACTGAGAGAAAGATGCAGGACAGTTATGGCAGAATGCATGATCTGGGATGGGGTGGGGGTGGAGGGGGAGGGAAAGGGAAATAAGCCTGAACTGAATTGGAAAAAATGTATGAAATGCACAAAGCATCAATAAAAAGTAATTAAAAAAAATAAATAAAACTAGGATGAAGACCCGATGCCATATTGCCTTTCAGTATATCTGTGTTACACCACTTCCTTACAATGCTTCATAACAATGGAATAAGGTAAAGAATCATCTACAAGGGGCCTGGAAAGACACTGATATCACTCGTAATTTGGACGATCTTCAAAAAGATATTTCAGTCTTAAGCAGGGCCCATTTGGATGATGATAAATTAGAATCTCTAGCCAGTGGGCTAGAATTAGGCATTAAAGCCTTAAATCCTTTAGACTGGACCCAATATTTCATTTTTATAGGAATCGTTTTTTTCCTTATTCTCATGGTTGTGCTTCTCTTTCCTTGTCTCTTCAGACTTGTGCTTTGTTCCATTCACTCAATTCAGCATGACATTACTGAAATGCGTCTTAAAAACAAAAAACCAGGAAGTGCCACACCAACTCCAGCGTCATCTGTGTGAGCAATGACGAAAGTCATAATCACAGACGGGAGATATGTGTCTTTCGAGGCTAAGCTCCCTGGTGGTCCCTGGCAGAGTGCTCAGCCTTAGCTTCCAAGATCACGATGCGCTACAAAGATGTTTTGCTTCTTGAGTGTTGGACTTCGCACACTGTCTTTTGATTATTTTCCTGAGCTCAGAACAACCTCAGTCCCAGACAAGGAACAGTTAAATGTGTATGGAAATAAATCAGGCGAACAGAAGCTCCATGAACCTAAGCAAAACCATACAGAGAAACAGTATCCAAAGGCCCCTTTGTCCTAGAAGCCCCCACAAAGATATTATGAATGAAAAACATTACACTGAGTGATATAAGTCAGTTACAAACAATAAAAGTGTTTTTCCAGATTTAATAAGAATAAAGGCTCAGTCCTTTAAGCAAGAAGCTACAACTGATAGAATTAGTAAGATAAAAGTCTTAGTTACAGTTATGCATGTTAAAATGTAATAGGTAGAGGCATGCGGCGGGTTTCTCCTTTAAGAAAAACAGAACCAATTAAGAGACTTTCCCAGGCTTTGTCTTGAATTACAGCTTAGAGATAACAAGCGGCCTTGGGAAAATCGAGCCCCAGGAAGGATGAGAAACACCAAATTGGAACTTCAAAGACACAAAGACAAACTGTTTATGGCTTGTGGTTTTAGGACTGCTGTTTTGTTGCTTATCTCCCATGCCAAGACAGCGTGAGCAGTATACCATGTGTAAGCTTCCATTGATGTGTAAATTTATCTGACTTGCTGTCCTTGGAAACCCAGGTGTGAGTTCCTTTAGTAATGAGCCTTTTGTTCCCAGGGAAGTGCTAATCCCCAGCCACTTTCCCAGCCTTGTGATATAAAACTTTGACTTGTTCTCAGTAAAATGCAGCAGATTCAAATCCATTTTTCTGGTGTCGTTTCTGACTGACATTTGCCGAACTCCATGCCCTCCTTCCAAGACCCTGGTTCCCGCAGATTGAGTGAGCCCCCTACTGGGATGGTCTGCGGCAATATTTAACTGGAAAAAAAATGTAATTCATGGATTGACATACCATCCAAACATATGTGTCTATTCTAAAGTAACCTACCATAACAATTAGTGTTGTTTAAATACCTATATATCTAATTGCATGTGCTTCATTAGTAGGATCAAAAGGTTATTCCTGGACAAGCTGTCAGCCCATGAAAGGAAAAAGCCAGAATTTACCAGAGTCCAAGTCAACAGCTCCAGAGAAAGTAGACTGTTTTTCTTCTCATCCACCTGTGCCCCTTTTCTAAGCTAGGGAACAATCTGTGGAAGAGGGGGTGTGGTAGAATGTAAGGGCTGCGATTGAGGTGAATGGTGAAACTATAGCAATATAGTCTGGACACTCATTTGATCAACTTGATTGAACATATAAGCCCCGCCCCTGCTGGATGGTGGGGCTGTGAGGGTTTGGGCACAACAGCCAGCAAATTGGTTTTACATGAAGGACGCTTGTACTCATAAATTATCACTTATTGCTAAAAAATGAAAAAAAAACTGAGAGAAAGATGCAGGGCAGTTATGGCAGAATGCATGATCTGGGATGGGGTGGGGTGGGCGGGGAAGGGAAAGGGAAATATGCCTGAACTGAATTGTAAAATGATGTATTGAAAAATACACAAACTATTCAATTTAAAAAAAGAAGTTAAGAAGCTGTATTTTGGAAGGCTTAATTAATTTTACTGTTATTTTAACGGACATTTGCCATTTGAAAAAAAAATATAAGTACTAAGTACCCATTCTTGAAACTGGAGTTTGAGGTCCGTTTTTGTTTTGGATTGGTAAAAGATGAAATACAGTCTTTTAAATGCTACGTATCCTATAAGATACAATTGGGCTGTTACAGATAACTCAAGAGAATACCGCAAACACTGATACTACATCAATGTCAAGGCATTTGTCACTGGGAAATCAGTATAAATGTGAAGTAAAAATAATAACAACTTGTAGTTCCATAAATTATAGTGTGACAGTCTTTATATGTTGATAGTATTAGACCAATTTTTTTTATTTAACATATTTTTATTTTTGATTTCTTTCGCATTTCACTACATCATTTTCCCCAATTTCAGTTCAGGCATATTTCCCTTCCCTTCCCCACCCCCCCACCCCACCCGAGATGATCATGCATTCCGCCAAAACTGCCTGCATATTCTCTCAGATTTTTTTTTCCATTTTTTAAGCTACTAAGTGATTAAACATGAGTACCCAAGCTCCTTCACTGTTAAAACCCATTTGCAGGCTGTTGTGCCCCAAACCCCACAGCTCCACCTTCCAGCAGGGGGGTGAGGGGTTTGTATATTTCAATCAAGTGATCAAATGAGGGGGTCCAGACTATAAATTGCTGTAGTTACACCATTTACCCCAATCGCGCCCTTACATTCACCACGCCCCCTCTCCGCAGATTGTTCCCTGAGGCTTAGAAAGCGGGGCACAGGTGGATGAGAAGCCAGTAAATAGTCACTTTCTCTGAGGCTGTTGTCTTGGACTCTGGTCAATTCTGGCTGATTCCTTCATGGGCTGACATTTGTCCGCGATTATAAACCTTTTGATCCTATAATGAACAGCACAAAGCAATTGTATTTTTAAACAGCATCTAAGTTATGGTAGGTTTTTGGTATAGACACATATGTTTCGATATATGTGTAATCCATAGATTACATTTTTTCCTGTTACATACTGACCTGGTCTTCTGTGGCTTTTGACGATCTCCCAACCTGTAGAGGATGTAAGCTTGACGTGTAACATGGGAAAGATGTATTGAGACCCACACATGCAAGTGTACAGATGGCCTCTGGAACACCAGAGAGTGTTACCAAATGGCACTAACCCAATTAAACGCAAACTACGGGTCTCCCTGAGCCAAGCAAGACTCCACCGTCAGCACCAGCTACACCTCACCTGCCTGGAAATACTGTGCAGCAGAGGCAGCCATATGCCTGTATATCCCAAATCTAATTGGCTATTGGCTCTCTCCTTGGAGGAATAACCCATGGCTGATGCCACAAGCTTACATCCTCTACAGGTATTAGACCAATTTTTAAACAACCTAACTAATTTAGTTTACCATTATATAACATGTGAATAAATTTTGGATAAAAATAAAAATAAATTAGATAAACCTTGATTAATCATACATGTGATCTTTAAGTTAACTGATTAAGACTTGATCCCGAAGAAATAAAGTTTATGTACATAATTTTAACCTTTATATATTACAACCCCTAGGTACATTACATTAAGTTATACATATTTTAGAATGGTTTTTATAGATCCTTATAGGGTGTTGGTGGATTATAACGAGCAAATTACAGTACATACTCAATAGAACTTTTAATTATCACATGTGAAAATTTATATTTACCCTTAATAAATCAATTAATTTATTAGATGTTTGAGTATACTAACAGACCTGAGTTAGGGAGAAAAAAGTTCAATTTTGGTTTTAGAGTTAGCTTTTACTGAATTTAGACACTAAATTTATGTAATCAGTAAAATTACAACAAGTTTATTGGGAAAAAAGGTTAATCTTAGTTGTAGAATTTGTCTTTACTGAATTTTAGCACTAAATTTATGAAACCAGTATATTTATAACAAGTTAATTTTTAACCAAACTTTAGAGTATTTTTAAGTGAGTTTTTTAAAATGACCATTGTTTTCAGGATGCCGAAATAGAAAAATTGTGTTAATTTTACATAGGTAAAGACAAAAATGAATTAGGATGACTTACTATTTCAGCTCAGTGGTAGATTACAAACCACGGGGTCCAGAGGCCTGTTGAAAGGTGAAAACAAATCTAAAAGACTCCAAAATTGTCTAGGACCTTTTAATTGACTTTAGAATTGTCTAAGATCCTTTTAATTAATTGACTTAGACTTGCCAAGGACTTCTTAATTAATTGATTAATTGTGCACACTTTATTTAAAGATTTTTTTGTGTACCCATGTATTAGATTTAGAAATTTAAAATCTGGCCAGGTGTGGTGGCACACGCCTTTAATCCTAGCACTTGGGAGGCAGAGGCAGGTAGAACTTTGTGAATTCAAGGCCAGCCTGGTCTTCAGAGTGAGTTCCAGGACAGCTGGGACTACAGGGAGACCCTGTCTCGAAAAGACCCCCAAAAAAATTGCCATGAAAGGAACAGTAAAATTAAACTCAATTTTGAGTAAGTACCATAAGCAAAAGCCCAGTGTGATGGGTAATCCTGGGTGTCAACTTGACTGGACTAAGGAACAAATAAGAGAAAAAGGATCTTCAGATTGGACTACCTAAACCCGGATGGCCCACCCCAAATTTGGGTGTTACCTTCTGCTGGCAGGCAGTATTAAAGGCCATGCCAGAGGGATCTACTACCTTTTTTCCTGGGGCTTGCCTCTCTCTCACTGGTGAGTTTGTCTTGCTGCTGTGATCAACCCTACAGTTCCCAGCTTTTACTGAGAATGGCAGATCTCCTGGAATCCATCGGGCCTTCAGCACCAGATTGGGACTACTGAGACTTCCAGCCTTGTGGACAGAGCAGTTCCCTGGATTCTCAGCCTCTCCAGTGTGGTGCAGCTACTGTTGGACTCCTTGAACTCTGTCATGTTAGCAAATCAATAAATTATATATAGCTGTATATTCATCCTGTTGCTTCTGTTTCTTTAGAGAACCCTGACTAATACACCCAGTATGGTTTGAAGGTACATTTTCCCTTTGTATTTTTGGGATACTTGGTTTAGAAGGAACAAAAATCAGTTTTTCTACACAGGGTGGCAGGCCTGAAGCATTATGGGAATTGTAGTCTTCTGGCTTGGAATGTTAAAAAAAGAAGTTAACATGGCTGCATCAGGCTCAAAAAGTTCTGGGCTTTGTGGTCTCCTGGCATGCACCATACCATGCTGTTTCCTGACCACACACCCCTGCCCAGGGGCAAACAGCCCATGCTGCATTTCTCTTTCTTTATGCAGCCTGTGCACGTGGATTTTTTGGAATGGAAAGGGAGAGAGATGATAGTAAGTAGAAAATGCTTACAGGCAGAAAGCTTTCTCAGTTGCCTGGCTCAGCAAGCAGGAACACAATAGCCTCCCATCTGTGGGAACCAAAGTTAAAGGTTAGAAGAAAAGCTAAAGACAAGATTGAAAGACTATCCTCCTTGTGAGGATGTCCCAAAACCTGGCTGCTACACTGAGCCTTTTGCTCACTTCCCTACTCTGAATCCTCCCAAGTTTTTCCCACTCATGAGGGAAATTGGGGCTGAGAGAGACAGCCCGAGAGCCAATAGTAATACCCTCACTCTTGAGAGGGCAATATTTGGCTAGGTCCAGTGCAGTCCCTTCCTGCTGACCCTCATTCTTTGAGAGGTATGGGATTAATTATAACCTTACCTGTTTTCTTCTTGTCTATGAAAGTCTGAGCCCCACATTGGGCACCAAATATAATTTTAAATATATCACATGTGTGCAGCCTTCCATGAGGTCTTCTTCTTCCCTGATCCAGGGTTCATAGAGCCCAGATATAAGTCCTGGTAAGGAGTGGGAGGATTTGGAAGCAAGGCTCAATAGAATGGAGAGAGAGAGAGAGAGAGAGAGAGAGAGAGAGAGAGAGAGAGAGAGAGAGAAGAAAAGGACCCTGAAATGGGACCAGGAGCAATTCCATGAGGGAAAAAAAAATCTTGATTTATTGCTGTAACTCTGGGTTTTTATACAGAATATTTTGCAGGTTTGGACATACAGAATTGGGGATTGGGACAGGCCATATTATCCAGATCATTACAGGAATGTGACAATGCTTTGCCCAAGGCATAAAAGACAATAGGCACCAGGCAAGTTTTCACAGGGAGGCAAGATATCAGCAGTAGTCCAGGCTTGGAGGTTGCTTGCTGACTCTCTAAGTGCTTCTGCCAAAAGAATACCTAAAAGACAGAGCTTGCCCTGTATATCAGAACCCATTAGCTCTGGCAGGGATGTAGGGGGATATTAGGGGTGGGCAAGTATGAGAGAATGAGTCTAAATTTGATTAAGAAATGTTGTATTAAATGTGCTCAATATAAATTAACTTTAAAAAGTAAAATAAAATACGCCTAAATTTTGAAAGCAAAAAAAAATGCCCATTCTACCCAAATTAATATACACATTCAAGGCAATCCGAATTAAAAGCCAATGAATTCCTTTACAGAATTGGAAAAAAATCTTTACATTCGTATGGAAAGACAAAAGACTCTAAATAGCTAGAGCAACCCTGAGCAGAAAAATGCAGTACAAGGAGGGATCACCTTACCAGACTTCAAGCTATATCACAGGACTCTAGTCATTAAAGATAGACTGGTACTAGCAAGAACAGACCTGTTGACCAATGGAACAAAATTGAATATCCAAGCTTGAGATCCTACAATTTCAGCTACCTCATATTTGATCAAGGGCCAAAAAAGCTCATTGGAGGAAAGATAGCATCTTCAGAAAATGGTGGTGGCAAAACTGGATCACCATATGTAGAAGAACAAAAATAATGCCCTACCTCTAACTCTGTACAAAAATGAACTCCAAATGGATAAAAGTCCATAATTTGAAATGTATTAGTCACTTTTCTGTTGCTGTGATAAAGCACCATGATCAAGGAACTTATAAAAGGAAGAGTTTATTTGAGCTTATGATTGACGGTTCCAGGGAATTAGAGTCCATTGTGGTGGGAGGCATGGCAGCCAGAGCTAGAGCAGCATGCCGAGGGTCACATCTTGCAATGAACACAGGAAGCAGAGAGAGCAACCGGAGACCACGAGGCTTGTAAAACTCACTAAACCTGCCCCCAGTGACATACTTCCTCTAGCACGGCCACACCTTCTAAGACCTCCAAAAACAGTGCCACCAACTGGAGACAAAATGTCTGAATACTTAAAGCCTATGGGGGACACTCATTCAAATCACCACATGAAACATGAAAGTTATAGAAGTAAAAAGTTCATAGCAATCTACAAGACATCATAGTAGGAAAAGTCTTTCTAAATCAAATAGCAGCTGGGCAGGAAAATTAGGTCAACAGCTGATGAGTGGGACCTCATCAAACTCAAAAGCTTCTGTACACCAAAAAAAAAAAAAAACAATCAAGTAAGTAAAGAGAAAACTCACAGAGAGGGAGGAAATCTTCACCAGTGATACATCTGACAGCGCATTAACACACAGAATATATAAACTACTCCAAAAACAAAGAAGAAAACAAATAACCTAATCAAAAGATGGAGTAAAGAGCTGAACAGAGACTTCACCATTGAGGAAGAAATGATGATTGATAAACATCTTAAAAAGTTTTCAAAATTGTCAATAATTAAGGCAATGTAAATTAAAACCGCTCTAAGATATCATCTCATTCCAATAAGACTGGCTACGATTAAGAGAACATAAGACATCAAATGCTGGAGAGGTTTGGGGGAAAGGGGTACACTCATCCACTGCTGTGGGGATATAAACTTGTACAACTACTGTGGAAATTAGTGTGGAGAACCATTTAAAGACTCAAAATGAGACTATCATCTGACCCAGCCATACCACTCCTGGGTATATACCCACAAGACTAATGCTACCAGAAATATACATGCACATCTATATTGTAGCTCTCTTCACAATAGTGAAAAACTGGAATCAACCCAAATGCCCCTCAACTGAGAAATGGATAAAAAACAAAACAAAACTGTGGTACATCTACAGAATGGAGCTCTATGCAGCAGTAAAGAAAGATAACATCATGAACTTTCCATAGGTAGAACTCAAAGTCATTAAGCTAAATGAAATAACACAGTCCCCCCAAAACAAAAGAGGGAATGGTTTCCCTCATTCGTTGATGGTAGAACCAAGTCCACCAATTGAAAGGCAAGCTGAGGAATGTTACTGTTATATTTCTTTCTATCTGAAAGCAACTGCGATGTTATAATATTAATCTCTTAATGAGCCCTCAAATTAACTGACCACTTACTTTCAAACATGGTAATTAATGTAAATGGGTGGAAGGTATATATTCATATTTTAGAGTAATATAAAAGTGAAAGGAAAAATGTGAATTCCAAAACATATATCTGATTTAACAGTTTATTCCTGGAGGACATAATTCTGGTACATATATGAAGTGTATATAGGCACACTTTGGAGCAATACAATTGGGAAGGAACCACCATAAGGACTTTGACCATAAGGACTGTGTCAAAGAATGGAATGATATAGTTAAATTATGCCTAAAACAATAAACCTTTGCAGAGGAAATCTTTAAAAAGACCGAGAGAAAGATGCAGGACATATATGGCAGAGTGCATGAACTAGGATGGGGTGGGAGGAAGAAAGAGGGGAATATGTCTAAATTGAACTGAAAAAATAAAACATCAATAAAAATATTATATTAAAATAATTGTTCAGTAACTTTCTCTAAATTCAATGGTATCATACTCGCTGTTCACAAGACATTTGTATACTCATATGGATATTTTGTTTCTTGCAAGATATTTTGTCTATTAACAAAGCCAGAATGTCCATAGCCAACATTATCCTAGATGGGGAAGAACCAGAAGTGTTCCCCTTAAAATCAGGAACCTGGAAAGTCTGCCCTCTCTTCCCACTCTTTTCAATATAATGCTTGAAGAGCTTGCAAGACCAGTAAGAGAACAGTAGGGATGATGGCACAAAAGGGATGACATCACACTAAGTATGAGGTCACAGTATGGATGATGTCACAGTAGTAATGAGGTCACATTAGGGATGAGTTGACACCTGGCATGAGGTCACAGTAGAAATGATGTCACACAAGGAATGATGTCAAAGGAAGGAGAGGTTGCACTAGGAATGAGAACACAATATGGTGAGGTCACACCAGAGATTAGGACACAGTAAGGATGAGGTCACAGTGGGATGAATGCACACTGTGGATGAGTTCACAGTATGTATGGGGTCACATTATGTATGAGGTTACTCTACACACACGTTCATTTTAGGATTAAAATCATACTAGTGATGAGGTCATAATAGGCATAATGTCAAAATAGGGATAAGGTAATAGTAAGAATGAGGTCACAATTAGGAATGATGTCAGAGTAGAGATGAGGTCACACTATGGATAAGGTCACACTAAAGATGAGTTAATGATAGGCATGAGGTCACAGTAGGGATGATGCTGAACAAAGGATAAGGTCACATTAGGTATGAGGTCACAGTAAGAATGAGTCCACACTAGTGATGAAGACACAGTAGGGATGACATCATATTGGGTTCAGTGTACACTGTGGATGAGGTCACACTAGGCATTAATTCACATTAGGAATGAGTTCAGAGTATGGATGACGTCACAATACAGATGACTTCACAGTACAGATAAGGTCACAATAGGTAATGGTCACAGTAGAGATATGGTCACACTAGGGATGAGGTCACTAAAATTTTCTTTCATTGTAAGCATAAGGTCACACTAAAAATGAGCTCAGAGTAATTATGAGGTCACAATAGGGGTAATGTCATAATAGGGATGAGGTCCCAAGTGATGAGTTAACTGTAGAGAAGAGGTCACAATAGGGATGAGTTCACATTAGGGATGATGTCACAGTAGGTATGATGGAAGATAGTGGTGAGATCACAGAAGGGATTAGGACACAATAGCAATTATTTCACACTAGAGTGAAATAACATTTGGGATGAGGACACACTAGGATGAGTTACATTAGGGAATAGGTAAGCAGGGGGATGACTTCACACTGGGATTGAAGACATAGTAGGGATGAGTTAACAATAAGGTTGAGATCATATTAAGGATGAGGTCAGTGTACAGATAAATTCACTGTGGGGATTAGGTACCATTAGGGATGAGGTCGCAGTAGGAATGAGATAACAGTAGGGACAAAGTCACAATAGAGATGAGTTCCCAGTAGGGATTTGGTCACAGTAGATATGATGTCAACATAGGGATGAGGTCACAGTAAGGATGGGGTCACAATAAATATGAGTTCGCAGCAGGGATGTGGTCACAATAGGGAAGAGTACACAGTAGGGATGAGGTCAGAGATGTGATGAGTTCCAGTTAGAGATGAGATCATACTTGGGAAGAGCTTACCGTAGGGATGAGCTCACACTACGGATGATGTCACAGTACAATGAGGTCACATTAAGGATGAGTCTGTGTAGAAATGCGATCACAATAAGGATGATGTCACAGTAAGGATGATGACACAGTAGGGATGAGGTAACAATAGGTATGAGGTAACAGTGGGGATGAGTTCATTGTAGGGTTGAGGACACTAGGAAGGAGTTCTCAGTGAAGATCAAGTTACAAAATAGATGAGGTCATAGTAAGGATGAGGTCACATTAGGGATGACATCACAGTATAGATTAGGTCACAGTGGAGATAAAGACACACTAAGGATGAGGTCACTAAAAAGATGAGTGCATTGTAAGTATAAGGTCACACTAGGAACGAGGTCATAGAAAGTATGAGGTCACAATAGGAATGTGATCAAAGTAGGGATAAGGACACAGTAGGGATAAGGTCATAGTAGGGATGAGGTCACAAGTGATGATACTGTTGAGGTGAGGTCACACTGGGCCTGAGGATACAATAGGGAGGATGTCACGGTAGATATGATTGCAACAGTAGGGATTAGGACACACTAGGGATGATTTCACATTAGAGTGATGTAGCAATAGGCATGTGGTCACACTGGGATGAGGTCTTATTTGTGATTAGGTAACAGTAGAGGTGACTTCAGACTGCTACAAAGACACAGTAGTGATGAGTTCACAATAATTTTGAGATCACATTAGGGACAATGTTCCTGGTAGGATGAGTTCACTGTAGGGATGAGGTACCATTAAGGATGAGTTCAGAGTAATCATGAAGTCACAATAAGGATGAAGTCACAGTAGGAATGAGATAAGAATAGGGATGAAGTCAGAATAGGGATGACTTTCCATTAGGGATATGGTCACAGTAAGGATGATGTCAATGTAGGGATGATGTCACACTAGGGATGAGGTCACAATAGGTATGAGATAACAGTAGGCATATGGTCACAATAGGGATGAGTTCACAGTAAGAATGATGTCACAGTAGGGATGAGTTCACAGTAGGGATGAGATCAGAGTTGTGATGAGTTCCAGAGAGAGATGAGATCACATTAGGTACAAGTTCACAGTAGGAATGAGGTCAAACTATGGATGATGACACAGCATGATGAGGTCACAGTAGGGATAAGTTCACAGTAGGGATAAGGTAATACTAAGAATAAGGTCACAGAAGGGATTAGTGCAGAATAGAGTTGAAGTCACCATGGAGGATGAGGTAACAATAGGGATAAGGTCACAATAGGGATGAGATCACAATAGAGATGAGGTAACAGTAGGTATGAGGACAAACTAGGAATGAGTTCACTCAAGGTATGAAGTCACAGCAGGGTCATACTAGGGGTGAGTGAACATTAGGGATAAGTTCACACTAGGGTCGAGGTGTCACTAGGTATGAGTTGTCAGTATGGATGAAGTCAGAGTAGAGATGAGGTCACAGTAGGGACAAGGTCATTGTAGGAATCAGGTCACAGAAAGGATGATGTCACAGTAAGGGTGATGTCTCAGTAAGTGTGATGTGAAGGTAGGAATGAAGTCACATTAGATATGAGGTCACAGTAGGAATGAAGTCAGTGTAAGAATGAGATCAGAGTAAAGATGATGTCAAAGTAAGGATGATGTCACAGTAGGAATGAGGTCACAATAGATATGAGGTCACAAAAGATATGAGGTCACAGTAGGGATGAGGTCCTAGTAGGGCTGAGGTCCCACTAGGCATGAGTTCTCACTACGGATGAAGTCACAATAGAAATGAGGTCACACTAGGTAAGAGGTCACAGTAAGGATGAGGTCATTGTAGAAATGAGGTCACAGTAAGTATGATGCCACTGTAAGAATGAGGTTATATTAGATATTAGGTCATAATAGTGATGAGGTCACTGTAGAATGAGGTCACAGTACAGATGATGTCACAGTAGGAATGAAGTCACAGAAAGGAATAAATCAATATAGGAATAAGATCACACCAAAGATGATATCACAATAAGTATAATGTCACAGTAAGAATGTGGTCACGATATGAGCTGAGAGTAGGGATAAGGTCATAGTAGATTTGAGGTCACACTTGGGATGAGTTCTTACTGCAGATGAAGTTACGATAGAAATGAGGCCACAGTAGGGATGAGGTCATAGTAAGAATGAGGTCATTGCAGGAATGAGGTCACAGTAAGTATGATGTCACAGTAGGATGAGGTTATATTTGATATTAGGTAA
This sequence comes from Rhizomys pruinosus, assembly GCA_009823505.1. NCBI lineage: Eukaryota > Metazoa > Chordata > Mammalia > Rodentia > Spalacidae > Rhizomys > Rhizomys pruinosus. The sequence goes on along the minus strand of VZQC01009500.1, from coordinate 130,834 downwards.
AAGTAGTGATGAGGTCACTGTTGGAATGAGGGATGGAATCAATATAGGAATAAGCACACTAAGGATGATGTCACAATAAGTATGATATCACAGTAAGAATGTGATCACAATATGTATGAGTTCACACAGTAGGGATGAGGTCATAGTAGATTTGAGGTCACACTTGGGATGAGTTCTCACTGCATCTGATGGTTACAATAGAAATGAGGTCACAGTAATAATGGCGATACAATAGAGATGAGGTCACAGAAAAGATTATGTCACAGTAATGATGACATCATAGTAAGAATGATGTCACATTAGATATGAGGTCAGTAGTAATGAGGTCGCTGCAAGAATGAGATCACAATAAAGATGATGTCACAGTAGGAATGAGGTCATATTATTTATGAGGTCACACTAGGGATGAAGTCACAATAAGGATTAGAAACCACTATGGATGAGCTCACAGTAGGATTTTCACCAAAAGAGGGTTGAGTGCACTGTGGGGAGGCAGTCACAGTAGGAATAAGGACACAATAAGGATGAGTTCATAGCAGAGATGAGGTCACAGAAGGGATAAAGTCACAGTAGGGATGAGTTGACAACAGGGATGAGGTCACAGTCCAGGTGAGGCGATAGTAGGAATGAGGTCACATTAGGCACGGCTCGACAAGAAGGATGGGGTCCCAGAAGGAATGATGTCACAAAAGTATGACATCACACTAGAGAGAGGCCACACTAGGAATGTGTGCACAGTGGGGTGAGCACACACTGTGAATGAGGTCACACCAGGGATTAATTAACACTAGGGGTGAGTTCACACTAGAGATGAGGTCACAGTAAGGATGAGGTAACAGTAAGGATGAGGTCACTCTAAATATGCATTCATTTTTGATAAAATCATACTAGGGATTAGGTCATAGTAGGGATGAGGTCACAATAAGGATGAAGTCATAGTAGGCATGTGGTCTCAATAGGGATGATGTCACAGTAGAAATGAGGTCACAGTATGGATGAGGTCACACTAAAGATGAGTTCACAAGAGGGATGAGGTCACAGTAGGGATGAGGTCACAGTAGGAATGAGATCAAAGTACAGATGACATCACAGTATGGATATTGTCACAATAGTTATAATGTCACAGTACAGACAAGGTAACACTAGTGATGAGTTCACAGTAGGGATGAGATCACAGTAAGAATGAGTTGACAATTGGGATGAGGTCACGGTAGGGATGAGGTCATAGTAGGAATGAGGTTACAGTATGGATTACATCACAGTACAGATAAGGTTACAATAGGTATAATGTCACAATAAAGATAAGGTCACAATAGGGATGAGGTCACTAAATGATGTGTTCATTATATTGATAATGTCACACTACAAATGATATCATAGTAGGGATGAGTTCACAGTAGGGAAAATGTCAAATTAGGTATGATGGAAGAGGGATGAGGTTACAGTAGGGTTTATGACACAGTAGGGATGATTTCAAACTAGAGTAAGGTAACAGAAGGGAAGTGGTCACACTAAGATGAGGTGACATTTGGGATAACAGGGATGCCTTCACACTGGGACTGAAGACACAGTAGCAATGAGTTCACTATTAGGTTGAGATCACATTAAGGATGAGGTCACTGTAGGAATGACTTCCCTGTAGGGATGAGGTACCATTAGGTATGAGTTCACAGTAAGCATGAGGTAACACTAGGGATGAAGTCACAATAGGTATGAGTTTGCATAAGGGATTTGGTCACAGTAGGGACCATGGTAATGTAAGGATGTGGTCACAATAGGGATGAGGTCAAAGGAAAGATGAGGTCACAGGAAAGATGAGGTCACACTAGGATGAGTTCCCAGGAAGAATGAGGTTGGACTTGTAATGAGTTCCAGTTAGAGATGAGATCACACTAAGGATGAGTTTACAGTAGGGATGAGGTCATTGTAGTAATGAGTCATAGTACAGATGATGTCACAATAGGAATGAGGTCACACTAGAGAGGAGGACACAGTAGGGAAGAGGATGTAGTGGGGTTATTGCACACTGTGGATGTGGTCACACTAGGGATGAATTCACACTAAGGGTGAGTTCACATTAAGGATGAAGTCACAGTAAGGATGAGTTCACACTAATGATGAGGTCAGAGTAGGGATAAGGTCACATTAGCTATAAGGTCACTTTAATTATGCATTCATTTTATGGTTAAAGTTAGACTAGGGGTGAGGCCATAGTAATCCTGAGGTCACATGGGAATGAGGTCATAGTAGGAATGAGGTCTCAATAGGGATGATGTCAGAGTACACATGAAGACACACTAGGTATGAGGTCACAGTAAGGATGAGTTCACTCTAGAGATACGGGCACAATAGGAATTTGTTCACACTAAAGATGAGGACACAGTAGGGATGAGGTCACTGTGGGGTGAGTTCACATTGTGGATGAGGACACTAGGAATTAATTCACATTAGTAATGTGTTCACATTAGGGATGAGGTCAGAGTAGGGATGAGGAAACACTAGAAATGAAGACACAGTAAGGATGAGGTCACAGTAGATGAGTTCACACAATGGATGGTGTCACACTAGGGAGTAGTTCACACTAGGGATTTGTTCACACTAGGGAGGAGGTCACAATAAGCTGAGGTCACACTAGCAATGAGTTACCAGGATGGGTGAGCTCACAGAAATGTAAGGCCACAGTGGGGAGGATGTTATATTAGGAATGAGTTTAAAAAAAAGGAACGAGTTAACACTATGGATGTCACAGTTAAGGGTGATGTCACACAAGGTATCATGTCACACTAAGGATGAGGTCACAGTAGGAATGAAGGCACAGTACATGGGTCACATCAGAGATGATGACAGAGTAGAGATGAGGTCACAGTGGGGTGAGTTCACAATGTAGATGATGTCACACTAGGGATTAATTCACACTAAGTGTGTGTTCACATTAGGGATGAGGTCATAGTAAGGATGAGTTCACACTATGGATGAGGTCACAGTAGAGATAAATCACACTAGGGATGAGGTTACTCTAAAGATGTGTTCATTGTAGTGATAAAGTCAGACTACGGATGAGGTTATATTAGGCATGAGGTCACAATAGGGATGAAGTTATAGTAGGAATGAGTACTCAGCAGGGAAAATGTCACAGTTGACATCAGGTCGCACAAGAGATGAGGTCACTCTAAAGATGAGTTCACAATAAGAATTAGGTCACAGCAGGGATGATGTCATTGAAGGGATGAGGTCACACTAAGTATGAGCTAAGTTCACAGTAGGGATGAGAGTACAGTAAGGATGAGGTCACACAAGAGCTGAGGACACAGTAGGGATGAGGTCACTGTGCTGTGGGTTCAAACTGTGGATGAAGTTACACTAGGGATTAATTCACACTAGGGATGAGTTCACACTAGAAATGAGGTCACAGTAGGAATGAGGTCACAGTAGGTTTGAGGTCACACTAGAGATGGGATCACAGTAGGGATGAGTTAACAGTGGATTAGTTCACAGTAGGGATGGTGTCAGAATAGCGATTAATTCACACTAGGGATTAGTTCACAGTAGGTATGAGGTCACAATAGGGATGAGGTTACTGTACGAATGAGGTCACAGGAAGGATAATATCATTGTAAGCATGATTTCACAGTAGATATGAGGACACCGTAAGGATGAGGTCATAGTAGGGCTGAGGTCTCACTAGTGATGAGTTCTCCCAATGGATGAAGTCACAATAGAACTGAGGTAACAGTAAGGAAGAGGTTGCAGTAGGAATGATGGTAATGTAGGAATGAGGTTACTATAAGTATGATGTCAGGCTAAGAATGAAGTCACAGTAGGAATGAGGTAATATTATATATGAGGTTGGATTAGGGTTGAGGTCACAGTAAGGGTGCTGTAACAGTAAGAATGATGTCACAGTAGGAATGTGGTCATATTAGATATGAAGTCACAGTAGAAATGATGTCACAATAATGATGATATCAAAATAAGAATGAGGTCACATAAGATATGAGGTAACAGTAGGGATGAGGTCATAGTAGGGTTGAGGTCACACTATGGATGAGTTATCACTGCAGATGTAGATATAATAGAGGTGAGGTCAGAGTAGGTATGGGGTCACATTAGAAATCATTGTAAGAATGAGCTCACAGTAAGAATGAAGTCACAGTAGGAATGAGGTCATAATAGATATGAATTCAGAGTAGTGATGAGGTCACTGTAGGAAAGAGGTCACAGTACTGATGATGTCACAGTAGGAATAAGAACATATTAGATATGAAGTCGCCACAGTAGGGATGAAGTCAGAGTAGGTAGAGGTCACAATAAGAATGATGTTACACAAAGGATGAGTTCACATTAGGGATGAGGTTACAATAGGTCAAAAATTATGAAACACTAGGCTTGATCACAGTATGGTTGTGGTCACATTGGTGATGAGTTCACAGTAGGAAGGAAGTCAAAGTAGGAATGAGGTCACAATAAGGATGAGGTCACAGTAGGGTAGAGGACACAGTAGGGATGAGTTCACAGCATGAGGTCACAGTAGGAATGAATTGACAATAGGGATGAGGTCACAATATGGATGATGTCACAAAAGGTATGGCATCACACTAGGAATGAGTTCACACTAGGGATGGGGTCAAAGTATGGATGAGTTCACAGTAAGGATGAGGTTACATTAGGGATGAGTTGTCACCAGAGATGCGGTTACAGTATGAATTATATCACACAAGGTATTAAATCACCATAGGCAGAGGTCACATTAGGAATGAAGGCACAGTATGGATGACGTCACACCAAAGATGAGGACAGAGTAGGGATGTGGTCACAGTGGGGTGAGTGTACACTGTGGATGATATTAAACTAGGGATTAATTCACACTAAGGACGAGTTCACATAAGGAATGAGGTCACAGTAATTGTAAGTTAAAACTAGGGATGAGGTAACAGTAAGGATGGTGTCACAGTACAGATAAAGTTACACTAGGTATTAGTTCACAATAGAGATAAGGTCATGTTGGGGATGAGCTCAATAAACTATGCATTCATCATAGGGATAAAATCACACTAGGTATGAGGTCCTACTAGGGATGAGGTCACAATATTGATGAGGTCATAGTAAGGATGAGGTCATTGTTAGGATGAGTTTATTCAAGGGATGAGGCCACATTAATAATGCGTTTACAGTACATGAGGTCACACCAGGGATGAGGTCACAGAAGGAATAAGATACCAGCAGGAATGAAGTCACAATAAGGATGAGTTCACATTAGGGATTTGGTCACAGTAGGAATGATGTTAATATAGGGATGAGGTCACACTAGGGATGAGGTCACCATAGGGATGAGCTCACAGTAAGAGATGTGGCCACAAGAGGGATGAGGTCACAGTAGGGATGAGATCAGAGATGGGGTGAGTTCCAGTTAGAGAAGAGATCACACTAGGGAGGAGTTTACATTAGGGAGGAGGTCACACTATGGATTATGTCACAGTATGATGAGGTCACAGTAGGGACAAGTTCACAGTAGGGATGAGGTCTTAACAGGGATGAGGTCACAGTAGGAATTAGTTCAGAGTATGGATGAGGCCACCATAGGTGATGAGGTCACAATAGGTATTAGGTAAGATTAGTGATGAGAACATAATGGGGATGAGTTCACAATAGGGATAAGTTCACCATAGGGATGAGGTAATACTAGGGACAAGGCCACAGTAGTATGTACGTTCACTCTGCCACACCTGGAGATTGATATACAAACCTCATCCACTGGATTAAAGGGAAAAATTAGAAGACACAAGGCAACCACCAGCAGCTGTCCTAAACCTTGGGGCCAAAGGCTGATAACCTTTCTCAAGCCTACCTGTCTTGTCTAACATTTACAACAGACAGTGCCCTGTCAGAACTAAGGCCTTTTTATACTATTTTTAATTACTAAAGCTTTAATACCAGCCATGTTATTCCCCCAAAGGAGGAAGCTAATTAACAATTAGGTTTGGAGTACCTTTGGCAGCCACTACAATGTCTTCTAGGCAGGTGTGGAGTAGCAATGATTCTTGCTTGACTCAGGGACACCATTATTTTGCTTTCCAATGGCCCTTGATAACACGCTCTGGCATGTTCAGAGGCCTACTGTCCATGTGCAAGTGTGTTCTTTGTCCATTCCCATTCTCAGACTTCCATTTTCACACCTGGTCTTCAACAGCCAGCGTGTTAATGCACATATGTGTACGCCAATTTGTAGACAAATAGTCTTTATTTGGGGGATCTATTAGCCCTTAGCCAATGCTTCTTTGGGAGTATGACCCATTGCTGGTACCAGCACAATTTCTATTAACACATTTGTTAAACTATCAAGACTTTAAAGATTTTCCAATAATACCTAGCTCTGAATAAAATTTTCTTTTACAGTCTTATGCCCATTAGTTAAATAAAGATTAGCTACATATGTATCCCATGAGAAATTATTAACATAACAGTTGTCTTCTTTATCACCACCCAAAGATTTTTTTTCTTTTTCTATAAGAAGGATAGGTAGGTTTTTGTATCAAACTTTGCAGCACCCAGAAGGTAAACTTCATTAAGACACATTATAAACAGTTGTTTCAAATAGGCTTCAAAGAGATGTTTGGTGCCTGTGGCTCAGACAGTCTGGAATGTTTCTTTCTTTTGATGTTTACATTGGCCAGAGAAGAAAGAAAATAAATGACCCACTCAATAGATGGAGCAAAAAGCTGAACAGAGACTTCACAAGTGAGGAATTACAGATGGCTGAGAAACACCTTAAGAAGTGCTCAACATTGCTAATCATTAAGGAAATGCAAATCAAAACCACTTTAAGATAACATCTTACTCGAATAAGACTGGCTAGGATCAAGAAAACAAAAGATACCAAGTGCTGGAGAGGTTGTGGGGAACGGGGAACACTCATCCACTGTGGGAATGTAAACTTGTGCAGCCACTATGGAAAGCCGTGTGGATAACCCTTGGAAGACTTGGAATGAACTTACCACCCGACCCAGCCATACCACTCCTAGGCGTGTCACTGAGAAAATCTGTTTCTGAATACACATCCACAACAATTTCTAAGGAAGGCAAAATCAAAATCAATATTTCCACAGTTTATGCCATTCCTGGAGATGTGCAACTGAATTTGCAAGCATTTTGCCTTACAAGAGAAATTGCCTGTGAGACTGCCCAGATCGGAACCACTCCTTTCAGCCTCATTATACATTACACAATATCCCAAATGTCAACTCCCACCCTCCAATCCAGCTTAGCAGCACAGCTTTCAATAATAAATCACTTCTATTTACTGCAATATAGTGGGAAAAGAATTTGAAGCATTAAGAATTCTTTCGCACCTGAAGGCAATTATAAGTAACTCTACATAGCAGAGGACGTGGTTAGTGCTTTACTTAGCTAGGCTGACGACGATGAAAAGGATTGCAGGGGAGAAAGATAAGGTCCTTTCTTGAAAATTTACACACACACAGACACACACAGACACAAACACACACACACACTTGCACACACACACACACACGCACACACACACACACACACACACACGCACACACGCACATACAGGTTTCAAACATTTTCATGGTATGGGAAGGTAACTAATGGTACTCCTTTATATTAGGATAATTAAAATGTTTAGCAAAGGATGTCTGAAGTCAAATAAAAAAGGAATAAGAAAGTGCCTTTGTAATTGAAACTCAGTAAGCAGTTAGGGAACGCAGAGATCTCTTATTTATACAAAGGGCCTTTTCAATCCGATGAACTTAATTGGAAAAATATACAATGAAAAGTCTAACATGAGGCTAGGAAGCTGAAAGAGTCTGGGAAAAGCTCTTTCCTATCACAGTGCGGTGAAAGAAGAGGTGGGATTTAGGTGCTCATAAGGCAAATGTTTAGATGAACCTAAGTCAGGCTGAAAGAGGTGGGGGTGGCCCATGAAGGCTGAAGAGTTTTCCTCCAGAGCTAATTCACAGGCAAGAATGGGTGGATTACCAGGATCAAGTGCCTGGGCTCGGGAAAGAAATAAGAACTGTGTTATGCTGTGCTATGTGCCTGCTTTCTACGCAAGCCCAGGACTTCTTTTTTTTTTAATTTTATTTATTTATTTATTTTTGTATGTGTATACATGTACTGTCTGCATGCAAGTTTGTGCACCCGTGTCGTGCAATGCCGTGGAGGTCTGAAGAGGGTGTCAGATTCCCCTGGAACTGGAGTTTTCCTGAAATTGGAGTTTCAGACGGTTCTTGGCCGCCATGTGGGTGCTGGGGATCGAACCCGGGTCCTCTGTAAGAGAGGTTGGTGTTCTTAACCGCTAGGCCATCTCTCCAGCCCCGCAAGCCCAGGACTTCTAATTAGCATTAGTACAAAACACGTTTTGTTTTGTTTTTGTTTACTCCAAGACAGGGTCTCCAGGCATATCCTGAACTAGCTAAGGGTCAGCTCTTAACTCTTGATCTCCCTGTCCCAGCTGTCTGAGTGTTAGGCTCACAGGCAATAGAAATGATGGTCTTCTGGTAACTTTTATTAAATCATTCAGGGTCTTTCTTCTCTAATTGTAAAGCTCTTACTTTTTACATGGTTAAAATCACTGGAACCAAATTAGGTAACAACCTAAAACACATAAAACCAGAACTTCTTGGAACTAGGCATGACTTTCACCCAACAGTATAGTAAATCGTTGAAAATAAGTACGTTCTGGTGGGCACCTGCAGCTCAGCGCTGCAGCCTTGATGAAAACACACACATGGCGGGAGTGAGAGCCATCCTCAGCCAGTGAGGGGATTCCCAGAGCACAGCTGCTGTGCGGCCAGGTTGTAGGAAATTTGGTACGAAGTGGGAGCGAGAGTGAAAATAAGATCACAGATTCACCCCCGAGGTGGAAATGGAAAAAAAAAAAGAAAAAAGGTCAAACGGTTACATGGAATCCAAACAAAAGACCCCTTGGGCCCTTGGGAGGGCTCCGCACAGGAGCAGACTGCCTTCCACATCCCCAGAGACAGATGGGGCCGGCCATGGGCTCCCAGAGCAGCCCGTGTTGAAAAATATCTCCAAAATGTGCTTGACCGAGCTTCCTTACCATGTAAAAAGGTGTGAGGTATGAAAAAATTCTATCTCAAATTATTCATCTATTTTGAGTAATTTTTATTTTGTTGTGGGGTTCTTGGGAACAATCACCATTCCAGCCCCAAGTTTTAATTTTTAAAGATCCAAATTCTTACTAGATAGTAAAATATAGCTACCCAGAATGACTCATTTCAAGTTATGCAAGCTGCGTGTGGGATCTCGCCACAGCTACCGGACAACCTTATGGAAACCAGGCCTCACATCCGGATCTACTGCCCTACGCCCTCTGCCCATCCTGGCATCTGGATTCATCCCTTGTTCTCCTGTTGGCGAGTCTGCCATGAAGCTGGCACAGAGGGAAACACACTAGGAAGGATCGGAGTCCCAAACTTCTGCCAGCTATGTGCAGATCAAACCTCAAACAAGCATACACACACACACACACACACACACACACACACACACACATACATATAGCACATACATTTTATAGATACATGGGCACACACATTCACACACATACATATATGCATATACACATATGCAAACACGCACATGTGTACATGTAGCACATACACTTATACATTCCCAGACATACACATTCACACACATAACACAAACTCACAAACACACACATACATTGCAGACTCCATAGTTATCAGTCTTCTCTGTGTATTTGTTTGTCAGCATCCCTCTATTGAAACCTGCTTAGCTTTGAACCCCTCCTGCCTCGGTTTCCAGTGTGCTGGGATTAGAAGTATTGATTACCATGGATGACTTAAAAGAATTGTAATTCTGGGAATGGTAGTGCACACCTTTAATCCAGCATTCCAGGAGGCAGAGGCAGGTGGATCTCTGTGAGTTCAAGGCCAGCCTGATCTACAGAGATAGTATAGGCCAGCTGGGGCTACAGGGAGACACTGTCTCAAATACACCAAAAAAAATTGTTACTGTTTTGTCTGTGTGCCTTCATTTCCTCCCTCCCTTCCTCACTCCCTCCCTCCCTCCCTCCCTCCCTCCCTCCTTCTGTCCCTCTCTTCCTCCTCTCTCTCTCCTCTCTTCATCTCATCCTCTCGCTCTCTCTCTCTCTCTCAGCTCCCCTCCCTCCCTCCCTCCATCCCTCTCCTCTCCTTCGGGTGGCTGGGTTTGGATCCCAGACCCTCACAGTGCCAGGCAAGCACATTCCCACCAGGCTACATCCTCCGTGCTAAACAATTACCAGCTTTCTTCGAGTTTTCCTTAGTAGAGGCTTAGAGGCTTTCTGAGCCTGCTAATGTGAAGTGAGAGGAAGGAAGTCTGAATGGCTTCCTTGGATCCTCTTCTTGTGACCTTCTCTGTGCTCCTGCTTTGTCTCTGGTTCTTGATTTCCCCATTTTTAAAATCAGGGAGCAAAGCCAAAGGCACATTTCTTCCAAGTGTTCCCTGGAGCCCCATCCCAGGACTGTGAGCTCTGGTAGTAAAGGTCTTATGGCTGAATACGATTTGAAGGCATTGTGATTTCTTAGAGCAGGTAACATGAGACTATATGTGACTTCTCAGGGAGTAGGATACTCTACATCCTTAAGTCTTTGACCAGAGTCCTGCCAGTGTGTGGCCTATGTAGGTTATACTCTTGGGACACTGCGCCTGACCCTCACTGATGCTGGTCCCACTCCCTCACCCCCATCAAGGTGCGGCCCCTTTGGAAAAGTTTCTAGCTCCAGGCTTTCTTGTTGAAGGTGGTTTCTGGGAAACAGGACTGTCCACAAAATACTAGATGAGGGGCAGGCTGGAGATGTGTAGCAGGTTTGTTGTGTGACACTATTCCTAGGGAGAAGCAATACAATGTTCATTCACCCCAGTTAGGGAACTGACAGACAAAAGTAAGGACACCACACAAGTCCAACCTGGTGAACGATGAGTACTGAGGGTGGCTGACATGAGTGTGAGTGAGGGGTTACTTACAGGAATATGGATAGGGGTCACTTTCCAGGGTCATGGACAACTCAGACGCTGCATCATCAGTACCCACCCCAGCATTGGTGACCTGGAGCATACTGCAGGACTTGCAGACATCGCAGTGGGTTGGAGACACTCTTCCAGGCAGCCTAGCTGGGCTGTCTCCTCAGCAGTCATTAACTAGTTATATTTCATGGGGAAAGAGGGGCCTTGTGCGCCTTATACATTTTAGGCACTTTCTTAGACTTCTGGTTGTTTACTTTCCTGAGGCTAAAGGAACCTCTCTTAATTGCCAGAGGGATGGCCAGAGGTTACGAACACTGCTTGCTGCTCTGGCTGCTGTTTTTTCAGAGAACCTGGGTGTGTTCCCAGCACCCACGTGTCAGTTAACAAACATCCATAATGCCAGGTTCACAGAAGGATTAAGGACCCTCTCCTACCTCTATGATGGGGCAAATACATGTAGGCAAAAAACACTCATTCCACATATAAATATAAAGAAATAAATAAATAAATAAATTAAATAAATAATAAATAAATAATGGCTGGAGAGATGGCTCAGTGGTTAAGAATCTGTACTGTTTCTTACAGAAGACAAGAAGACCCAGGTTTGAATCCCAGAACCCACAGGATCTACACTGTGCCTTTAACTACTCTAACTCTGACTCCAGGTGGATCAGATGCCCTTTTCTGCTCTCTGTGGGCACTGCCTGACATGTGTGTGTTTACACACATGCAGTCCTAACAACTAACAGCCTAACACATTACCAATTATTAAAAAATAAGTAAATTAATAATTTCCCGAGTCTTTAGAACTCACTCACTCTTAAGCAGGTGAGTCTGCACAGTTTCTTCCTAACAGTACAGATGTATTACCAGCCCAGGTCCATGGCTCAAACGCAAACATACTATAACGGCAGAAGACATGAATATGTCTGTGTATTCATGCATATTGGGGCTCAGAGAGCAAGGGGTAGGCAGTTCAGAAAAACCCACAGGGCTGGGGACATTATTGCAGGTGTTTCATGCCAAAAACAGGAAAAAAAATGGCACACTGAATCCCAGGTACTGTAAAGTTTAAAAAAATAACCACAATAGAAGAAGAGAAAAGGGCAATTAAATGTGTTAAAATGTAAAGGTCACTTAAAAACATTATTAGTTATAAAATATAAGGAGATGATAACAATGTTTATCAAATAAAATTGAAACTAGAATTTTTTCTTTTGTAATTTTTGTCTAAAATATAAATTGTAATAATTCTTGATTTTCATAGATTTTTTCTGGGTAATTTTTTCTGCAAATTGATTTATTGCATGATCATAAATTTTACTTTTAGCCATTTCATTTTAGTTGGTCTAATTGGAAGCAACGTCTGTAATGTGGCAGATTCAAGACCATCAATTTTCAATAATTTGACTTTTTGTGCTAGCTCAGTTCTTCCTGTAGCTGAAGAGAATATCTTATAGGCTGGGACAATATTGGAATATGTTTCTGAAAAATTCAGCAACATGTCTAAGGATAGTAATTCTGTTTTGTTTGTAGTTTGAATTATTTGAGATGAAGCTTTGGCAGGCTGGGATAGGGACAGTGCAATAACTCAAGGCCACTCCCCTTGGGAGAATATGTCCTCTCCTTTTCCATAGCACAATGCTTAGGTCCTGTCTACTTGTGAGCAATTTGTGGTCAGGCACTTCCTAGAAGGAGAGACACAACCAGTATTTGACACAAAGACGGTGAGGATGAGCCTGTTTTTGAACTGACCTGTCAGGGGAAATCCCCTATTTACTTTTAGAAAATAGTGTTCTTCCATGCTGAGTGTGAACATATTTAAATTTAGGTTCCATTTCCAAGCCTGTGTGCTTCTTCGAAATGTTCAGTATTTTTTAAGATTTCACTTAGCATAAAAAAAAAGACTGAGAGAAAGATGCAGGACAGTTATGGAAGAATGCATGATCTGGGGTGGGGTGGGATGGGGTGGGGGGAAGGAAAACAGGAACATGCCTGAATCGAACTGAAAAACGATGTCTGAAATACACAAAACATCAATAAAAAAATAAATAGAAAAAAAAAAAAGATTTCACTTGGAATTATCTGAAGAATTCTAACATTTTTCCAGATACTGTTTATTGTCTGGGCCCACACCTCTGTGGTGTGATAATTCACTGTGGTGGTTCGAATTCGAATGTCCCTCATCGGCTCTGGTATCTGAGCACTTGGATCCCGGGTGGTGGTGCTGTTTGGGATGCTTAGGAGGTCGTCCCTGGCAGGTTGGGCTTTGAACTTGTAGCCATCTCCAGCTTCCTGTTCACTCTCTGTACTTGGTGTTTGTGCCCAAAGATGCGAGACGTCAGCTTCCTGTTTCTGTGAGCCTTCAGCTTCCTGTTCCCGTGAGCCCTTGGCTTTTGGTTCCTGCTGCCATACTTCCCTACCATGACAGATCTTTCTCTTTCCATCTGGAACCGTAAGCCCAAATAAACTCTTTCTTTCATGAGTCATTTTTATCATAGCAACAAAAAATTAGCTAATATATATACCTAGGAAATTTTCCACTGAGTGCAGGAAGGAGCTCTCTCTGTAGTCAGGCCAAAGAGTTAATGTTCATACAGACTGCATGGTTCCAGTGGAGCAGCTTTCACTGCCGTCTCTGTGCAGCGCCTGCTTCTCCCTGGGGACCATCATGTCTTCTGCCACTGCCAAGTGCTATTATCAGTTTGGACCCAAATCTCAGGCCTGATCCTACCTCCTCCCAGTTCCTGAGCATGTGTTGACGTGTTGCAGGCAGCCGGGGAGGGGCCACTGCCAAGCTGCTTATGGATAACACGTATGCCTTCTGTTGCCAGGTTATATCCCTGCTCACATAGGTGTTCGGGTGTCCCCTGACCATTACATACAAACACAAGCTCATAGCATAACAACTCATAACTTCAAGCAATTTCCAGATGATGATGTCATCAGGCCAGAGACTCCTTTGTAGATTCTTGTTCTTTGTAAAAAAAATATTTTATTTTTATTTTTGCCCACATCTATATAAGTGCACAATGTGTGTGCAATACCTACAGAGTCCAGAAGAGGGTGTTGGTTCCCCAGGAACTGGAGTTACAGTGTTATTTGCCATGTGGGTGCTGGAAACTGAACCCAGGTCCTCTGAAGAACAGCCAGTGCTCTTAAGTGCTGAGCCATTTCTCCAGCCTCTCCTGTTCTTATTTATAAAAGCATTTAATAAATGGCCACAGAAGAGATCAGATGGTTGATGAGAGTTAGAGAAAGAGTGCTGGGTGTTGGTGTCAGGATAAATTAGAGATAGAAGAGGGAGAGAAAGCCCCTTCCTAACAGAGTACACATAAAGGGAGGTCCCTGGAGGACACGTGGGCACAAAGGCCACTGTGAAAGCCCCAGGCTCTCATGGCTTTTGTGCCTTGTCATTTTTACAAAAGAGTTACAAAATTGCCTCCATTTGGGCAATGTGGCTCTTGGGTATGAAATAGAGTTCCACCATTTTGGGTCAACCAGGGAAGAAATGTTTAACCTTTGTGTTATTTATATTGGCTTAAGCTTCTAGTCATCCATGAGTTACTGTGTGGCCCAGAACTCTGACCAAGTTGAGGAGAGGAAGGAAAGAATAATAACCAAAGGCATTAATGTGTGCCTCTATTTCCCTTTGAGCTTTGCTAGATTGGGCCAGGAGGGATAGGTAACTGAACACATAGTCATGTGTTCACTCTGTGGTTCTGAGATCGAGTCAAAGAACGTTCTTTCATTAGTCACCTCTTACCTTGCTATTAGTCACAGGCAGCCTATGAGACATAGGACTTGCTGAATGTGCAGTGCTGGTTTATTTTTTTATTAGCCATGGAAGGGCAGCACTTGAACACAGTGCAGGCAGCAAGGGTATTTCCTATCATGGCATTTGAAATGTCTCCTACACTAAGCCCCAGTAGTGAGGCCCTACAGGCAAGTGCCTTTTAGAGGGCAGCTTGAGTCAAGGTGACAGCCAAGCCTGGCTGACCGCAGAGCTGGCGGAGGTCACTCCTTCACATGCCAAGACTTCCCTGCACTCCCAGTACGGTCCTCACTCGGGCCCTGTTTCAGTAGAGTTTGCCTATGACTTCCCTGTGTTTTGGTTCCCCAAGGCTGGAACAGATTATTAATGTTAGTCAATCAGATGGATAAGTGGGGAGAAGGGAGATTCGCTACAATGCCTTTCCAAGTGAAAGTAAAGTTATTTAGCCACAGCCATGCATCACCATCTCCTCCTGTTACAGGCTGGCATTTACGACTCTGCAATAACCCAGCAGGTTCCAAACATACCCTTTTGCTTTGTCTTTCCTAGCTTGGGTCTATGAACTGAAGCCGGTGTTAAGGATTCTGAAGGCAATCGATGATTGTGACTGGAGAGTTGGAATGTTACAATTGAGAGCCAAACTTACCTTGAGCTAACTTTAGTTTTCCTAATAGCTGTTATCACCCACTTCTGCATCTGACCTGGCATCCTATTGACCTCCTGGTAAAACTTGGGAATGTATTCATTTAGCAGACTATGGATTTCCTTGACCCCCAAAGCTGAGATTATCACCAGAGTTCTCTGTCACTGGCCTACCCACAGTCCCTACCAACTCTGTCATCTACGACTTTATTTTGTTCCATGACTACAAACATTCATTCAGTAACTTCTGCACTGAACAGGCCATTAATGGTCACCTGAGTTTTCTTTATTTTATTCTATGTATTTGAGTGTTTTGCCTGCATGAATGTAAGTGCACCATGTGTGTGTAGTGCCTGTAGAGGCCAGAGGAGGGTGTTGGACCCCCTGTAACTGGAGTTAGGGGACAACTGTTAGCTGGAATGTGGGTGATGGGAACTGAACCCAGGTCTTCTGTTAGAGGAGACAGTGCTCTTAACCAGTGAGCCAGATCTCCAGCCTTCAGCATCCAAGGTCATTTGGAATCCTCATTCTCAGCCATCATCACTCATATTTGGTTCACAGTAAACCATCTCTTATCCCCTTTGGAACAGAAGCCAAGTTTTCTTGTACATGTGAGAAAACTATAAATGATTATGAAAGGTAGATATGTGTAAGAGGTACCCCTTAAATGCCCCGGGGTGGGGGAATACACAGAGGGAGAAAATTCTGGAACAGTTTGGAGGCTGAGGTAAAAGAAGCAGCTTCAGAATACACTGAGCAGATGAGGTGAGGTTAAGAAGCATGACATAGGGGCTGGAGAGATGGCCTAGCGGTTAAGAGCACCGACTGCTCTTGCAGAGGAGCTGGGTTCGATCCCCAGCACCCACATGGTGGCTGAGAACCGTCTGTAACTCCAATTCCAGGAGAACTCCAGTTCCAGGGAAATCCGACACCCTCTTCTGACCTCCGAGGCATTGCACAACACGGGTGCACAGACCTACATGCAGACAGTACATTCATACACATAAAATTAATTAATTAATTAATTAATTAATTAATTAAAGAAGCATGACATAGGTGTACAGACCTACATGCAGACAGTACATTCATACACATAAAAAATAAATAAAATTTAAAAAAAGAAGGTTGAGCTGGAGCCTCCTAGGATTCCACAGCCTGCAGAGGACCCCAGCTCTTCCTCACAAACCCAGGACCAAGCTGGACAATTGGGTGCATCCAACACTTTCAGAGGCAAAAGCTGCCAATTGATGCTGAGCAGAGTGTCTCAAGGAGCATAGCTTTTGTGGATCTGGTCCCCCGCCTCCCTGGGGTATTCCTGTCTACTCCTGTCTACTAAGGTCTTTGGGGTATGATATTCATGAATATGTATTTTGGATCAGCCTCCTAGGGGGCTAGCATCATCTCCATCTATGGAAGAATCCACATCTATAGAAGTCTTTGCTGTGTGGCCGCCATGAGTGGCTCATGGGGTGTTTCCAATCTAGGGAATCTTTTGCTTCCTGGCAGACTCCCTCTAGCAAGAACTACTGCTTGTTTGCTCCTAAATCTAGCTTAACCAGAGAAGAAACTGGTTTTCCATTCTTTGGGCACAAAAGGCAGATGGGATACATAATCATCACACTGACTTTGCAAACTGCGTGGAATTAGCCAGGCAGAGTAGCACCACACCAAGATCCTCTTCCAGGGAATCAAAGCCCCCTGCCCCCCACCCAGAAGCTCTTCCCACACGTGGAGGGAGAGCCTGGTAGTCTCCCCAGTTAATCCTAAAACTGTCCAGTTTTCAGCCACAACCCCAGAGCTCTTTCTTGTGTTCGAGTGGAACTCCTCTTAGCCTTGAGGGACACAAATAAACAGAACACTGGGGTTGCACCTGCCAAACTGAAAGTGAGTCGGGTGGGGGATGGGGATTCTTGAAGCCAACACAATCCAATAGTGCTTCCAAACCAGAAGAAGGCAAATGGCCGGGCTCAGGACACAGCAAGTTAGGCCGGGTTTGTATTTGCAAAGCCCACGACCCTCAAGTCCATTCAAAGGCCACAAAACTTTGGAAATCAAAGACGGAATCTGGATCCACCCCAACGTTTCACTGAGCTTAGCATCTGCCTGGCAGCCTCTGGCGAACACATACTGGAGAGGAGGCCTGGGATGTTAGAATGAAGATGCCTCTGAAACAAGATTTCTACTTTACTTCCTCATTGTCAGCAGCTGGAGAAGATTAAGGAGGAGACTACTTTGAAAATTGCCCCACATAAAAAAAGAAAATTGCTCCACAATTTACAAGTGTGAAAAAAAATCATTATATACCACACCTCAAACCAGTGCGTTCCAATGTATTTTTGCTGCAACACTTGATATATGTATGAATTAGTTTGAATGGTTGAATAAAAAAGCACATACTTAAACAGTATACCTGAGGTTAGAGTAGCTCACAATATAATTGAAATTTAAAAGAAAATCCCCACCACCCTCCTATTTTGAAAACTAGCATGATTTTCATGATCTCTTGTGAAATACAATTCATTTTGTCCCCATGAGGAAAATTGAGGAGCTCCATTCTTTTTAACAGCAGCATAGTATTTCACTTTCAGATGTCATCAAAACATTTTGATTCTCTTCAGATGGCATTTTGCATTGTTCCCAATTCTTTGGTTCTCAGAAACGATAATACAATACTGTAATTGGCACCCCCATGAATCTCATTACAGACATACAGACTGTATCTCCCTGCATGAAATCTTTCAGTTTAACTCTCATGAGAATCTCTATGGCAGCCAGGTGTAGTGGACAACTCCTTTATTCCCAGCACTCTGGAGGCAGAGGCAGAGACAGGCTGATCTCTGTGCGACTGCGACCAGCCTAGTCTACACAGCAAGGTCCAGGCCAGCTGGGGCTACAGGGAGACCCTGTTTCAAAATGATTAAAAAAAATAAAAAAGGAATGTGTGGCAGATATTCTTTTTAAAGGGATGGGAACTGAAGAGCACTACACGGCTTGGATCTCATCGATAACCACACTTCTGACACCTACAGAGGAAGGAGGAGAACAGATATCTCAACCGATGACCCTCACTGGTAGGCAATGAAGTGGGTGATTGTCAGGAGTGTGAGGGACGCCCCAGGAAGGCTAGGGAAGGTTCACTGAAGAATGGGCTCAAAGCCTTTAAAAAAAATCTTTGAGACAGGATCTCCCTACATAGCCCCAGCTGACCTTGAACTCAACGACCTTTTACCTCAGCCTCCGAGTTCAGGGATTTTTTTTTTTTTTGACTTTTTGAGACAGGGTCTCCCTGTAGTCCCAGCTGTCCTGGAACTCACTCTGTAGACCAGGCTGGCATTGAACTCACAAAGATCCGCCTGCCTCTGCCTCCCAAGTGCTAGGATTAAAGGCGTGCGCCACCATGCCCGGCAAGTTCTGGGATTTTAAGTGTGTTCCTGTTACATAGCAATCTCCTCCTGGGGGGTTGGGGGGCGGCAAGCAACAGGATGTTCTAAGGCCAGGTAAATAACTCAACCATTTCAGGAAGTCCCTGAAACTGACCAGGCTTAAGCCGTAAGGACTGCTGAGAGACTCACTTAGACCAACTGAGCTATTGGAAAAAACTCAGACCAACGAGCTACTTGGAAAGGATATGTCTCCAGCCTGTTGAACTGCCTGTGTGCTGTGCATGGTGCTCTAGGTTTCTGGCTTCCCTGAGCTGTCACCCGTGCTGGCGGATGGGGGTGCTTTGTGATGCAGCTGTGAGTCATTTCTGCTCCTGTATGCGACCCCTCCCCCCACAGTCCTGTGAGTAGCCCCAGTAAAACTCACTGGTTCAGCAAGCTGGGCTTTGGTATCCCTGCTTTGACAGTAGTTGGCACCCTATCAGAGGAGTTGAGTAAATATTTGTTCACACAATCAAAAATAATGTCACACAACAGCGCTACTATGCCAGCCAGGCTAGGCTTTGAGGTCAGTCTTGGGAACAGCAGACACGCGGCCCCCAGGGTGAAGGGGCCAAGCCTGGAGAGACAAGAGAACACAGAGCTGACAGATAGGAAAGACAGGAGACAGCGGGACGTCTTCCCTTCTGAGACACACCCTTTCTTCATGCTCAGAGACGGTGGGCTGAAGGGGAGGTGAGGGTTCTGGGATGAACTTTCCCCTCTTAATTCCCCCATCGGCACAGCTATGGAAAGATCTCCGCCATTAGCCTGGTACAGTCATAGCTGGGACTGCGGACAGAGGAGCCTAAGCGCATGGGGAGGAATCATCGCAGGATCTGCCGGCTTTGGTCCAATGTGTCCCAGCCATACTGAGCACGGAAGGAAGCTGAGGACTGAAGACGCCTCTGGGATGATTATTATCTTCCTGCTAGAGTAGCTTCCGTTTGCGTGGGCTGGAGAGGGAGGTGGCCCGGTCCTTGGGGTGGGCTCTGGAGGTACACATTAGGAGAACTCACAAGACTTGGTGCGTTTGAAAGTTAACTGCATTTAATCTGCATTGATGATAGTCTGCTTTTCTCTCTCTCTTTTTTTTTTTTAAAGCTGAGCTTGCTAGCCAGCTACTTTATTTTCTTTATTTTTTTTATTTTTGTATGTGTATGAATGTACTGTCTGCATGTAGGTTTGTGTACCCGTGTCGTGCAATGCCTCGGAGGTCAGAAGAGGGTCTCGTATTCCCCTGGAACTGGAGTTCTCCTGGAATTGGAGTTCCAGACGGTTCTTAGCTGCCATGTGGGTGCTGGGGATCGAACCCGGGTCCTCTGCAAGAGCAGTCGGTGCTCTTAACCACTAGGCTATCTCTCCAGCCCAAGTCTGCTTTTCTTACAGTGAAATTTCTGCATTCTAAAGCAGGAGAAGAGATTGAAATCAGTAAACTCTCAGATCAGCACCAAGAATTTAAGAAAACCTAAGGAGGGAAGATTTCCTCTGTAGAAGAAGACGACAGGTGCCCTGCTGAGCGAGGTCTTAGGTCCCTGTGCTTTGCAGGACTAGACAGGAGCACATGGTCAGTACTCTGTGAGCAACCATTCTGTTCTGGATCCGGCCAGGACCAAGGCAGGGCTGAAGCAGAAACTGAAGCCCCTCCTTTACCTTCACACTTTCAGCCTGGGGCAGGAGAGGTGCTGGGAGGAAGTAAGGGTGACCTGAAAGATAGGTGGCCTTGAGGACTGAGAGGGAAGTCCCTTCTACAGCAGAGACCTAGCGGTGGAATGGCTGAAATGTCTGAGTCCTTTCCTGTGAGATAAACAACCACAATTTAATAAGACTTGGGCATTCAGATTTACAGCTTATGGGAAAAGCTGTGATTTCAAGATACATAGTACCTGTCCTAGTCAGCTATCTATTCCTGTAATAAAACACTGATCGAAATCAACTTGGTTTGGCCTGATCCCAGTTCATCACTGAAGGAATCCAAGGCAAGAACTCAGGCCAGAAAATTGTAGCCAGGAACTGAATCCCAGTCCTCAGAGGAACGCTGCTTACTGGCTTGCTTCTCCAGCCTGGGCTCAGCCTGCTTGCTTATACAACCCAGGACTACCTGCCCAGGGTGGTATCACCCACAGTGGGCTTGGCCCTCCCACATCACTCAATTATTAAGACATGCTCATAGAGCCAGTCCGATAGAGGAAATTCCCCAATGGAGGTTTCCTCTTCCCAGGGATGTCAAGTTGACAATTGAAAGTTCCCAGCATATACAGGACAGAAGAGGAATCCTGCACTTTCTCTTCTTGACAGAGCAATGTCTCCTAAGGGCATTGTCCTGGAGGAATGACCAGTCTACATGCTGGGTTGCTGACAGTTCCTTTGTCCCCAGTGCTGGACTTTGAGTCTGTAGCCTTCCCATTTTGGGGGAGAGGCAGCTGTTTTCTCTTTGCTCATTTTCTAAAGAAAACGATCTTTTGTTTTCACCCTACAAAGACATTTGATGCTCCCCTGGTCCTCTCCACCTGCCCAGGAGCTTCTTGAGTAACATCCTCATTTTGGTATTTAAATGCTCGGTGTGCTGGGAGGGGCTCCTAGCTTGGGTGGCCGAGTAGAGCCCCACTGGAAGTTATTGGGGGGGCTTCAAGATTTTAAGTATGCTTCAATCTTTCAAATTGACTTCAGTTTAGAAAACAGTATCAGGTTCCTCCAGCAATTAAACCACTCCTGTGTTGTGAAGCCAGGCCCTTCCCTGGGAGGCAGGGCCTGTCAAAGTGCCAGTTAAAGCAGCTGGCTTTACAGGTCATGAACGTGCAGAAGAGGCTGGGACATTTTCACATGTACCAGGGCTCTAGCCAGATATCCCACTCAGTCATCTACATTCAGCAGAAATGGTCAGAGTGGCTGGCCTGGGGGAGTGGGCAGTACTGACTGCTGCCTGCCCTCACCCCCAGAAGTAGTCAGGCTCTTTCCTGACAGGGTTTGGACAGACAGCAAATCTGAGCTTTGAGATTATTTGGGAGTAACATGCCTTCCTTCACTGCCACAATAGGGTCTTTGTGTCTTGCCTAAGACTGTTTTAGCACTCAGTGTTTGAACACAGTGCTGTGTGCCTGTTCTAAGATCTCTGTGGGGCACCATGGAAGGACAGAAAGCATTCTGTGGAGGAGAGAGTGAGGTGTTGAAGATTGCAGGGTTTCTGAAGGACAAGCAAACATGGGCTGGTCAGGCTTGTGAGTTTAAATTCTAGAAGACCCAGAAGTGTCACTAAGTCAGAGAGATATCCATGTGAGGTGACCAGAAGAGTTTCCAGAGTTATGTGACTCCCCTTAGCTCTCCACTGTGTTGGGGGGAGGCTGATGTCACCCCATGCAGTGGGAGTCGTACAGGAGACTCAGTCATAGCTGAGACCCTGGAGCTGCATCCTGAGCTCCACCCTCCTGACCCCTCTCTTCTCTAAGAACCTGCCAGGCCCTAAT
>VZQC01009500.1:11240-108463 GCA_009823505.1 Rhizomys pruinosus | reverse complement strand
AAAAAAAGAAGGTTGAGCTGGAGCCTCCTAGGATTCCACAGCCTGCAGAGGACCCCAGCTCTTCCTCACAAACCCAGGACCAAGCTGGACAATTGGGTGCATCCAACACTTTCAGAGGCAAAAACTGCCAATTGATGCTGAGCAGAGTGTCTCAAGGAGCATAGCTTTTGTGGATCTGGTCCCCCGCCTCCCTGGGTTATTCCTGTCTACTCCTGTCTAATAACGTCTTTGAGGTATGATATTCATGAATATGTATTTTGGATCGGCCTCCTAGGGGGCTAGCATCATCTCCATCTATGGAAAAATCCACATCTGTAGAAGTCTTTGCTGTGTGGCCGCCATGACTGGCTCATGGGGTTGTTTCCAATCTAGGGAATCTTTTTCTTTCCTGGCAGACTCCCTCTAGCAAGAACTACTGCTTGTTTGCTCCTAAATCTAGCTTAACCAGAGAAGAAACTGGTTTTCCATTCTTTGGGCACAAAAGGCAGATGTGATACATAATTATCACACTGACTTTGCAAACTGTGTGGAATTAGCCAGGCAGAGTAGCACCACATCAAGATCCTCTTCCAGGGAATCAAATCCCCTTGCCCCCCACCCAGAAGCTCTTCCCACACGTGGAGGGAGGGGCCTGGTAGTCTCCCCTGTTAATCCTAAAACTATCCAGTTTTCAGCCACAACCCCAGAGCTCTTTCTTGTGTTCGAGTGACAGGAACTCCTCTTAGCCTTGAGGGACACAAATAAACAGAACGCTGGGGTTGCACCTGCCAAACTGAAAGTGAGTCGGGTGGGGGATGAGGATTCTTGAAGCCAACACAATCCAATAGTGCTTCCAAACCCGAAGAAGGCAAATGGCCAGGCTCAGGACACAGCAAGTTAGGCCGGGTTTGTATTTGCAAAGCCCACGACCCGCAAGTCCATTCAAAGGCCACCAAAACTTTGGAAATCAAAGACGGAATCTGGATCCGCCCCAACGTTTCACTGAGCTTAGCATCTGCCTGGCAGCCTCTGGCGAACACGGACTGGAGAGGAGGCCTGGGATATTAGAATGAAGATGCCTCTGAAACAAGATTTCTACTCCTCATTGTCAGCAGCTGGAGAAGATTAAGGAGGAAGACTACTTTGAAAATTGCTCCACACAAAAAAAGAAAATTGCTCCACAATTTACAAGCGTGAAAAAAAAATCACTATATACCACACCTCCAACCAGTGCGTTCCAATGTATTTTTGCTGCAACACTTGATATATGTATGAATTAGTTTAAATGGTTGAATCAAAAAGCACATACATAAACAGTATACCTGAGGTTAGAGTAGCTCACAATATAATTGAAATTTAAAAGAAAATCCCCACCATCCTCCTGTTTTGAAAACTAGCATGATTTTCATGATCTCTTGTGAAATACAATTCATTTTGTCCCCATGAGGAAAATTGAGGAGCTCCATTCTTTTTAACAGCGGCATAGTATTTCACTTTCAGATGTCATCAAAACATTCTGATTCTCTTCAGATGGCATTTTGCACTGTTCCCAATTCTTTGGTTCTCAGAAATGATAATACAATACTGTAATTGACACCCCCGTGAATCTCATTACAGACACACAGACTGTATCTCCCTGCATGAAATCTTTCAGTTTAACTCTCATGAGAATCTCTATGGCAGTCAGGTGTAGTGGACAACCCCTTTATTCCCAGCACTCTGAGGCAGAGGCAGAGACAGTCTGATCTCTGTGAGACTGCGACAAGCCTAGTCTACACAGCAAGGTCCAGGCCAGCTGGGGCTACAGGGAGACCCTGTTTCAAAATGATTAAAAAAAAAATAAAAAAGGAATGCGTGGCAGATATTCTTTTCAAAGAGATGGGAACCGAAGAGCACTACACGGCTTGGATCTCATCGATAACCACACTTCTGACACCTACAGAGGAAGGAGGAGAACAGAGATCTCAACCGATGACCCTCACTGGTAGGCAATGAAGTGGGTGATTGTCAGGAGTGTGAGGGACGCCCCAGGAAGGCTAGGGAAGGTTCTCTGAAGAACGGGCTCAAAGCCTTTAAAAAAATCTTAGAGACAGGATCTCCCTACATAGCCCCAGCTGACCTTGAATTCAACAACCTTTTACCTCAGTCTCCGAGTTCTGGGATTTTTTTTTTTTTTTTGGTCTTTTTGAGACAGGGTTTTCCTGTAGTCCCAGCTGTCCTGGAACTCACTCTGTAGACCAGGCTGGCCTTGAACTCACAAACATCCGCCTGCCTCTGCCTCCCAGGTGCTAGGATTAAAGGCGTGCACCACCATGCCCGGCAAGTTCTGGGATTTTAAGTGTGTACCTGTTACATAGCAATCTCCTCCTGGGGGGCTGGGGGGCGGCAAGCAACAGGATGTTCTAAAGCCAGGTAAGTAACTCAACCATTTCAGGAAGTCCCTGAAACTGACCAGGCTTAAGCCATAAGGCCTGCTGAGAGACTCACTTAGACCAACTGAGCTATTGGAAAAAACTCAGACCGACGAGCTACTTGGAAAGGATATGTCTCCAGCCTGTTGAACTGCCTGTGTGCTGTGCATGGTGCTCTAGGTTTCTGGCTTCCCTGAGCTGTTACCCGTGCTGGGGGATGGGGGGGCTTTTATGATGCAGCTGTCTGCGAGTCATTTCTGCTTCTGTATGCGACCCCTCCCCCCACAGTCCTGTGAGTAGCCCCAGTAAAACTCACTGGTTCAGCAAGCTGGGCTTTGGTATCCCTGCTTTGACAGTAGTTGGCTCCCTATCGGAGGAGTTGAGTAGATGTTTGTTCACACAGTCAAAAATAATGTCACACAACAGCGCTACTATGCCAGCCAGGCTAGGCTTTGAGGTCAGTCTTGGGAACAGCAGACACGCGGCCCCCAGGGTGAAGGGGCCAAGCCTGGAGAGACAAGAGAACACAGAGCTGACAGATAGGAAAGACAGGAGACAGCGGGGACGTCCTCCCTTCTGAGACACACCCTTTCTTCATGCTCAGAGACCGTGGGCTGAAGGGGAGGGTGAGGATTCCGGGATGAGCTTTCCCCTTTTAATCCCCCCCATCGGCACAGCTATGGAAAGATCCCCGCCATTAGCCTGGTACAGTTATAGCTGGGACTGCAGACAGAGGAGCCGAAGCGCATGGGGAGGAATCATCTCAGGATCTGACGGCTTTGGTCCAATGTGTCCCAGCCGTACTGAGCACAGAAGGAAGCCGAACACTGAAGACGCCTCTGCGATGATTATTATCTTCCTGCTAGAGTAGCTTTCGTTTGCGTGGGCTGGAGAAGGAGGTGGCCCAGTCCTTGGGGTGGGCTCTGGAGGTACACATGAGGAGAACTCACAAGACTTGGTGCGTTGATTACTCTTTATTTACATTTTCTTTTAAAGTTAACTGCATTTAATCTGCATTGATGATAAAGTCTGCTTTTCTCTTTTTTTTTTTAAAGCTGAGCTTGCTAGCCAGCTACTTTATTTATTTATTTATTTATTTTTATTCTTGTATGTGTATGAAAGTACTGTCTGCATGTAGGTTTGTGTACCCGTGTAGTGCGATGCTTCAGAGGTCAGAAGAGGGTCTCGGATTCCCCTGGAACTGGAGTTCTCCTGGAATTGGAGTTCCAGACGATTCTTAGCTGCCATGTGGGTGCTGGAGATCGAACCCGGGTCCTCTGCAAGAGCAGTCGGTGCTCTTAACCGCTAGGCTATCTCTCCAGCCCAAGTCTACTTTTCTTACAGTGAAATTTCTGCATTCTAAAGCAGAAGGAGAAGAGGTTGAAATCAGTAAACTCTCAGATCAGCACCAAGAGTTTAAGAAAACCTAAGGAGGGAAGATTTCTTCTGTATTAGACGGCACAGGTGCCCTTCTGAGCGAGGTCTTAGGTCCCTGTGCTTTGCTGGACTAGACAGGAGCACATGGTCAGTACTCTGTGAGCAACCATTCTGTTCGGGATCTGGCCACGACCAAGGCATGGCTGAAGCAGAAACTGAAGCCCCTCCTTTACCTTCACACTTTCAGCCTGGGGCAGGAGAGGCGCTGGGGGGAAGTAAGGGTGACCTGAAGGATAGGTGGCCTTGAGGACTGAGAGGGAAGTCCCTTCTACGGCAGAGACCTAGCGGTGGAATGGCTGAAATCTGAGTCCTTTCAGCTGTGAGATAAACAATCACAATTTAATAAGACTTGGGCATTCAGATTTACAGCTTATGGGAAAAGCTGTGATTTCAAGATACATAGTACCTGTCTAGTCAGCTATCTATTCCTATAATAAAACACTGATCAAAATCAACTTGGTTTGGCTCACACAGCCTGATCCCAGTTCATCAATGAAGGAATCCAAGGCAAGAACTCAGGCCAGAAACTTGGAGCCAGGAACTGAAGCCCAGTCCTCAGAGGAACGCTGCTTACTGGCTTGCTTCTCCAGCCTGGGCTCAGCCTGCTTGCCTATACAACCCAGGACTACCTGCCCAGGGTGGTATCACCCACAGTGGTCTTGGCCCTCCCACATCACTCAATAATCAAGACAGGCTCACTCAGCCAGTCCAATAGAGGAAATTCCCCAAGGGAGGTTTCCTCTTCCCAGGGGTGTCAAGTTGACAATTGAAAGTTCCCAGCATGTACGGGACAGAAGGGGAATTCTGCACTTTCTATTCTTGACAGATCAGAGCAATGTCTTCTGCACTTTCTATTCTTGACAGATCAGAGCAATGTCTCCTAAGGGCATTGTCCTGGAGGAATGACCAGTCTACATGCTGGGTACCTGACAGCTCCTTTGTCCCCAGTGCTGGACTTTGAGTCTGTGCCCTTCCCATTTGGGGGAGAGGCAGCTGTTTTCTCTTTGCTCATTTTCTAAAGAAAGCGATCTGTTTGTTTCACCCTCCAAAGACATTTGATGCTCCCCTGGTCCTCTCCACCTGCCCAGGA
Organism: Rhizomys pruinosus; assembly: GCA_009823505.1. Taxonomy (NCBI): domain Eukaryota; kingdom Metazoa; phylum Chordata; class Mammalia; order Rodentia; family Spalacidae; genus Rhizomys; species Rhizomys pruinosus. The sequence continues at coordinate 103,546 of VZQC01009500.1, read as the reverse complement.
ACTTCTTGAGTAACATCCTCATTTTGGTATTTAAATGCTTCAGAGTGCTGGGAGGGGCTCCTAGCTTGGGTGGCCGAGTGGAGCCCCACTGGAAGTTATTGGGGATGCTTCAAGATTTTAAGTATGCTTCAATCTTTCAAATTGACTTCAGTTTAGAAAACAGTGTCAGGTTCCTCCAGCAATTAAACCACTCCTGTGGTGTGAAGCCAGGCCCTTCCCTGGGAGGCAGGGCCTGTCAAAGTGCCAGTTATAGCAGCTGGCTTTACAGGTCATGAATGTGCAGAAGAGGCTGGGACATTTTCAGATGAACCAGGGCTCTAGCCAGATATCCCACTCAGTCATCTACATTCAGCAGAAATGGGCAGAGGGGCTGGCCTGGGGGAGTGGGCAGTACTGACTGCTGCCTGCCCTCACCCCCAGGAGTAGTCAGGCTCTTTCCTGACAGGGCTTGGACAGTCAGCAAATCTGAGCTTTGAGATTATTTGGGAGTAACATGCCTTCCTTCACTGCCCCAATAGGGTCTTTGTGTCTTGCCTAAGACTGTTTTAGCACTCAGTGTTTGAACACAGTGCTGTGTGCCTGTTCTAAGATCTCTGTGGGGCACCATGGAAGGACAGAAAGGATTCTGTGGAGGAGAGAGTGAGGTGTTGAAGATCGTAGGGCTTCAGAAGGATGAGCAAACGTGGGCTGGTCAGGCTTGTGAGTTTAAATTCTAGAAGACCCAGAACTGTCACTAAGTCAGAGAGATATCCATGTGAGGTGACCAGAAGTTTCCAGAGTTATGTGACTCCCCTTAGCTCTCCACTGTGTTGGGGGGAGGCTGACATCACCCCATGCAGTGGGAGTCGTACGGGAGACTCAGTCATAGCTGAGACCCTGGAGCTGCATCCTGAGCTCCACCCTCCTGACCCCTCTCTTCTCTAAGACCCTGCCAGGCCCTAATGAGGGGAAACTTCTCAGACATCCGACAAAAGCTCAGGGATGGAGTTTTCTCAGACTTTGGACCTTTCAGGGCACAGTCACCTCACCTTCATCTCTCAATTTCTGGAGTCTGCAGATACAGGCTCCGGGATCTCAAAGCCTACTGTTCAAACACATTTGGGAAATTAAAATAGCAATGCCAATCATTAATAACTTAGTGAACTTGTGTTGTTTTGTGAGACAGGGTCTTGGAATATAGCCCAGACTGACCTTGAACTCAGGAGCCTCCTGCCCTGGGCTCCAGCTCCTCAGAGATGGAATTACAGGGTACATCAGCACGACTGGCTAACTAACNACCACAAACTTCCTTCCTGAGTGTGTTGGGCTGCGTAGGCAGACTGGGAGCAGAAGTGAACCACTCCAGCAGAGGGAAGATTACTTCAAGGAGCATACATACTGGCTGTAGGCAGCAGCATCTGAAGGCCATGTGTAGTTTTCACAGTGTAAACAGTGTCTCCTGAAACCAATGCAGAGTATGAGGAGTAGCCGTGACTAAAGCAAAATTTCTTGAAGCAGAAAGCTTGCCGCAGTGGCAGCCATGATGGCTCTGGAGCTTTCTGCATTTCCTTGCCTGAATGAAGTCTTCTCCAGCCAGCTCCAACTGGATCAGTCTCTTTGAGAAGCCATGAGGCATTTTAAGCAAGTGTGACAGTTATGATCATAACTCGAGGAAGCCAAAGACACAACTGCTAATTTGACAGCTCCCAGTCACCACAAAAATTAGAGAGGCTCAAGTAGTGGTCAACATCATCCAGAGGGATCAGCAGCAATATCATTTAAAATTCTGCCCTATTACAGCACTGTGAAGATGACAGTAGTGGTTCCAATCTGCCATCTGTCCTTGCCAATCTGGGTAGTCAGTCACCCAGTTCCCTTCCCAGGTGACAGTCATTAGGGCTGGGCAAGGGGAGGGGACTGGCAGCTGCCAATCAAGTAGCTGAACTTCCTGTCCCCTAAAGCTTCAGTGCCTTACAAAGAAATAAACATAAAGGAGTGCTTGCAACAGAGATAAGACCTGAAATTAACACTGTTCTTTAATACACCTTTTCTTTTTTTTATTTTTTTTAATTTTATTTATTTTTGGTACGTGTATGAATGTACTGTCTGCATGTAGGTCTGTGCACCCATGTCGTGCAATGCTGCAGAGGTCAGAAGAGGGTCTCGGATTCCCCTGGAACTGGAGTTCTCCTGGAATTGGAGTTACAGATGGTTCTTAGCCACCATGTGGGTGCTGGGGATAGAACCCGAGTCCTCTGTAAGAGCAGTCGGTGCTCTTAACCACTAGGATATCTCTCCAGCCCCTAATACACCTTTTCTAACAATGTGCATTCCCAAGAAAAATGCCCTTAGACAGGGCTGGATCCTCTTAATCTGACTCATCAACACCTTACTCTTTGTTCTCAGTGCACTTGCTCTGTGTGGAATGTCATGGTTTGCCAATCAGTATTTGGGCTATTTCTACTTTTTGGCTTGCACTAATAAAGCTACTACAGGTGGGGAGTGGAGAGGTGGCTCAGCAGTTAAGACCACTGGTTGCTCTTCAGAGGACCCAGGTTTGGTTCCCAGCACCCGCATGGTATCAACCAACCTCTGTCACTTCAGTTCCCCTCCTCTAGCCTTCTGTGGCACTGCATACATGTGGTTCACCTATACACATGCAGGCAGAACACTCATACATAAAATGAAAATAAATAAATAATAAGCTACTATGAGTAATCATGCAAAGATCTTCTTATGAAAATGTGATTTTATGGGCTGGAAAGATGGCCTAGTGGTTAAGAGCATCGACCGCTCTTACAGAGGACCCGGGTTCGATCCCCATCACCCACATGGTGGCCGAGAACCGTCTGAAACTCCAATTCCGGGAGAACTCCAGTTCCAGGGGAATCCGACACCCTCTTCTGACCTCCGCGGCATTGCACGACACGGGTACACAGACTTGCATGCAGACAGTACATTCATACACATACAGAAAGAAAGAAAATTAATTTAAAAAATTTTTAAAAAAAGAAAATGTGATTTTATTTCTTTTGAATAAATACCTAATACAGACTTTCCAGACTATACGGTGGGTATATTCTTAACTTGTAAAAAAAAACTACAAACTTTTTCCCAAGATGCTTCTGTCCTTCCCACAGTGTTGGAGAGCTGTGGCTCCCTGGATCCTCCTCAGCACTGGGTATGGTCAGTCTTTTTAATCCAATCCCTCTTAGGCATTGTGGGTTTTCTTTTAGGAGACAGGGTCTCAATAGTTCAGGATGACCATGAACTTCTGGTCCTCCAGCCTCTCCTCTCAAGTGCAGGGATTATAGGCATGTGCCAAACAGCTGGTTTGGGGGTTTACCTGGTAATGGGGATCAAACTCAGGCCTTCATGCTGCTAAGGCAGACTTCCTACCAACAGACCTACATCCCACTACTTTTTGAGTTAACATTTTTTAAAACTATCCTCACAGCCATGTGGTGATACATTATTTGATTTTAATTTGCATTTGCCTAAAGACTAATGATGTTGAATTTTATTTTGTATGGTTTGGTCTCCTTATCCTTGGATTCAACCAAGTATAAATTTAAAATTTTTAGGAGAAAATGTATCTGTTTGAATTGTACCGGTTTGGTCTTTGTTCCTTAAAGTATCCGGCATAACAACTATTTACATAGATTTACATTGTATTAGTTGTTCAAGTAGCCTAGAAATGACTGAGTGTGTAAAGGAGGATGTGTGCAGATTATAGGCAAATACTACCCCATTTTAAGTGACTGGAGCACCCACAGATCTACTCTGGCATCCACAGGAAGTCCTGGAATCATACCCCCCCAACCATCACCACCACAGATACAGAGAACCAGCTCCACATGTTTGGCTTTCTGCTGTGTATTACTATAATTATATACATGAATGCTGTGAAAACATTCTAAGGAGGGACAATTCTACCTGAGATAATTAGACAATGTCTAAAAAGAGTGTACAATAAGGGCTATAATTTTTCTCTGTCAATATACACATACATATATAGCACTCAAAAACATTTCCAAGAATAAATATCACTTATTAGAAAAGGGAAAGAGGGGCTGGAGAGATGGCCTAGCAGTTAAGAGCGCCGACTGCTCTTGCAGAGGACCCGGGTTCGATCCCCAGCACCCACATGGTGGCTGAGAACTGTCTGTAACTCCAACAGGAGAACTCCAGTTCCAGGGGAATCTGATGCCCTCTTCTGACTGCAGTATTGCATGACATGTTTGCACAAACTTACATGCAGACAATACATTCATACACATAAATAAGTAAAATAAAATAAAATAATTTTTTTAAAAAAGGGAAAGAGACAAAGGAAACTCAAAAGAAGACTATTCTTAAAACCCTTTAAGTTCTCAAGTAAGACAAACTTTTCTTTGGCGACAGGAACACCTCATTGTTATGTGCATCATGTAACCAGAACTTCTGATGCTTTCATCATCAAAAGAATGTGATTATGTCACTAGAAATAGAAGATCCAAACAACAGAAGTATATTATGCAATCTTAGATTTTTGTTTTGTCCTACCAACTCTCTTGATGTCACCAAAACTAAAGGTAAAATGACTGTGAGGAAGAGACTGCATAAAATTTGGAGTAATTGTTGCAAAAATCATAATTGGGTTTCATCTCCAACTTTGGCCTTAAAAGTATGTAGCACAAAATAATAGGTGATACATCGACATATTGCTGACTTCTGAGAATAATTTGACTGAAGGCACATGACCATAAAATAAGTGCCACTGACTAGCCAACAGGGGGTCGTGGTCTAATCGTGGGAGAACAGAGTCCTTTTGGAAGGAAAACACAGGTTCGGTGATGGCGTACAGAATAAAAACCAAGAGAGGCTTTTGGATCTGCAGCGATTTTACTGAGCTCAAGGCAGTGATTTTATAGTACATTCAAGAAGAAACAGCAAGGAGAGTTGGCAAACTTTCCAGAACTACTGGACAGGTTACTAACAATTCAATTTTCATACATTAACCAAAGTACATAGTCATGGGTCATGGTTGGCAGATTACAGCATAATACACATTTGAGTTTAGACAATGGTCACAAAACCGCAGGCACAAGTCTGGAACAAAACCTTTTTGAACTGAGAGATTGTGGCTTTTCTTTTTATTATTACTTTATCACTAAAATAACTTTACTTTGTGATCTTAAAGTTTTCTTTTTCTATCTCCCAGGGAAATGGCTCAGGCCAATTGTAATGCACCCGGAGCCAATTTTTCAACATGTCTTGCTTTGGTACAGTGTGTGCAATGCCACCATTTACTATTGTATATTTGATTAATAATAGTTTGCTTTTGCTGTGGGGTTAACAAGCGCCAAGGAGGCCTAGCTCTTAGCAATTTTTGCATGAAGTTTAAAGTATAATCTCCGTGCTCCATTCCATATTTTACTCGTAATCTGATTCAAGAGTCTCATGTCTTATGCTGATTGTACTTACACCATTTGGAGTTAATTTTGTGCATGGTGAGAAATAGGGAACTATAGTTATTCTTCTACATGCTTTTATCCAGTTTCTTCAACAAGTTATCTTTTCCCCCATTGTATTTTTTGACCTTTTCAAAAAAATCAGTGGCTGTAAATGTGTGGATTTAAATCTGTTTCTCGTTCGTGTTCTTTGAATCAACTTGTTTGTTTTTGTCGAGTGGCATGCTGTTCTCAGTACTATGGCCCTTTGGTAAATTTTCAGACCAAGGGCAGTAATGCCTTCAGCTCTTATTTATCATTCAAGATTCTGTTTGGTATCGTGTTGTGTGTGTGTGTGGTGTGTGTGTGTGTGTGTGTGTGTGGTAATTCCACATGAAATTTGAGACCACTCTTTAAAGTGACTGTGCTGGAATCTTAATGATTATTGCAATGAAATTGTTATACTGCTTTTGGTAGGATGGCAATTTTTCCAATAAATGAGCCTAGGAAGTCTTTCTATCTTCTGCTAACTTTTCAATTTCTTTCTCCATATCTAAAAATTATAAAGTTAAAGTTCTTTCACTTCTTTTTTAGATTTATTAAAAATTTTTAATGGATTTTGAGGCTGTCTATGAATGAGAGTTTCCTGGATTTCTTTCTTGGTATGTTTGTTGGTGGTGTTTTGGAAGGCATCTGATTTAGTCTTGCTATTTTATAGCCAGCTAATTTCTGAGTACGTTATCATCTCTAGGAGTTTTCTGGTGGACTCTTCAGGGTCCTTTATGCATATAATCATGCCATCTGTAAATAAAGTTACTTAATTGACATCTTTTGCCATTTGCATTCCCTTTACATCCTTAGCTTGCCTGATTGCTTAGGGAAGACTTCAAGTACAGGAATTGATAATGTACATGGTTAACTTGTTTCTTATTTTATTAGGAATGTTTATCAAGTTTCACCAATGTTGCATAGGAGGCTGTGGCTTGTTGGTATATTGGCCTTCCTTATGCTGAGATCCATCTCTTTTCTGCATCAGATTCTTATGTGTTTTATCATGAATGGATAAATTTTAAGTTTTAAAATGCTTGTTCTACATTTAATGAGATGAATCATGTGGTTTCTGTACTTGGATCTGCTTATGTGGTTATGTTGATGGTTTTTCATAACTATTGAACCATTCTTACGTCTGCAAGATGACACAATTTTATCGTGTTGAATAATCTTTTTGATGTGTCATTGATTTAGATTTATGAGGACCTTAGTGAGAAGGAACTTGGGAGATTTTCTTGTTTCTATCCTCTTAAATATTTTGAGTAGTAGTGGCTATAGTTCTTATTTAAAAGGTTTTATAGAATTTTGCCATGAATCATCTGTACCTGGCTTTTTTTTTTAACCTTTTTTTTAAAATTTTATTTTTATTTTGTATGTGTATGAGTGTAACTGTCTGCATGTAGGTTTGTGCACCAGTGTCAGCATGCCATGTACAGGTCAAGATCCAGGGGAGGTTAAATCACAATTTTCATTTTCCTCATTAATTATGGGTCTATTTAAGCTGTCAATCTTTGTATTTGGTAGATTCTGTGATGATAGGTTTCATTCAGTTCTCTTAGCTTTTCAAATTTTTGGAGAGTATAGGTTTTTGAAGTATTCCATAAGATTTTCTGGATCTTTTTCTTATCTGTTGGGATGTTACTTTTCATTTCTAATTTATGTACTTGGACTTTTTCTTTCATTCTTTAGTCTACTGGGCTAAATACTTCTTCTTTGTTCCTATTTCATTGATTCTGCTCTGATTTTTGTTATTTCTTCCTGTAGCCAGGTATGGATTCATTTGTTGCTACCTCTCAGAGTGCTTTTTTAGATCAGGGCTAAGTCATTTTTTGTCCTCTTGTGTTTTTCTTAATGAGCCTGACCTGAAGATATCTCCATCAAATCTGCCTGTTTGGCTTTTAGGATGCTGAAATTGAAAAATGGAGGTTTTTACATTGATTTAAAAGGGCAGTTAACCTGGGTGTGGTTGGTGCACCCCTTTAATCCAGATTCAGGAGCAGAGGCAGGTGGAACTCTGGGGATTTCAAAGGCGCAAGCCTTGAAATCTAACAGAGAATGCTCCCAGGCAGCTGGGGAAACTAAGGAAGACCCTTTTCTCAAAGAGATCAAACAAGAACAATGAGTAAAAATAAAAATAAAATAAAATGGCTTGTAAAAACAAACATGATTTATGATCTCTTGTGATTTCACCTCAGCGGTAGATTACAAGACATGTAGTCTGGATACCTGTAAATTTTAAAAGGTGGAGCCACATGATATTAAAAGACTCCCAATAATTTCCTAGGACCTTTTTAATTATTTGACTGCGGTATTGCCTGGGACTAATTTATTGACTCCAGAAGAGCCTAGCAATTTTAAAATGTATTGATTGTGTCACATTTTTATTAAAAATGTTCTTCGGGTTACCTATGCGTTAGATTTAGATATTTATCATCTTTAATAAGCATGCTTGAGATTTAGAATTTAAGCTTTTTGATAGATTGTTGAATGGCCATTTATGAAAAAAAAAAGTAAAAAACAATAAAAATTGATTATGCTAATGACAGTACAATTCAAATTTAATTTTGAATAAGCACACCCCAAAACCAGTTTTAATGTTTGAAGGTAGACATCATCTCTGTGGTATTTTTAGGAGACCTGTTCGAGAAAGAACAAATTGCAGTTATAACTTTGAGAAGCCGGAAGCTTTTTTTTTTCTGCCATCGAGCTTGAAATCTTTGAACACAAAAAGATTTTACACATGCTGTCAAGAGGCTCAATGGTATCTGGTGTTTTTGTAATCCTCTTGGCACACAATGCTGGATGGTCTAATAGTATGATGTATATTTTTTTAATCTCAGAACATAGTTTGCCTTTAAACCCTTAGTCACTTATTTTAGCTGTTGAACTGAAAGGCAGGCAGTCCTGTTTGTTGTGACCCTCTACTTTGGATTAACTATTTTGTTAATATTTACACATGGCGTGGTGGAAATAGTTGTCATGGCCCCAGCCTGGGGGCAGGTCATGGACCCACAAGTTCCTCCTTTCCTGGCCCAAGGCCCTTCTTGGACTTCCTTGTTCCCTGCTTCAGATTCAGTGGGCAGAGTCTTCCATCCCTTCTTTGACCGGCCAAATTTTTCCACCTCGCTTTTCGAGCTAGAATTTGGCCCACCCTATTCCCTTAGTTCACGGAAATCTACTGGTTGCAATGTGTGTTATGAATCGGCGTGGATTTATTAGGCTGGAAAGGGAGAGAAATATTTAGTAAATAGAAAAAGCTTAATGGCAGAAAGTTTATTTGCAGCCCCATGACACAGCAGGCAGGGACCCAATTAGGTTAATGATTCACTGTCACCGCATGGAAACTGAAAGTTAAAAGTTAAAAAAAAACAAGATAGAGACAAGATTGAAAGCTTTTCTCTCCACGGAAACTCATGAGGATGGGCCAAAACCAACCATTTCCCTGACCCCTTTTCCTGACCATGTGTGGGATCAACGGTTTCCTTCTATGAATCCTCTGAAATTTTTTCTCATTTGGGTAAAAGAAACATTGGGGTGAAAACAGAGCAAGCCTAAATTGTTACCAGCATTGAAGAGAGGGTGGGACTGGCTTAGTCCAAAACACGGACTGCCTGAAAAACCTGCCTCAATCTAGAGGGGTGAGGGGTTATGAATTACAGCCCCCAAACCATAAACCTTACCTTTTTCCTCTTGTGTGAAAGGCTTTGCCCCACGTGGTTGCAGTTGACATCTTGTGTCCAGCCTTCTGAGGCCTGCTTCCTCTCTGGACCAGGGCCCACATTTCTAGGGACTGAAAACCTCTAGTTTGTTCTGGCCTGCTGGTTAACAACACAAGCTTTAGCTCTGGTAGAGAGTGGGAGGGAATTGGATGTAAGCACAGTCCACAAGAAAGAGAGAAAAAGATAATTACGGAAGGTTAACAACGCCAAAGATGAGACCAGGAGAAATTCCAGAAGAGAATATCTCATTTATTTACTACTGTCCCCACTGGTATTTACTACAGGCCCTGGTGGGGGTTTGGGGAAATACAGTGATTTTCCATATCATATACTCTAGATCACTGAAGGAATGTTGACAATGCTTTGTCCCAAGCAATCAAAGACAAATTGCTAACCCAAGGCAGGTTTTCAAAGCAAGCAAAGAGACCAGCAGGAATCCAGCCTGAGGGTGGGGTTTTTGCCCAGCTCACTTTCTAAAGTCTTCAGCCAAATGGATTCCTCCAGATTTGAGAGTGGCTCTTCCTTCCTTCAAGTCAAAGTGCTACCGAGGTCTACCTTATTTTGGTTTACCTTTCATTGATTTCTCGCTCTGATTTTTTGTTAAGTGTCTCCTGCATAGCCAGGTTTAGGATTCATTTATTCTGCCTCTACAAGTCTTTTAGAATGCAGTGTTTAAGTATAGTCAGTGTGCACTTGTGGTTTTCTGTTTTAATATAGGAACTTAAGGGCTGTGAATTTCCCTCTCAAAGGGATCTTAAGGTGTCCATATAGTTTGCTGTGTTTTTATCTTCCCTTTCTTTTTTGTGCCAGGACGTGTGTTTTATTTGTTTTTTTTATTTCAGCCCTGTTGACAACACATTCACTTTATTCGTAATGGCCATTCTTTCCTCTCAAATGTGTCACATATATACTTACTAAGGGCTTTTCTGGTGGTGAGATTAAGCATTATTGCACCTGTGTCTGATAGGATCCATGAAATATTTCATTTTATTGACTTGCTGAGGTTTGCTATATTTCCAAGTACATCATCCCCACTTGCAGAATGTTTGCATGGGTACGTGTGTAGAAAGTATATTCTTTGGTTTTTGGTGGATATAAGTATAGATATATGTTCAGGTCCATCTGGTGTATTATATTTTTCAGGTCAGATGGCTGTTTATTCTTTCTCCAGTTGACCTGCCCAAATGGCTCAGTGAGGTACTGAAGTCTTAAACTGTTAGTGTGCTGGGATTGCTCTGTGCTTAATGTCTTTAGATTTGTTTATGAAAGTTCAATGCACCATTGGGGGGTTTTTGGTGGGGGCCATATAAAATTAAATTTTATGATTTGAGATTTTCATGGTTGGATTGATCCTTTGATAAGAATGTAGTAACCTCTTCCTCTCTTCTGATGGGTTTTGCTCTGAATTATATCTTGTTCTAAATATTAGAATAGGAATTTCTGCTTGCTGTTTTGGTACCATTATGATTGACATAATTACTTCTTTTCCTCATTTCAGCTTAAAATGGCATGGCAATGAAGACTGAGGTGTGAATTCTTGTCTACAAAAGAAGCGGATTCAATTTCTTAATCCATTTTCCCAAGTCTGGGTCTCTTGAGTTGAGAGTTCAGACCAATGATATTTAGGGTTAATTCATATATATTATCATATTTATAGTATATATATATATAACTATAGTATATGCTTCCCTTCTGTTTATTTTTCTGTTTTCCATGTTGGTCTATGTATTATACTTCATTTTTCTGTCTTGCCACTTGGGGATAACTTTTCCTTTCTTCTGTCCTCCAAACTTGCTTTGAGAATTTTCAGGGTGGGGAGTTACATTTTGTAGACATGTATTCTTTCATCTTGTTTTATGTCATGGAACGATTTTATTTTCCTTCTTCATTATAATTGATATTTTTGCTGGATAGAGTAAATCTGGGTTGGAATCTTATCGTTTATTGAAAACCGACTTTGGTCCAAGCTCTCTGGTTTTTCATTGTTTGCATGAATGTCACCTTAACTCTGATGTTTTTTTCTTTAGTAACTTGTTATTCTACTGTGGCTTCATTACTTCTGTCTTTGTTTGAGCCATCTAGCATTTTAACTATGAATGGTGTGGGGAGTTTCATTTCTGATGTTGTCTTCTTGGAGTATTATGTGCTTCTTGTATTTGTATGGGTGGAATCTTTATTACATTTAGGGAAAGTTACTTCCATATTTTAGTGGAAAAAAGGATTTCTTGGGGTTTTCCCCCATACCATTGTCCTGGGATTCTTATATTTCCTTTATGCCTATGATGTGTTGCTTTGGTCTCTTCATAGTATCCCATATTTCCTGTTTAATCCATATGTGTTTTTTTTTTTTTTTTTTTTTTTTTTTTTTTTTTTTTTTTTTGTATGTTCTTTGCTGGGGCTCTTCAGTTCTTCCACAATATCTTCTAGGTTTGATGATCTATTTTATGCTTTGTCCTATTTGTTACTGAGGCTTTCTCCGGACATTTCCTTTTGACTACTCAAGTACTTTTCATTTTTCATTCATTCTGAGATTCCTTTAGCATTGTCATTTCCTTCCAGATTTGGGCATTTTCTCTCTTTAGTTTTTCGGCTTTCCTTTTAATTTCATGCAGAGTTTTTTCTTCAGCATTTCCCTTCTTTCCAGAGATGGTCATTCTCTCCCGTTAAATCCTTGTCTATGACTGTATTTTGGAAGATTTGTGCCCTGGGTTACCTCCTGAGATATCTCATTGGTTCAGCTTCTATAAAATCTGAAAGAGTTTGGTGGAGAATTTATTTACTTACTCTCATGTTGTTGATTTTGTTTGTGCTTTTGGCACCATGGATTTGATTCATTTTTTTTGTAATATAATATGAATTCAAGTGTTTCTTCTTGTGATGTAGTCCTGTTCCTCTAGTTTTGCTGGTGGCGGGGGTGGAGGGGCAGCAACCCTGGCTGCCAGCCCTCAGTGTCCTTAAAGATCCAGGTTCCCAGGCAGGTGTGCCAGCTCTTACACAGCCTGAGGTGGAAGCCAAGGGGCTGCTGACTTTTCTAAATGTCTAACCATTTTTTAAGTCAATGACTCATTTTTATACCTATATAAGAATATATATCTCAACTCTCACTAGGAATGCTTCTCTGCTTATAGAGATATTCTGCGTTAATTGCAACAGAAAGACACTAACACAGAGACCCACAGATGGTCAGTCAATATGCTTAGAATAAGAAAGAGACTTCAGAGTTCTCAGCCCTAAATGGGACAGTGTTTTGATGCCCTTTCCTCTCCCAAGGATCAGAGAACATTGTAGAAAAGGGACAGAAAGACCCAAGTCTATAAGTTGGAGAAGGAATATAAGGAAATTATGTTGTGAGGGTACCACAGTGTAGTTGCACATATGAAATCACAGCCCTTTTCACAGCATGCATGAAACCTGTGCAAAACCCAGCCATATAAAAAGCCAGAATGGAGCAGGGAGGTGGGTGAGAAGCTCCAGTTCTAGATGACTATCTCTTGCCAATCTATAGATACCAGTAGAGGGAGAGTCAGGTTTTCTTTACTGTTGTGATGCCTGGTAGAATAACTGATCTCTAATTGATAGGCTCTTTTTATTACATGATATGTATTAATACCTGTCCCCCTTTTTTAGCCTTTTATTTATTTATTTATTTATTTATTTATTTATTTATTTATTTATTTATTGGTCTTTTTGAGACAGGGTCTGCCTGTAGCCCTAGCTGTCCTGGAACTCACTCTGAAGACCAGGCTGGCCTTGAACTCACAGAAATCTGCCTGCCTCTGCCCCCCAAGTGCTAGTATTAGAGGTATGCACCACCACGCCTGGCTAAGTCTTCTTTTGACAAAATCATCTGGATTTTTTTGTTTTTTCTCTTGGGTATATTAATGCTTTTTTCTTTTAAAAATTTAGAATTTATTCCTGCATCCTATAATAGCTGGATTATTGGAAACAAAAATCTCTTGATTTAATTTATCATGGGAAAATGTTTTTGTTCCTGAATTTTAATGTATAATTTTTTGTGTGTATGTTAGACTAGGTTGACTATTTTTAAATTTCATAATGTGGAATATTGCTTTCCATGCTTTTCCATCTTTAAATTTTTCTCAAATAAACATATTGTTTGCATAGGACTTCCTTTATGATTGACTTGACCATCTCTCTTTCAGTCCTGAATACCTTTTTCTGTGTTTTTAATGTTTTGGTTACAATATATTATGGCCAATGTTTTTGGTCCTGTTTCTTTGCACTACAGGCCCCTAGTATCTGAATGTGCAATTTTCTAGGCTTGGGAAACTTTCTTCTGTAATTTTATTGAAAGTATTCTCTGAATCTTTGTAAAAGTATTCTCCTTTTACCATGCTCTTGATCTGAATGTAAAAAATTTTGAACTCTCTCACATCTGTTTGTTCATATTTGAAAAAAAAATCATTTCCTTTACTGAGCCAGCTCCTCTACCCTGTCTTCAACTATGATTATCTTTATCTTGTAGGATCCACTCCATTGGTGATGATTTCAACTGATTAGTTTTTATTTTGCTTTATTGAGAGCTTTATTACAGTGTGGTTTTAGTTTAGGTTTTCTTCACTAATTCTTTGTTGAAATCTACGTTCACACCTTTTATTTAGCCGATTACTTGATTCACCTTTTTGTTTGTTCTCCTGGTGTATATTCATATTTTCATTGAGTTGTTTCATCATATTTATAACCATTCTTTTGAAATCTTTCTCTAGATATGCCTCCTGGTCTTTTGCATAAATTACTAGTATTAGTGGGTGTGGCGCTTTGAATGAGTGTCCCACATAGGCTTTAAGTATTAAGACATTTTGTCTCCAGTTGGTGGCACTGTTCTTGGAGGTCTTAGAAGGTGTGGCCATGCTAGAGGAAGTATGTCACTAGGGGCAGGCTTAGCGAGTTTGACAAGCCTTGCTGTCTCTAGTTGCTCTCTTTGCTTCCTGTGCTCATTGTGAGATGTGACCCTTGGCTTGCTGCTCCAGCTCCAGCTCCATCTGCCATGCCTCCCACCACAGTGGATTCTAATTCCCTGGAACCATCAAACGTAAGCTCAAATAAAGTCTTCCTTTTTTTAATTTTTATTTATTTCTGTATGTGTATGAATGTACTGTCTGCATGCAAGTCTGTGCACCCGTGCCGTGCAATGCTGTGGAGGTCAGACGAGGGTGTCGGATTCCCCTGGGACTGGAGTTCTCCTGGAACTGGAGTTTCAGATGGTTCTCGGCCACCATGTGGGTGCTGGGGATCAGACCTGGGTCCTCTGTAAGAGCGGTCGGTGCTCTTAACTGCTAGACCATCTCTCCAGCCCCTAAAGTCTTCCTTTTATAAGTTCCTTTGGTCATGGAGTTTATCACAGCAACAGAAAAGTGACTAATACCGTGGTTTAGAGATTTGTGTCAGTACTCTGGAATTATTAATTTGTGGAAAAGAAAAGTATTGGGTTTTCATGTTTTTTTTTTTATGTTTTTGCATCTGGACTTGGGTATCTGGAGTTGTTTGTTTTCTCATTTTTATTGTCTTTTTTTTGTCTTTTTGAGAGAGGCCATCTCTCTAGCCCATTTTATTTCATAACTAAAGAACTCCTTATTCAGGTGTTTGCCATGTTTTTTAATTGGTATTCTTATGTTTAGTTTATATATGTTTGTATAATCTAGATACTAATCCTCTGTCAAAATTATAGATGGTAAATATTTTTTCACAGTCCGTACCTTGCCTTTTCACTCAAATCATATCCTTTGCTGTACAGAATCTAGTTTCATGTGATTCCATTTGTCAATTGTTGGACCTAATGCTTTTTGTATAGAAGTCCTGTTCAAAATGTCATTTCCAGTATCCATTAGTTATAATGTATTCCATATTTTCTTTTTTTATTTATTATTTTTATGTGTATGAATGTACTGTCTGCCTGTAGGTTGGTGCACCGATGTGATGCAATGCCATGGAGGTCAGAGGAAGCCATCGCATTTCCCCAGAACTGGAGGCAAAGATAGTTCTTAGCTGTCATGTTGGTGCTCGGAGTCAAACCTGGGTCCTCTGCAAGAGAATTCATCGCTCTTAACTTCTGAGCCATCTCTCCTGCTCCTATTCCATATTTTGTACTGTATCTGATTCAGAGTCTCATGTCTTATGCTGATGTACTTACACCATTTGGAGTTTAATTTTGTGCATGGTGAGAAATAGGGAACTATAGTTATTCTTCTACATGCTTTTATCCAGTTTCTTCAAAAAGTTATCTTTACCCCAATAAAATTTTTAAACCTTTTCAAAAAAATCAGATGGCTGTAAATATGTGGATTTAAATCTGTTTCATCAATTCTGTTCCTTTGATCAACTTGTTTGTTTTTCATCCAGTGCCATACTGTTCTCAGTACTATGGCCCTTTGGTAAATTTTCAGACCAAGGGCAGTAATGCCTTCAGCTCTTATTTATCATTCAAGATTCTGTTTGGTATCGTGTGTGTGTGTGTGTGTGTGTGTGTGTGTGTGTGTGTATTTCCACATGAAATTTGAGACCACTCTTTAAAGTGACTGTGCTGGAATCTTAATGATTATTGCAATGAATTTGTATACTGCTTTTGGTAGGATGGCAATTTTCCAATAAATGAGCCTAGGAAGTCTTTCTATCTTCTGCTAACTTCTTCAATTTCTTTCTCCAATATCTAAAAATTATAAATGTAAAGTTCTTTCACTTCTTTTTTTTAGATTTATTAAAAATTTTTAATGGATTTTGAGGCTGTCATGAATGAGATGGTTTCCTGGATTTCTTTCTTGGTATGTTTGTTGGTGGTGTTTTGGAAGGCATCTGATTTAGTCTTGCTAATTTTATAGCCAGCTAATTTGCTGAATGTACTTATCATCTCTAGGAGTTTTCTGGTGGACTCTTCAGGGTCCTTTATGCATATAATCATGCCATCTGTAAATAAAGTTACTTAATTGACATCTTTTGCCATTTGCATTCCCTTTACATCCTTAGCTTGCCTGATTGCTTAGGGAAGACTTCAAGTACAGGAATTGATAATGTACATGGTTAACTTGTTTCTTATTTTATTTGGAATGTTATCAGTTTCACCATGTTGCATAGGATGGCTGTGGGCTTGTGGTATATTGCCTTCCTTATGCTGAGATCCATCTCTTTTCTGCATAGATTCTTTATGTGTTTTATCATGAATGGATAAATTTAAGTTTAAAATGCTTGTTCTACATTTAATGAGATGATCATGTGGTTTCTGTACTTGGATCTGCTTATGTGGTTATGTTGATGGTTTTCATATATTGAACCATTCTTACGTCTGCAAGATGACACAATTTTATCGTGTTGAATAATCTTTTTGATGTGTCATTGATTTAGATTTATGAGGACCTTAGTGAGAAGGAACTTGGGAGATTTATTCTGTTTCTATCCTCTTAAATATTTTGAGTAGTAGTGGCTATAGTTCTTCTTTAAAGGTCTTTATAGAATTTTGCCATGAATCCATCTGAACCTAGGCTTTTTTAACCTTTTTTTAAAATTTTTATTTTTATTTTTGTATGTGTATGAGTGTACTGTCTGCATGTAGGTTTGTGCACCAGTGTCATGCAATGCCATGAAGGTCAGATCACAGGGGAGGTTAAATCACAATTTCATTTTCCTCATTAATTATGGGTCTATTTAAGCTGTCAATCTTTGTATTTGGTAGATTCTGTGATGATAGGTGTTCATTCAGTTCTCTTAGCTTTTCAAATTTTGGAGAGTATAGGTTTTTGAAGAATTTCCATAAGATTTTCTGGATCTTTTCTTTATCTGTTGGGATATTTTCCTTTTCATTTCTAATTTATGTACTTGGACTTTTTCTTTCATTCCTTTAGTCTACTGGGCTAAAGTACTTCTTACTTTAGTTATCCTTTCATTGATTTCTGCTCTGATTTTTGTTATTTCTTCCTGTATGCCAGGTATAGGATTCATTTGTTGCTACCTCTCAAGTGCTTTTAGATACAGGGCTAAGTCATTTTTTGTCCTCTTTGTGTTTTTCTTAATGCAGCCTGACCTGAATATCTCCATACAAATCTGCCTGTTTTGCTTTTAGGATGCTGAAATTGAAAAATGGAGGTTTTTACATTGATTTAAAAGGGCAGTTAACCTGGGTGTGGTTGGTGCACCCCTTTAATACCAGCACTCAGGAGGCAGAGGCAGGTGGAACTCTGGGATTTCAAGGCCAGCCTGATCTACAGAGAATGCTCCAGGCCAGCTGGGACTAAAAGGAAGACCCTTTCTCAAAAAGATCAAAAAGAACAAGATAAAATAAAAATAAAATAAAATGGCTGTTAAAAACAAACATGATTTATGATCTCTTGTGATTTCACCTCAGCGGTAGATTACAAGACATGTAGTCTGGATACCTGTAAATTTTAAAAGGTGGAAGCACATTTAAAAGACTCCAAAATTTCCTAGGACCTTTTTAATTATTTGACTGCGGTATTGCCTGGGACTAATTTATTGACTCCAGAAGAGCCTAGCAATTTTAAATGTATTGATTGTGCACATTTTTATTTAAAAATGTTCTTGGGTACCTATGCGTTAGATTTAGATATTTAACATCTTAATAAGCATGCTTGAGATAGAATTTAGCTTGATAGATTTTGAATGGCCATTTTATAAAAAAAAAGTAAAAAACATAAAAATTGATATGCTAATGACAGTACAATTCAAATTTAATTTTGAATAAGCACCCCCAAAACCATTTTAATGTTTGAAGGTACATCATCTCTGTGTATTTTTAGGAGACCTGTTCGAGAAAGAACACATTTCATTATAACTTTGGAAGCCTTGAAGCTTTTTTTTTTCTGCCACTGCAGCTGAAACTTTGAACAAAAGAGATTTAACACTGCTGCAAGAGGCTCAATGTATTCTGGTGTTTGTAATCTCTTGGCACACACATGCTGGATGGTCCTATAGTATATTGATATTTTTTTTAATCTCAGACATAGTTTGCCTTTTAAAACCCTTAGTCACTTATTTTAGCTGTTGAACTGAAAGGCAGGCAGTCCTGTTTGTTGTGACTCTCTTTGGATTAATATTTTGTTATATTACACATGGCCGTGTGGAAATAGTGTCATGGCCCCAGCCTGGGGGCAGGTCATGGACCCACAAGTTCCTCTTTCCTGGCACTCAAGGCCTTCTTGGACTTCCTTGTTCCCTGCTTCAGATTCAGTGGGCAAGAGCTCCATCCCTTTCTTTGACCTGGCCAATTTTTCCCCTCTCTTTTCTGAGCTAGAATTATGGCCCCTATTCCCTTAGTCACTGAATCTAGCTGGTGCATGTGTGTATGAATCTGCGTGGATTTATTTAGGATGGAAAGGGAGAGAAATATTAGTAAATAGAAAAGCTTAAAGGCAGAAAGTTTATTTGCAGCCCCATGACACAGCAGGCAGGGACCCAATTAGGTTAATGATTCCCTGTCACCCATGGGAACTGAAGTTAAAAGTTAGAAAAAAACAAGATAGAGACAAGATTGACAGGTTTTCCTCCACGGGAAACTCATGAGGATGGGCCAAAACCAACCACTTCCCTGGACCCCTTTTCCTGCCATGTGTGGCTCAACTTTCCTTCTATGAATCCTCTGAAATTTTTCTCATTTGGTAAAGACATTGGGGTTGAAAACAGAGCAAGCCTAATTGTATCTCAATTGAGAGAGGGTGGGACTGGCTTAGTCCAAAACACGGACTGCCTGAAAAACCTGCCTCAATCTAGAGGGGTGAGGGGTTATGAATTACAGCCCCCAAACCATAAACCTTACCTTTTTCCTCTTGTGTGAAAGGCTTTGCCCCACGTGGTTGCAGTTGACATCTTGTGTCCAGCCTTCTGAGGCCTGCTTCCTCTCTGGACCAGGGCCCACATTTCTAGGGACTGAAAACCTCTAGTTTGTTCTGGCCTGCTGGTTAACAACACAAGCTTTAGCTCTGGTAGAGAGTGGGAGGGAGATTGGATGTGAAGCACAGTCAAAGAAAGAGAGAAAAAGATAATTAGGAAGGTACAAACTCAAAGATGAGACCAGGAGAAATTCCAGCAGAGAATATCTCATTTTTACTACTGTCTGGGTTATTTATACAGGACATTGTGGGGGTTGGGGAATACATGATTTCATATCATATACTCTAGATCACTGAAGGAATGTGACAATGCTTTGTCCAAAGCATCAAAGACAATTGGCACCAGGCAGGTTTCAGAGGCAAGCAGGAGATCAGCAGGACTCCAGCCTGAGGGGTGGGGTTTGCCAGCTCACTTTCTAAGTGCTTCAGCCAAATGGATTCCCTCCAGATTTGGAGTTGCTCTTTCCTTCCTTCAGTCAACAGGGCTAGAGGTCTACCTATTTTGGTTATCCTTTCATTGATTTCTGCTCTGATTTTTGTTATTTCTTCCTGCATGCCAGGTTTAGGATTCATTTATTTCTGACTCTCAAGTGCTTTTAGATGCAGTGTTAAGTCATTTATTTGTGCTCTTTCTGTTTTCTTAATATAGGAACTTAGGGCTGTGAATTTCCCTCTCAGGGATCCTTTTAAGGTGTCCCATATGTTTGCTGTGTTTTATCTTCCCTTTCTTTTTGTGCCAGGAGTGCTTTTATTTGTTTTTTTTATTTCGCTGTTGACACATTCATTATTCAGTAATGCATTCTTTCCTCTCAATGTGTACATATAATTACTAGGGCTCTTTCTGGTGTTGATATTAAGCATTAGTGCACTGTGGTCTGATAAGGACCATGAAATTATTTCATTTTATTGTACTTGCTGAGGTTTGCTATATTTCCAAGTACATCATCCACTTTGCAGAATGTTGCATGGGGTACTGTGTAGAAAGTATATTCTTTGGTTTTTGGGTGGAATATTAGTTAGATATCTGTTAGGTCCATCTGGTGTATTATATTTTTCAGGTCAGATGGCTGTTTATTCTTTGTCCAGTTGACCTGCCCAATGTGCTCAGTGGGGGTACTGAAGTCTTAAACTGTTAGTGTGCTGGGATTGCTCTGTGCCTTAATGTCCTTTAGGATTTTGTTTATGAAGTTCAATGCACCAGTGTTTGGTGCATATATATTTATGATTGTGAGATTTTCATGGTTGATTGATCCTTTGATAAGAATGTAGTAACCCTCTTCCTCTCTTCTGATGGGTTTTGCTTTGAATTATATCTTGTCTAATATTAAAATAACAATTCATGCTTGCTTTTTTGGTACCATTTGATTGACATATTATTTTTTCTTCATTTCAGCTTAAGATGGTATGTGTCATTGAAGATGAGGTGTGATTCTTGTCTACAAAAGAAAGACGGATTCAATTTCTTAATCCATTTTCCAAGTCTGGGTCTCTGATTGAGAGTCAGACAATGATATTAGCGGTTTCATATATATATATGATATATATAATATATATTATATATATTGCTTCCCTTCTGTTTATTTTCTGTTTCCATTATTGGTCTATGTATTATACCTTCATTAATTACTCTGTCTTGCCACTTGGGGATAACTTTTCCTTTCTTCTGTCCTCCAAATTGCTTTGAGAATTTTCAGGGTGGGGAGTTACATTTTGTAGACATGTATTCTTTCATCTTGTTTATGTCATGGAAGATTTTATTTTCTTCTTCAATTATAATTGATATTTTTGCTGGATAGAGTAATCTGGGTTGGCATCTCTATCCGTTTTTATTGGAAATACTTTGGTCCAAGCTCTTCTGGTTTTCATTGTTTGCATTGAAATGTCAGCCTTAACTCTGATGGTTTTTTTTTCTTTATGTATAACTTGTTATTCTCCTGTGGCTTTCATTATTCTGTCTTTGTTTTGAGCATCTAGCATTTTGACTATGATATGGTGTGGGGAGTTTCATTTCTGATGTTGTCTTCTTGGAGTATTATGTGCTTCTTGTGTTTGTATGGGTGGAATCTTTATTACATTTAGGGAAAGTTACTTCCATATTTAGTTTGAAGATCTGGTCCATACCATTGTCCTGGGATTCTTATATTTCCTTTATGCCTATGATGTGTTGCTTTGGTCTCTTCATAGTATCCCATATTTCCTGTTTATTCCATTATTGTGTTTTTTTATAATCTTTGCTTGGTTCTTCAGTTCTTCCACAATATCTTCTAGGTTTGATGATCTATTTTATGCTTTGTCTATTTTGTTACTGAGGCTTTCTCCGGACATTTCCTTTTGACTACTCAAGTACTTGATTTCATTTTTCATTTCATTCTGAGATTCCTTTAGCATTGTCATTTCCTTCCAGATTTGGCCATTCTCTCTTTTTAGTTTTTCGGTTTCCTTTTAAATTTCAGCCAGAGTTTTTCTTCAGCATTTCCATTTCCTTCCAGAGATGGTCATTCTCTCCCGTTAAATCCTTGTCTATGACTGTATTTTGGAAGATTTGTGCCCTGGGTTACCTCCTGAGATATCTCATTGGTTCAGTCTTCTATAAGACTGAAAGAGTTTGGTGGAGATTTATTTACTTTACTCATGTTGTTGATTTTTGTTTGTGCTTTTGGCACCATGGATTTGATTCATTTTGTTTGTAATATAATATGAAATTCAAATGTTTCTTCATGGCAATGTAGGCCTGTTCCTCTAGTTTTGCTGGTGGCGGGGGTGGGAGGGCAGCAACCTGGCTGCAGCCTCAGTGTCCCTAAAGATCCAGGTTCCCAGGCAGGTGTGCCAGCTCTTACACAGCCTGAGGTGGAAGCCAAGGGGCTGCTGACTTTTCTAAATGTCTAACCATTTTTTAAGTCAATGACTCATTTTTATACCTATATAAGAATATATATCTCAACTCTCACTAGGAATGCTTCTCTGCTTATAGAGATATTCTGCGTTAATTGCAACAGAAAGACACTAACACAGAGACCCACAGATGGTCAGTCAATATGCTTAGAGTAAGAGACCTCAGATTTCTCAGCCCTAAATGGGACATGTTTTTTATGCCCTTTCCTCCCAAGGATCAGAGAACATTGTAGAAAAGGGGACAAAAAGACCCTAAGTCTAAGAGTGGGTAAAGGAATATAAGGAAATTATGTTGTGAGGGTACCACAGTGTAGTTGCACATATGAAATCACAGCCCTTTTCACAGCATGCATGAAACCTGTGCAAAACCCAGCCATATAAAAAGCCAGAATGGAGCAGGGAGGTGGGTGAGAAGCTCCAGTTCTAGATGACTATCTCTTGCCAATCTATAGATACCAGTAGAGGGAGAGTCAGTTTTCTTTACTGTTGTGATGCCTGGTAGAATAACTGATCTCTAATTGATAGGCTCAGTGCCACTGACTAGCCCACCGGGAATTGTGGTCTTAATCATGGGAGAACAGAGTCCTTTGGTGTACAGGAAAACACAGGTTTGGTGACAGCATACAGAAGAAAATCCAAGCGAGGCTTTTGGATCTGCTGCGATTTTACTGAGCTCAAGGCAGTGATTTTATAGTACATTCACGAAGAAACAGCAAGGAGAGTTGGCAAACTTTCCAGAACTACTGGACAGGTTACTGATAATTCAATTTTTATACATTAACCAAAGTACATAGTCATGGGTCATGGTTGACAAGTTACAGCATAATACATTTTTAAGTATAGACAATGGTCACAAAACCGCAGGCACAACTCTGGAACAAAACTTTTTAAGAACTGAGAGATTGTGGCTTTTCTTTTTTATTATTACTTTATCACTAAAATAACCTTTACTTTGTGATCTTAAGGTTTTCTTTTTCTGTCTCCCAGGGAAACGGCTGGGGCCAGTTAAAATGTAATCCAAGTCAAGATTCAGGGATTTTTTCTGCTGCGAGCATAGGGAAATGGCTCATGCCAGTTGTAATGCACCTGGAACCAATTTTTCAACATGTCTCCCTTTGGTACACTGTGTGCAATGCCACCATTTACTATTGTATATTTGATTAATAATATTTGTTTTTGCTGTGGGGTTAATAAGCACCAAGGAGGCCTAACTCTTAGTAATTTTTGCATGAAGTTTAAAGTATAGTAAAGGACCCACTGCCCATCTATATTATCCCATCTATCTTCCCATTCATTTTATGTTCCTGTGAAAGGAGGGTTAGAATCAGGGACCCTCTGTATGTTATTTTTTCTTAAAGGAGGAGCCCACCATCTGCCTTTAATTAAATAATGCCTCCCATCATACATGACTGCCACTGGAATTCCCATTTTATTCAGTAACAGTCATGATATAAAACATCATTCTTACCTGATTATCCTATTTTGAACATTATTTAAACAATTTATTATTTTGTAATTGGTCTATGATATCACCCAATGTAATGTTTTTCCAATAGCTTTTAAGAAAGGAGGGTCGTACTCAAAAATATTTTTATATTTAATTTGACTAAGATTTACAGAAAGTTCCTGCTCCAAGAGTGGCCTAAAACTGGGGGAGGTATTTGGCTATTATTGCCATCTCCCAGAACATCTAGGTAACTTTGTCCCTTGTCTATAAGGAACATTTAGTTAAACTTGAGAGAGGACTTTGTTGTATTCAGAAAGTATATTATAACTAAGAAAGACAGCATGCCAAGCCCAGCACCAAGGAAGCGTGACATCTTAGGAGCATATCGGGAAATGGTCAAGGCCGAGCACTCTGCCAGGGACATCCAGGGGGTCAGGCCCCGAAGGACTTTGCTCCCCCACCTGCCTCGATTATGTCTTTCGTCATTGCTCACACAGGCGACACTGGAGTTGGTGTGGCAGCTCAGAATCAAAAGCATTTGAGGAACACAGATTAAGCTCAAAGCCCTTAAAACACAAATAATAAGAGAAGAAATATATGAAGTAATGGGTGGGGTAACTGTGGGGGTGAATGTGGGAGAGGAAGTCTGAAGATGATCAAAATACACTGTATAACTTCTTGAATAAAATTTTGAAAAACTTCCCATGGTCATGAATTAGAAGAATCAATATAGTAAAAATGACCACCCTATCCAAGGTAATATACAGATTCAATTCAATCCCAATTAGAATCCCCAGCAGCTACTTCCCAGACATAGCAAAATATCCTACAGTTCATATGGAGGAAGACAAGACCCCAGAGACTCAAAGCAACCCTGAGTAAAAAGAGAAATATTGTGTGGGTTGCCATACCAGACTTCAAACTATATTCCATGGCTATAGTTATAAAAATGTCTTGGTATTGGCACAAAAACAGGCCTGTGGATCAATGGAACAAAATTGAGGATACAAACCTGAGCATATCCAATTTCAGCCATCTCATATTCAACAAAGGGGCCAAGAGGTCTCAATGCAGGAAAGAGAGCATCTTCACCAAATGGTGTTGGCATAATTGGATTACCACTTGTAGAAAAATAAAACTAAACTTTTACTTCTCACTATGTACAAAAGTCAACTCCAACGGGAACAATAACCTGAAAATCTGAAAATGGTAGAAGAAAACATTGGTAGTAACCTACAAGAAATGGGCATAGGAAGAGACTTTCTAAGTCAGACAGCAGCTGCACGAATAATAAGGTCAACAATTCACAGGTAGGACCTTATTAAACTCAAGAGCTTCTGTACAGTGAAGTGAAGAGAAAACACAGAGTGAAGGGAAATCATCACCAGTGATACATCTGTTAGAGCATTAACATCCAAAGTGTATAAACTACTCAAAAAAACAAAAGAGGAAGTACACAAATGACCTACTCAAAAAATGGTGTAAATGCTGAGCAGAGACTTCACAAATGAAGAAGTAAAGATGGCTGAGAAACATCTGCAAAAGTGTTCAATATCTCTAAAGAAAATGCAAATTAAAACCATCTTAAGATTTCTTTTTACTCCTGGAATACGATCTATGATCCAGAAAACACAGTATGCCAAATCATAGGGAGGATGTGAGGAAAAGGGAACACTCATCCACTGCTGGTGGGAATGCAAACTCATGCAGCCCCTATGGAAAACAGTGTGGAGAAATCACAACAAACTGAAAAAGAACCTACAATCTGACCCAGTATATACCAAATATACTCATCCTATCGCATATATACATGCATATCTATGTTTATTTCAGCTCTATTCATAAGAGCAAAGAGCTAGAAGCAACCCAAATTTCCCTCAACTGACAAGTGGATAGAGAAAATGTGGTATATCTACACAATGGAATTCTATGAAGCAGTAAAGAAAGAAGACATCATGAACTTTGCAGGTAAATGGATGGAACTTGAAGCCATTATACTAAGTAATACAGTCCCAGCAAAACAAATGACGAATAGTATCCCTCATTTGTTGATGCTAGCACAAAATCCATAGTTGAAAGGCAAGCTGAGAAAAGTTAATGTTATATTTCTTTTTATATGAAGGCAACTGTGCTGTTATAATGTGAATTCCACAATGGGCTCTACAATAAACTGACCAATTATTTTCAGACATTGTTACTGTGGTATATATGGAGGGTATGTATTCATATATTAGAGAAATATAAAATTAAAGGGAAAATGTGAACTCCTGAACATAAAAATGAGATTAAAAAATATACAAGTCATGTATGGCAGAATGTATGAACTCGGGTGGGTTGGGGGACATGGAAAGGGAAATGAATATAAATTGGAATGAGAATTCATGAACAAAATACACAAAACTTCAATAAAATGTTTTTAACAAAAGAAATTCAGGTTTGATTAAACATCTGAGGTATAAAACAATTCTCAAATTAAGTATTTCTGAAATATTTTCTACTATAACAATTAATGGCTAGTGAAATAAGTAGATGACGAATAATCAAATATGCAAACGGAGAGCACTGTGTAATCAAAATGTTACAAATATGCTGCACACCATTGAAGTGTTCAACAACAATGAGCAATTTTCAATTGATATCTATATATTTTCAGAGATTATATTTTTCTACCAAGTACAGATATGACCAAAATCATTATTAAAATACTGTATTGTTCTATTTTTTTTTCAAAAATTAAAATGAAAATACTGCTGGTAAGGAGAGAAAAAAATGTAGCTTAGGTGGAGGCCTAATATTCTAGCTGGGGTCTTATCAATCTCCCCTTTTAAGGAGGGACATCCTAAGTTGTAGGTATTATTTTGGAAGAAGCACTTAAAAGCAGTTACATAACAGACAAACCTTGACCCCTGCTGTTATTCTCACAGATCTGTGAAGCCTGGGCTTCTTTTTTATCTCTCAGGAAAGAACTTTGATCTGGAATATAGCTTGAGGTTCCCTTGTCCCAATAGTCTGCCCCAGCCTCCAATTGTGTGTAGGTGTCCCAGCCCATGCACGGGTTGCTATAAAAGCCTTGAGTTCCAACATTAAACTTAAGTCAGTATTCTCCCGGATTTTTCTCTATGCGTCCATTTAGTTCTTTTGTTTCTTTTATGCCCCCTCCCCTCTCCTTGCCAGGAGCTCAACTTAGGAACTGTTAGCCTGCCAGCAGGAAACAACTCCAAAATACTGAAGTCTTGTAACACTTCCAGCCTGGTTCTAGGAGGGAAGAATATCAAGTGGATTGTGGCCACGTGTGATTAAAGGAACATCAGATGATAGTAAACCCTGACACTAAGTAGCACTAAGTAGTCAGAATGATAATATCATTAATGAGATATAGAATTATCCTTCCCCAAATTCCTGCCCACAGTACAGTCTTACAGAGTGCAGCCATGGTTGTTCCTAGGTTTTCCCACTTTTCTGCCTTTTCCTCTAAATATATATATATTAATTTAAATATATGCTATTTATGTTAATCAAATAATCATATTTATATCTATCCAATGATTGAATCTCACATAGTTTACCCACAGGATTTCATGCATTTTTTCACATATGTGAAGGTGTATTGAGTCAAGTTTATGTACAACATGTCCCTCAGTGTGAGTTCATCCCCTTTATCTTATTCAGCCTAATAGTGTTATTCTCTTTAAAAAAAAGATAAAATTTCCTTCATCCAGCCCAGCAGTGATAACTTGGCAATAGTCTCTCAGCTAATGATGATGCCTCCTGCTTGTTTGCTCAGTGCTGTACTGGTTTTTGTCTGATGGACTGTATATCGATCTTGTATGTGATGTCACTATTGATGACCTCTTCAAGCCTGTGTATTTGGCTTGACAATACAGTACTACATGAAAGGTCCTTCCCATTTAGTAGGGTTTAAATTTGATTGATTACCTTCAAGACAGAAGTGACACTGATGCACAAGCAGTTTTCCATGCTAGTGATAAGGCATATTTGGCATGAAAGCTGTGATGGACAAGGATTGTATTTGATTGGTTTTATGCATTAGTAGCTTGCATACAGTCTACCAAAACTATGAAAGCTGCTTTTCAGGGAGGAGAATTTCATGTCACTTCCAGCTTCATTGCTAAAATCCTGTGTTCAAATTATGTCCAGTCTACATAAGTAGGATTTTATCTTCAAGTGATATAAGGTAATCTAGTGCTCTTCAAATATTATGTGGATGCTAGTACCAATAACCCAGTTATAAATATTTCTTGTGGAGAGGGATGCATATTAAAAGAACAACAACAGAAAGATTGCATCAGAAAACTGACTGAAATGGTGACTCGGGAAGGGTGGGAGGGGCGGGAGAGGGACACGGGTGTATATTTGATTGGTACATGTTTAATTGACCTGAGATCAACAAGTATCCAGTTTTTCCCAGACTCTTTCTACAGGATACATGGTGTTTTAGGACTTAGTAAAAGTAAATATGTGTATATTAAACAACATTCGTTTAAAGGCTGATAAAAATGGTAATGCATCTGAGTTAATTGGTGATATAAATTGCTGTTGTCCACATTAGCTTTAATAAAAAACTGTATAACAATTACTTTGGGATTGGCATAAACAAATGTTCTCTATAATTTTGCTGTCATATAGTATCACCTTGTAGCAATCTCTTTCACCTATAGGATGATTTAACATAAAAATTAAATTCGTTTCTCAACTTAATCACATACAGTCACCCAAAAGAGCATGGGTGAATTTGATGAAATCTGTGCCTTGATTCCACCCTATAGGTATGTTCCACATGAACTCCAGTGTGGTCTGTGTGAGCAATGACAAAAGTCATAACGGAGGAGGAGATATGTGCCTCATGAGGCTAGGCTCCCTGGTGGTCAGTGGCAGAGTACTCGGCCTCAGCTTCTAAGATCACGACGCATTACAAAGATGTTATGCTTCATGAGGGTTGGACTTTGTACACTGTCTTTTGACTCTCTTCCTGAGTTCAGCACAACCTCAGTCCCAGAGAAGGGATGGTTAAACATGTCTAAAAATAAATCAGGCAAACAGAAGCCTCATGAACCTAAGTAAAATCATACAGAGATACAGCATATAAAGGCTCCTTTGTCCTAAAAGTATATTGTAAACATTACACTGAGATCATAGGTTAGTTACAAATAATAGAAGTGTTCTTCCAAATTAAAAAAAATAAGACTCGGTCCTTTATGCAGAAAGCTACATCTAATAAAATTAGTAAGATAAAGTTTAGTTACAGTTATGCATATTAAAGTGTAACAGTTAGAGGGACATGGTGGGGTTTTCTCCTTTAAGAAAAACATTGTGTAATTAATTAAGAGCTAATTAAAAGGCCCTTTCAGGCTTGTGGCTTGAACCTGGAGATAACTAGCGGCCTTGGGAAAATTCTAGTCCCAGGAAGGATGAGAAACATCAACTTGGAGCTTCAAAAGAAACAAAAACTGTTTATGGCTTGTGATTTTAAGACTGCTGTTTTATTGCTTATCTCCCCTACCAGGACAGTGTGAGAAGTATACTGAGAGTAAACTTCCATTGATGTGTAAATTTTATCTGACTTGCTGGCCTTGTAACCCAGGTGCGAATTCCTCTGGCAATAAGCCTTTTGTTCTCCAGGAAGTGCAAATTCCCTGCCTGCCACCTCAGCCCTTCCCCCTCTGCCTGCTCTTTCAGCCCGCTTTTTCTGCTTGTAATATAAAAACATGACTTGATCTCAGTAAAGACGCACTAGATTCAATACTCTCTCTCTGGTGTCATGTCCAATTATTTCGCCTAATCTGTGCCCTCCTGTACAAGACTCTGCTTTTTCGCAGGTGAAAGAAAACAAACTGGGTTAGTCTGCCACAGGTATGTATAATACAACTGCTTTTTTGAGACTCATGGGTCAAAAACAAACACCTCAAATATAAAAGGGGGATACAGATAGATTTGAAAAATTTTTTTGTCAAAAACCCGTGCAATCCAAATCTTAAAACTAACTATGGGAAAGGATTTGTATGTTCCAACAGGCCAGAGTATCACCAACTTAATGGCTGAGAAAGAAACTGCAGCTTTGCAGTGAGTAGGATGTACCAGAAAGTGCCAGCAGAAGGATTGACTCTTCTGGGTATTGAAGGGAAGAAAAGCCTCAGATTGCTGCAGACATCAGGCCCCTCTGTGGATCCTACTAGTAACAACTATTTTTAATGAGTCCTAATGAAGCTTACCTTCTAGGTGCCACAAAGGTTTTAATATTATAGACTTTCTTAACTCCCCCCCATAGAATAAGGAGAAATATGATGATGATGAGATTGTTCTCCAGCTGTAGATTGGAGCCAACTGTTATAGAGGTATTCTCTTGTAAAACAGGTAAAACTGCCTTCTTTAATTAACTAATGGACATAGAAACTGTGAAAAGGATTATTCTCTATTCAGAACCAAATATAATGCTAAAGTCTCCTTGAGCTATGCACTTAAGCAAAATATATTAATACAGGAGCTCTGACATCAACAATGGATTATTATACTAAGGAGAAGTTAGCCAGGGTATCCAAGCCCACAGAAAAGGTAAAAGCTCCTTGCCTCCAAACTTTGATATCTGCAAGAAGAGAAGTGATGAGGCCCTGCTGTTGAAGACCTGATGTAAACATGGGAAAGATGTATACAGATGGTCTCTGGAATGCCAGAGAATGTTATCAAAGGCCACTAAACCAATAAAGCAAATATAGGTCTCCTTGAGTCAAGGAAGACTCCTCCATCAGCACCAGCTACACCTCACCTGTCTGGAAATACTGTGCAGCAGTGGCAGTCAAATGTATATATATCCCAAATCTAATTGGCTATTATATCTCTCCTTGGAGGAATAACCCACGGCTGATGCCACAAGCTTACATCTCTAAAGTTTAGGAGATCTTATAAGCCACAGGAAGACCCTGTCATACTTAACAGAAGAAAATGTAATTCATTGATTAACATACCATCCAAACATCAGTGTCTATACCAAAGTAACCTACCATAACAATTAGTACTGTTTAAATACCTACATATCTAGTTGCTTGTGCTTCATTAATATGATTGAAAGGTGATGCCTGGACAAGCTGTCAGCCCATGAAAGAAAACAGCCAGAATTGACCAGAGACCAAGACAACAGCTCCAGAGAAAGTAAAGTGTTTTGCTTCTCATCCACCTGTGCCCCTTTTCTAAGCCTAGGGAACAATCTGTGAAAGAGGGGGTGAGGTAGAATGTAAAGGCTGCAATTGGGGTGAATGGTGAAACTACAACAATATAGACTGCACACTCATTTGATCAACTTGATTGAACATACAAACCCCACCCCCCTGCTGGATGGTGGGACCCATGAGCTCTGTGGGTTTGGGCACAACTGCTTGCAAATTGGCTTTACATGAAGGATGTTTGTACTCACAAATTATCACTTATTGTTAAAAAAAGAAAACAAAACAAATGAAAACAAAAAACAGAGAAAGATGCAAGAAAGTTACTGCAGAATGCATGATCTGGGATGGGTTGGGGTGGGGTGTGGGAAAGGGAAAGGGATATATGCCTGATCTGAATTGGAAAATGATGTATGAAATACACAAAGCATCAATAAAACAAGCCTGCATTATTTGGTGAGTCTCTGAATTATTCAGAAAAGTATATCATTTCATTTTCTTTCTGTCTCTTTTCTAAGCCTGATTTCCTAACCTGTTTGTTTTTTCAACATTTTGAAGTTCATTACTATTTTGCTGAAGCACCTTGTCCTACCATGTGGGTCCTTATTTGGATTTAACATGTTCGTCTTCCATGAAATGGGGGAAGGGTTAAATGGGTTCAATTTTTACCTCCTTCTTTTCTTCCTTTTCTTCCTCCTGGAAGCTCTTGAGATATATAGCTTTCATGATCTGTATTCCTTTCCTATAAATCTAATAAAATTGCCTTTGGTACTTAAAAAGAGTCTTGTTTGGTGTAATAGATCATATATTCTAACATCTAAATGAAATGAGGCACAGATGTGTTTTATATATGGTTTATAGTTTAAGAAAGACAAAAGTTCAATGTGAATATGATGGATTTCTTTTAATGTATGTTTTATCTCTGAATCCAGAAAAAGAATTCCTTTCTGACTTCAACAAAATAATGTAGCACTTAGGGAAAAAGATACTGCCTAGGTGCCCAGCACCGAAAGACAAGGTGGAGAAGACCTCCATAGCCACCATGAACTTCACTTTGATGCTGGTGTAGACAAGGAGAAAAGTGACCCAGAATCTATAGAACACTAGAATGCTGAATGTTAGAAACTTGGTTTCGCTGAATTTGTCAGGCAAGTTTCTGGCCATGAAAGCCACAAAGAAGCTTCCCAGGGCAAGGGATCCCAGGTAACCAAGCACACAGTAGACTGTGACAGATGATGTGGCCATGCTCAGAATGTGCATCCAGGTCAACAAATGGAGGAGTGGTTTCCATCCAGATTGCACAGAGAATGAGCTGGGTCAGTGGGGTGTATATGGGGATTATGAACTTAGGTGCTCCTGAGACTAAAATGTGCCTTATCCTTCTGTCTATAACAGTGAACTTGAAGGCCAGAATCACAGTAATAGTTGTGGCCAAGACAATTGAAATAGTCGCAATGAACACAAATGCAAACATACTCTCTTGAAGAGTGCAGGTTGCTGTGAATGGATGACCAATGAATAGGAAGGTGCAACTGAAGCAGAAGATGAGGGAGATGAGCAGGGTGTAATTCCGATTTTGGATAATGGCCTTGACTATTGATGTGTTTCTGCACTTCACAAAGATACTAAAATCAGCACCAGTGAGGACAATGAAACTCATGGCAGTTCCTGCCAGAACCTTCCCCAAGGGGCCTTTATAAGTGATGAAAATGAAGGACATTTGTAGGCAGTGGTCTTGCTGAATGTTGGCATACTGATGATCTGGACACTTCACACACTGTTCCATATCTAGTGAGAAATATGCATATGAATTGTCATCAGACATGTTCAATATTTCTATATTATTTCTGATCTACTCACAGAAACTTATTGAAATAACTGATCAGATTATTCTCATTTACCTTTCTAGTCAGTAAGTAAAATGCATTTATGGAGACGTTTTCATCAACTCACCCTGTCTTGTTCACATTGTTGTGAGCTGTTTTGATTATCTTACCTCCTTATATACCTGGAACAAAGTTGTTATTTTTCTTTAATTTTCATAAGAGCATTTAAAATCTTCTTGTCTATCTCAATCAAATCTCTATAAGCTATATACAGGCGATTATTTTAATGAACAAGTACTTATGTAGAAAGATCCATGAGATAATGATGTCAGTAAATCTATGTACTGGCATACTGTGTAAATGCACTAAGGGTGACTCTGTGTTGATACTGGTCCTTCCATCCCAGACTTAGTTCAGTTTAGATAATCAAACAGCTAACAAATAAATTGATTTCAACAATGGTTATGATGTTTTGTCTATAATTTACATGTTGTCTTTATTAAGGATAACTGGTAAAATTACAAATGTGTTATGACAATTAAATGTTTTATTGGGTGGATATTGCCACCTAATAGTTATGCTATTCGAAGACCTGAGACCAGATATGGGTTACCTTCAAGAGGTTCTCACATGATCAGGGACTGTTGGGATGTAGTAGGGTTTTTAGTCTTTAAGGTATAAGTTATTTAAAAAATACATACTTCTATTCCAAAACCAATAGTAGGACATATTCTAATGTATTTTATCTTTACAACATTTAAGCACTAGTTGAAACATGTTTAGAAAAATGTTTCATGCAAAGCCTAGATAAACACCTCCAAACGCTTAAAGAAAATTATTCTGTTAAAACCTGCTTTGTAAAATTTAGAGTTTAATATATTTAAAAATAATGGTTACATGCTCATACATAGAGGTGTTTTAGTAAAATTGTATATGGAGATGTAAAACAGTCACTATAATTAATAAAGTTCTAGAGGAGTTTGTTGTAATAGGGAAGGATAAAATTATATAAATAGCCCTGATTTCTCTAAGGTCAATCAAGTAGTTAAAAAAAAGTCTCATTAAGGTTTATTTAAACAGTTTTCAGATTTTGCCAAGCATTGTCTGCACATTATATGGTATTTAAATATTTAGCAAAAATTAAAATGTTTATATTAAATAAAATTTGCTCAATATTATTAATATTAAATTAGTACTAATCTTACACTACTTTGGGATACCAATTATTATTAATATTAGTTTTACTCCTAATTTGTACTAGATTTCCAATAAGAGACAGTTTATATATTTATTTATTTATTTATTTAATTTTTAAATTTTTCGAGACATGGTCCCCCTGTAGTCCCAGATGTCCTGGAACTCACTCTGTAGACCAGGCTGGCCTTGAACTCACAAAGATCTGTCTGCCTCTGCCTCCCAAGTGCTAGGATTAAAGGTGTGCACCACCACACCCGGCACTATTTATTTACTTTTTAAAGATAGTTTAAATAGACTTGATGGACTTATACATCTTGGTTCCTGTTTATGGGTAAGTTGAAAAACTAACATTTAAAAAATTATACATCAGTATATAAAAGCCTAATATACAAGAGAGACTTTCCTGTTCATGGTGCTAATACAAAAAGGGGGAGGTTAATATGGTTCCCAAAAGGATACGGTTAAACAGAAAATTTTGTACTCTAAAACTTTGGTCAATTTTACCATTTTAAAATGGAAAATAGAGACTTGAGTATACAGATCTTAGATTGGAGGTTTTCCAGGACCACCTGAAGCACCGAGTTCCAGGCACAGCAAAATAGGCATTAACAACCCCCCCCCCGTACACACACACACACACACTCACAAAACCACCAACTGATATTCCTGAGGGAGTGTCCAAGTGGATTCCTTAGGGAATCTTCAGAACAGAAAGGGAAAAGACATCCAATAGAAAGCCTTATACTTAGACATGTCAACACTCCATAAGGAAGGAGAAAAACAAGTCAATCAATAAATTAAACAATGAAACATACAATGAAGGCATTGAAGGAGGCCAGCAAAGCAAGCCTTCAAGACAGTGAAGAAGCATTTCATATTCACATTAGAATACAGAAAAAGAGAAACCCACATGTCAGGGACAAGATGAAGGGACAACATGGGGAAGGTGCAGGATAATTACACACCAAGCTCTACCAACCCTCTGGGAGATTCCTACAGTAGGATCTCTGTGGGCATGTCCCAGCACACAGATGTTAGAGTAACAATTGCAAACATATTCACAGAAATCAACGGACATAAAGAACAAATCAGAGAAATAATGAGAGAGAATTAAAAAATCAAGAAGTACCTAGAGAGATAGAATGACAAACTTCAGAAGGAAGTGGAAACACAGAAAAGTTCCCATGTTGAAAAAGAAAAGGAAACCAACCAGTGAAGCAAAGAGCTACAGGAAGAGTGTGAGAAGCTACAGAAGGAAGTGGATATATGAATGAAATCACAAGGTGAAATGAAAAAGGAATTTGAACACTTATTCAATCAAGAGAAAAGGAAAGGAAAAAGCCTCAGAAGTAGAATGGAGGAAGCAGAGCAAAGAATATCAGACCTGGAAGATAACACAGAACAACAAAAATCTTCAAGAAAAGTTTATGAAACATTTAAAAATACAGAAAACTGGAAAAATCACGAATAGTAGGACAGTAAGAAAAGATCAAAGAATCCCAAGAGAATGGTATTTATCAGATCTTCAACAGAATAATAGATGAAAATTTCCACAACCGAAAAAAAAGAAAAACCAATACAAATACAAGAAGCACATAGAACACCAAATAGACAAGATTAGAAACGAAACTCACCATGCCATATCATAGTTAAAATGCTAGAAGCCCAAAGCAAAGACAGAATTCTGAAAGCCACAAGAGAAAAACAAGTGATCTATAAAGGGAAACCTATCTGAATTACAACTGACTTCTCAGTGCAAACTATGAAGGCAAGAAGATCTTGGAGCAAAACATTCCCAGTGTTAAAGGACTATAGATGCCAACCCAGGTTACTTTGCCAAGAGAAATGTCGATTATAGTTGAAGGAGAGAGAAAATTCTTCCATGACATAAACAAGATGAAAGAATACATGTTCAGAAAACCAACCCTTCCGAGAATACTTGAAGCAATTCAAAGGACAGAAAAAAGGAGCTACTATCCCCAGGCACCTAGAAAGAGAAATGAATAAAAGCATAACTGCAGAACTAGAAACCTATACCAAAAATGCAAATGGATAATAAGGTGAAAGGAAGCAACACATATCTTTCTGTTATAAATATTAATGGAATAACTCCCCAATCAAAACAAATAGACTGGGAGATTGGATTAATAAACAGAACCCATTTATATGCTGTCTACAAGAAACGCATCTTACCTTCAATGATAGGCACCACCATAAAGAGAAAGGATGGAAAATAAATACTAGCAAATGGTACCAAAAAGAAAGCAGGTGTTTCTATTTAATATCAGACAAAATAATCTTCAAAGTAAAAGAATCAGAAGAGAAAAAGAAGGCCAGTACATTTTTATCAAAGGAACAATTGACCATGAAGTTTTCACAATAATGAATATATATCCACCAAACTCTGGCACACCAAACTTTATAAAGACACTTCTCCAGGACCTCAAGGCACAGATTAACTCTAGTACAATCATTGTAGGGGACTTCATTACTCCTCTGAGCCCTTTGGACAAGTAAACTGGATAAAGAACAAACAGATATCTGAACTGAATGATATGATACACCAAATGGACCTCACAGACATCTACCAAATATTCCACCCCAGTATGAATTCTATCAGACCATAGTGCAAAAAAGCTCAATATGAACACCAAAAAAAATAAATAAAATAAATAAATAAATAAATAAATAAATAAATAAAACCAAAATGGGCAACAACAACCCCGTTCCTTTACTAAATATGGGAAGAGGGTTTGGTTTTATGTTTCCACAGGACCAAAAACCACTAGCAGAAAGAATGGCACATCTAAACATACAAAAATAAGAGGAGAAATCTGAGAAAAGACCACTTCAATGGGACCAATATACAGAATGATATGTAAGTGTACCTGCTGGCTTCTCTTCTGGTTAAGAAAGAAGTATTTGTACAATGGCTCATTATGGAACTTGTTTGCTTGCTTCCTTTAAGTGACAGGCATGAGTTCTGTTGGAGTGATATCCTTTATCCCCCAAAATTAATCAAGGAGGCTTATCAGGGCAAGGTATAATTGTAAATATTTAAAAGCTTAATGGTAAATAAAACATATTAGTGAAGAGGATATTTATACGAGTAGTGAAGTTAATTTGCCTATACCTCTAAAAGATATGGGGAAATGGACATTTGGGCTTGTCCATTTGGATAATTCCTTACCTCTATATTTTACTTTATGGTCATTTCAGACATGGATGGATAAAAGCATGTGATAATAGTTACTATGTTTAATATGACTTGTTGGATAGGTGGCCCTAAAGCCCGCCAAAACAAAGGCTATTAGCCTGTAATGTTGGTGTGTGTTCAAAAAAACGAGGCAGTAACAGCATACTGTTGAAGACATGGTGTTAGCATGAAAAGAATATTTAGAGACTTTGCTTTGCAAATGGACAGCTGGTCTTCATGATGCCAGACAGCATTATATAGACTACTGAAAGAAAATGGTGTCCTCAGTCAAACAAGACTCCTCAGCTACAACCTACCTGACTATGAAGAGTAGAGTAACTGGTCTCCCAATATCAGTGCACCTCAAAAATTTACTAATCCAAATAAAAAGCCTGCTCCTTGGGGGAGTAGCACATGGCTGATACTATAAGCTTACACATTATAGTGACTAGGAGACATTATAGACCACAGTAAAACTTTGTTGTCATCCCTTGATACAAAGCCACAGTTCTTTTTTATTTAATTTGTTTATTAATTTTAGTTATTTTTGAATGTGTATGAGTGTACTGTCTTCATGTAGGTTTATACACCTGTGTCATGCAATGCTGCGGAGGACAGAAGAGGGTCTCAGATTCCCCTGGAACTTGAGTTCTCCTGGAATTGGACTTACAGATGGTTCTTAGCCGCCATGTGGGTGCTGGGGATTGAACCCGGGTCTTCTGCAAGATCATTCAGAGCTCTTAACAGCTAGGCTATCTCTCCAGCCCCTAGCCAAATTTCTTAATACAAGATACCAACTAAATATTTTTGCCTGTGTCCATAATGGAACTTGTCATGATAATCAATGTTTGTGAAAGTGCCTATACTTGTTACTATTTGTGTTTTAATGGAAGTATTAAAAAAGGGACCCCTGGATAAGCCAACCTGTGGAAAGCAAAGCTTGGACAGACCAGAGTGTCCAATGTGTCACTTCAAAGGATAAATGGACTGTTTTGCTTCTCACCCACTCTTGCACTTTTCCTCAAGGCCTAGGGACCACTCATGGGAAAGGTGGCATGTCAGAGTGTAAGGGATGAGTGAATGGGGTAAACCATGTAATCACAATACATAGGGACTGGACTTCATTTGGCTAGCATAATTGTATGTGTAGGCTTTTTCAGCTGGATTTAAAACTTTGGGGAACAACCTAATTTCTTATTTGTGTAAAATTGGAAATGTAAGCATGATAATTGGGTTTGTGTAAATGTCTTTCATATTTACTGGTTGGTTTTCTTTATATTGTTTTATTGGGGAAGAATTTAGTCTTAGTACATTTACAGAGGAATCATGGCCATCTGGGCCAGATAAAGATAGTAGACCATTATTTCTGTAACACTGTCTGAGCTTGTAGAAGCACTCATGGCCATTTGGGGCAGATAAAGATAGTAGAACATTATTTTTTTGGTCTTTTCAAGACAGGGTCTCCCTGTAGCCCCAGCTGCCCTGGAATTCGCTCTGTAGACCAGGCTGGCCTTGAACTCACAAAGATTCGCCTGCCTCTGCCTCCCAAGTGTTAGGATTAAAGGTGCGTGCAACCATGCCCAGCAGTAAACCATTATTTCCATAACACTATCTGAGCCTGTAGAAGCTAATACAAAAAGAGGGAGATGTAGGCAAATCCATTTTGAGATTAGCAATACATAGGCTAGCATTCAAACCTGTTCCTCCCATTCAGGGTAGGGTAGAAAGAACCAAAAGTAAGCTAAAAGGAAAACATTGAAAAGCTTTGATTAGCAGACTTGGTACAAGAACAATGTGCAACATGAATCATATTATGGAACAGGGGGATTAGAATTGTCATGTTATCTTTCTGATCATCTCAATTCTTAGTCATTGTTAGAGATCACCTGCCCAAGCCTGCTATTGTCGTGCTCATTTATAATCTTAGCACTTGTGAGGTTGAAGAAAAATAGAGTGAGAAAATTCCATTGAAGCTTGGATACCCAGGAACACCCTGGCTCAAGACAGCAACAATTATAATGAGACCTAATGAGACACAGTTTTGGAAACTTCCTTTTCTTGGTATTTCCCATATCATTCCTCTGTACTACAGAAAATGAAAATGTGAGTGACAAACCAAGTCTTTTTGTTCTTACCCATTTTGATTTGTTTAAGCTTAATCTTTTCAAGGCAAACTACATAAAATTTACAACCATTTTTTGGAAAATTCACAAATTTACAAATATAAAACTTTAAAATTATTTGCTTTCACTACTCAGAAATAATTAGTAGTAATACTTTATTATATCCCCTCACCATTTTTCTTCCATGGATTTTTAAATAAGTCTCATAATAGACTGTAGGGGTTATTATATAACCAATTTTCCTAAACATAACGAATTACTTAGGTTTGATGTGTTTTTGAGACAGAGAATCCCTGTAACCTTAGCTGGCTGGAACTTGTGATGTAAAGCAGGCTGGCCTTGATCTCCCAGAAATCCACTTGCCTCTGCCCCCTGAGCGCTGGTATTAAAGGTGTGTGAAAGCCCTCCAAGAATAAGTTTTTATTATGTTTTATTATTATAATTTTTTACGTTTATTATTTTATGTGTGCATATCCAATATCATTGTAGAGCTTAGAGGACAACTTGTGAGAAAGGATCTTGCTTCAACCAAATGGGTTCATGGGTTGGAACTCAAGTCATTAGGCTTAGCACAAGCACATTTCCCTGATAAGGGATCTATTCAGCCCTTGAAACATGTGGGACTGGAGAGAAGTCTCAGTAGTTAGGAGCATTGGCTACTCTTGCAAAGGACAAGGGTCTGTTCCTAGCAACAACATGGCAGCTATCAACTATCTGTAACTCTGATTCCAAGGTATCTGACACCTCCGTCTGATTTCTGTGTGCATTGAATGATACAGGTTCACTTACATACATGTAGGCACTATATATATATATAAATTAGTAAGTACATGATTTTTAACAGCAGTCAACTTTGAAGTTGTATTATTTTTAACTACTTCAAGAAATTAGTTCTGTAGTGAATGTATAGATAAACTTCCCATATTTCTGCTTATTTCCTTAATATTAGGAAAAGCATGCATGAATATAGACCATACTTTACAAAATCATGTTTGAAAAATATATCATCTCCAGGTGGTTTCGTCAGGTGGGTTCAGAATTGTTTCCAACTGCCTCTATCTATGACTAGTAGTTATATATAGAGGTGAGATTTTTCTGCTTGGGTTTTATGGGCATCTGAGATGCTTATCTGGTACTTGCTATGAAAAGAAAAGGCACATTCACTGTGAACCACCATGGTGTGTGTGTGTGTGGACAGTAAAACCAGAAAATTCCCTGGTTCCCTTAAACCAGTTAACTCTCTGCTTCTCCACCACACTTTAGCAATATGGAAACTTCAGTGTCCACCATCTGATCTCTCT
Source organism: Rhizomys pruinosus (assembly GCA_009823505.1). Classification (NCBI taxonomy): domain Eukaryota; kingdom Metazoa; phylum Chordata; class Mammalia; order Rodentia; family Spalacidae; genus Rhizomys; species Rhizomys pruinosus. Next base: position 63,354 of record VZQC01009500.1, on the reverse strand, counting down.
AAGGACAATTACCTGTGCCCTTGCCACCACTAGTCAAGTGCTGCCAAGATGTGGTCCCCACTGCCTCCTTTCCAGACTGGGCTAGAAGAGCTCCTTCTTTGGCTTTTCATATTTCTCCAAAGTTTTAATAGCCTCTGTGGGATATTTAGCACAGATATTGAAATATTTTTAGCTTTCATATCAAACAGGACAAATTTTTGTTTCTAAGCATTCTCAAATATCCACCCACTCTCTGGTGAACAACTCTTGGGGGGAGGAAGAGAAAAAATTGAAAGTATGAAATTTTCTTTGATCCTCACTTTCATATTTTACCTTTAATATGTGAAGCACTTGTGAGTATATGATGGGTAATTTTCACTGTCAACATGAGTTGGACTTTAGAATTACCTAGGAGACTGCAGTTATGTGTCTGTGAGAGGCTTTTCAGAGATGTTTAACACTGAGAAGCAAAGACCCACCTTAAATGTGGGCTGTTTTTTCAGACTGAATTAAAGGAAAAAAGGAATAACAAAACCAGATATTCAGCAGATTTAGTCTCCTTGCTTCCTGACTATGGATGCATGTGACCAATTGCCTCATGCTTCCTAACTTCCCTACCATGATGGGCTAAGCCTTTATGCTGTGAGCCAAAATATATCCTTCCCTCCTTAAGTTACTTTTCCCAGACATTTTGTCATTTCCCATAAAAAAGGGAAGGTCATTTCTATCTCATGTTTTCATAAACAGAAAACAATTGTATAAGGTTAGAAAAGTGAAAAGTGACATTCACCATGAAGATGAGTACAATTCATGGAAGGGAAAATGTACCTTTAAAATAGACAAAACTGAACATTTTAAACAGGAAGAACAGAGGGGTGAACAAAGCAATAGAAAGAAAACATGGGAGTGGTAGCACACACCTTTAATCCCAGCATTCGGGAGGCAGAGGCAGGTGGATTTTGTGAGTTCAAGACCAGCCTGGTCTACAGAGTTAGTTCCAGGACAGCTGGGACTATAGGGAGACCCTGTCTCGAAAAGACTAAACAAATTAGAAAAAGAACAAGAAAAAGGTGGGCGTGGTGGCACATTCCTTTAATCCTAGCACTTGGGAGGCAGAGACAGGTGGATCTTTCTGAGTTCAAGTCCAGCCTGGTCTACAGAGTGAGATTGAGGCCAGCTGAGGCTACAGGGCGACCCTGTCTCAAAAAGACCAAAATAAATAAATAAATAAATAAATAAAAGAGATAGAAAAATCAAAAGAATATTTGATATCTTGGTATTAAAAATGTGGTCCAAGTACCAACAGTATTGGCTTGAGAGAGTTTGTAAGAAATGTCTCCTGTTGTCAAACTTCCTTCTAAATGCTTATGTTCATACTCATTATAGTGTTATATGCTTCTGCCACCATGCTTTTCAAGACATGTTGGACAGTATCTTCAAATTGTGAGCCAAAATAAAGCCAGGACCTACATTATGTGTTTGGTTACTGCCTGTAACTCCAGGTCTGGGGTCCAATGCTTTCTCCTGGTTTCCATGGGCACCTGTGTGTGCACTATTACAGACACATAAATAAAATGCAATCTTTAAAAAATCTTCAGTTGATTCAAAGTCATGGTTAGGGAAGAGAACAGATGCTTCTGGAGAGAATATGTGGCCTGAGAAGAGTGCTTAGAAGATTAGGTTCATCAAGCATGGAATGGAATCTGGAAGGCTGAAGACAGAGGCCTTGCAAATAAATCATCCCCTGATGACATCATGACGTGGAAATGTGAATATTCCTATAGGTCAGGGTGCACATTTTCATTATTTTCTGTAACCACATATTACAACATTTAACTCACAATATTAAAACTGATAAATGTCTGAAAAGGAATAGGCCAAAATGCTTTTAATTCCCCAACAGCAAAGCTCAATTCCATGCATGTGTCAGCAAAATAACTGTGGTTCAATTGATTATAAAACAATTGCATTCTATCTTCTCCCCCATCCCTAAAGCAAATGTTTTCTTATCATGGAGAAACAGTACTCCACATAATGCATACAGTCAGACCACATCAGGGAATTCAAATGAGAATTATAAAGCCCAGCTACATCAAGGGATCAGCTGGGAATATAAAATTCTTCCTCAATTCAGCTTTCTCCAGCCTTCTCCTATTGGAAAACCCCACTGATGTTAATGTACAAATTCTGAGAGGGATGTAACCAAGACTTTGGAAGATCAATTTAGTTTCTTTAGTTACAAGAATTAGAAGGTATCTAATCTAGCTGAAAAGAAAAATGTCTGAGCTGAAAGATCTGTAGTCACTCATAAAGAAAAGAATGTTGCATGTGGAAAATCCCTTCTTCTCATGCTTTTGGAGCAGGAATACTTCCTACATGCTACAGTGAAAAAAGATTTCTCAGGGCTGCCAACCTTACAGTGGAGGTTAAGTGGTAGTATGTTTCTCCTACATAAAAAAGAAAAGAATGGCAAATGCATTCTTGGGAAGAACAGAGTCATCATAGAGTCATACCTTGAAACAGGAGCTGCACACTGTTTTTTTTTTTTTTCATGATGTTCTTTTTGCACAAATAAGCTCTGCCTATTTCCTAGGTAAATTCCACTATCTAGGAACCAATTCCAATAAGCAGGCATCTGATTGTCCACAAAAATTTAAAGAAGAATCCCACCTTGATTAATGGTATTCCAAATACCAAGAGAGGATAGGTTGACAAATAATAATAAGAAGAATAATAATTAATAATAATTAATAAAAAACAAAATAGTAATAAAGAAAGGATGCAGGGAAAGGGAAAACAGCTGTATAAACAATGTTTTAAAAATTATAAACTAGATTATGGGGCTATAGTACGCAATTTCTTGTGATCCAAAATGAAATGGCACAAGGGGTCTTAGTCATTAGGGCCAAGAAATCTTTTTATGTTTTAAAATTTCATAAGATATAATTAAGGTATTAAATGTAGGTTGAGGCATGGGTTGATTGTGTTTGATAGGAAACCATTGTATGAATTGTGAAAAATGCTCAATACAAAGAATATATATATATATATATATAGATATCATATGCATCAATGTAACAATTAACATCTAACAGTTCTAAATTGTATAATATATTTCACTATATTTATATATAGCAAAGAAGCACAGAGATTTTTTTTTATATTTAGAGATGCATAAACAAAAATATTTCTTTCATTTGATTTTTGACATCTGAACATGCCACTAAAGAAAACATGATTTGCTCACTCCAAATTTTTGTTTGCTCACCTGTGGAAATTTGTAAAGTTCAAGCAGTGCTCTGATCTGAACAGATATTTCCCATGATGTTCCTGTAAGCATTGTTACAGACTTACTGTGTCTCCCACATTTATAATTAAGGATCTCATCTTGACCTGTGAGGAACCTGAGTGAACTCTCCAAAACACTCCATTGACTGTGAATTACGTTTTGAAACACATATCCTAGAGACATGTTTGGTAAAAGATTGGGGTTTCTGTTGATTTCTTTGATGGCAAACATAAAGGCCAAAATATACTGGGAGTTGCTGGGCTAAAACCTGCATGAAGAGCATAGAGTTCCTTAGGGAAAATATTCTACTGATTACTATCTTTAAATCTAGCACAATTACTTTGGGGAATAGAGCGCTGGTGTCATCTCAAAATTCATGTATCCAAATCCTAGAACCCTGAAACTTTAGATAATAGTGTAAGAAGAGAGATTGAATTAGAGTGTTAATTAGGATTAGATATTGTCATGGAATGGGGATATGGTCAGTGGCAGAGCATGTAGCGTTATTGTGTCAGTGTTGGCTTCCTCAGTTGTGAGACTCCTTGCCTAGACCCCATGTGTCATTGTTCAATGTCTTTGAGTCACGCGTGACTGCATTCCACATGATGTCCTTCCCTTCCTGGCTCAGCTCCAGGACTTGTCTCCTGGAGGGAGACTGTCTCTAGGCTTTGCTCTTGGATGAAGGGGGGGTGGGGAAAAATACCTCAGGAGATCACCCATTGAAATGAATGAACTTACACACATGGAGAGCCGGGGAGGATAGGAACTCCATTTATTTTCTGTCAGTGAGTTCTATATATTGGAGGTTACTGTGCTCTGGGCAAGGAAGTGGGGCACAGGTGGAAGTGATGGGTGAGCCACCTCAATTCTAATCTGGGTCTTCAGATCTCTGGTTTGTGTAGCAGGTAACTAGAGGTGTGACATTTTGCTCAATACCTTAAGGGAACAGGTCTGGAAATTTGCAGAGATAGGGTGAAGCAAGAATCATTGTAATATCCCGAATCTTATTTCCACCAATAACTATGAATGCCCACAGAGATATCAGATAAATGGAGATCTTCCGGGACAGGACTTACAAGTTCTCACTTCAAGCCACACACAAAGTTTAATTCCCAAAAACCCATCCTTTGTTTTTAATTAAAGTGCAGCAGTAATGTCAAAATCCTCAGTGAGTGTATTTTATTCAGTTTTTGATAAGCTGGAGGACACAAGGTGCTGTTGCCAGGAGGACTCCAAGGGTGAAAATGTGTCCTAGAAAGGGAAGTAACCAAGTAGTCACGGGGTTGGAAAACCATGGGGCAGAAACTTGTGGGGAGTATCTATCACAGAGTTCTTTCCTGAAGTCTTTTAGAGTTTTAAAATTTTGCTAGACAATACCAGACTCATTTAAATAAAAACAGCTTTTCTCCTCCAGGAACATGCAGGTTCCCAAATTTTCTTCAGTTGACAAGTCCAGGGCTCACCAGTTCTGCATCAGCCCCTGAGCCAGAGAGGTTATCTGTCTCTGGAGGGATTCAAGGCTATTTGTTGTGGACACCATTGCCTCATCAAGCTTATTCTGGAAGTCCGCTTCCATGCTGTAATCTCTTGCTAGGGCTCTACCCGCTGTTCCCATCACTGCAGTAGAGAAAATGATTCTTAGGCTGACCAGAAGCAGGATGAATATCTCTCTTTTGATGGTCCAGGTCCAGTCTCAGCATCCAAGCAACTTCCTCCTTCTCATAAAGGAAGAGCTGGGGAGTGATAATTACAGGCAAACAAATTCCAGAACAAGTAGCATTTGCACAGAGGGATGCAATGCCATCACACCAGAGAAAGAATGCTGATTTGACACACAGGGTCCTGTTGAGAGGAACACATTGGAGGCTCCTGGGGTCTGGGGCTGCTGCTGCTCTCACTAAAAAAATAGGAAGTGCAGAGAGTTGGTCGAAGAGAGAAATGCTGTGAAACACTGGCTCTGTCTCCATGGGGGCAGATTCCTGTAAAGAGGCATTAGAAGGAACGGCAGTGAAAAGAGGACATGTAAAGTTTTCACAGAAAAAATAAAACACATTGGGAGACATTAGGGATGGTGGGGTAATTAAGGAGATCTCTGGTGTATTCAATGTACTGGGGCCATGTTAAAGTAGACCGCAGCTTTCCTTCTATTTTGGATTCCTGTAACAGAATGTGGGTTGAGTGAGGATGGGTTGAGGAGCTACAACAAGCTGTCGAGAGATACGGATATCTGCCAAAGGCTACCAGGCATTGCTGTAAGGGTAGAGATTTCCCTGTACACCACATCTCCAGCAGTCACTTCAGGGGTCCTGTATATTAATTTTAAACTGGTTATTTTGGATTTGGAACAGGCTTCTTGGGCTGGAAATACTCTCCAACCTGCAATACGAGAATTTTCAACTGCCATAAGTATCGGTTTCCTGCAAACACTGTCCTTTGTTAAGATAGGCAAAGGAGATAAAGGATCCCTGAGAGTGGTGGAATTGGGAAGCACAGTAATTATGATTGCCTTGCTGCAGCCTTGCAAAGGACAGTCACTGGTTCCAATTACCTGATTTCTTCCCTCCCAATTTTCTCTGAAAAAGAACTGATGAATCTGATATTTCTGGCCAGAATCCAAATGGGTCTCAGACAATCCTATGGGAAGATGCAAGTGTGGCTTCTCCCAGTTGTTAACAGTGGATGAGGTTATTTCTACTCATTGTCCAGGGGGTCTTCCAATCTGATGAGTATTTGAGGAACAGTGCCTGGTGTCTGCTAATATCTGATTATGGCTGGATATTTTGAATTCCGTATATGTTAAAGAGGTTTAGAGTTGCCAATGTCATGGCCACCTGGATGTTAGGAGGGTATTTCCCTACCTTTCATTTTAATAACTTACTTTTTAGGACCTGATGGGTCTGATATATGATGCCTTGTCCATGTAGGTTATGTGGGATACCTGTATGATGTGCAATATTCCATAAATGACAAAATGATTTAAAGTGAGAGCTAACAAATGCTGGACCACTGTCCATTTTAATCTGGTTGGGGATGCCCATGGTAGCAAATGAAGAAAGTAGGAGGGCAGTGAGGTCCTTGGCTTTCTCTCCTATATGGGCAGGAGCCCAGATAAATTTGGAATAAGTGTCCACAATGAAAAATACTAAGCTATGTGTGTAATGTCATTTTGCCAGGGTGCATTGGATTTCAATCCCCTGTGGTTAATTCCCAAAACCTGTAGCGCAGGTGTTTTAATTAGAGGAGAATGGGAGGAACATGTTATTGAGAAAGAGATCCATTTGCAGTCCTCAGCATGGAGGGGATTTGAAAAGAAGCAGTCTTTGATATCCAAGGCTACCAGAGGGGTGTTAGTAGGGATAGCAGAGGCAGGTGGGAGACACCTCTGTAGAGTCCCCCATATAAGCATAGCTCTGTTAATGACTCACAGGTCTTGTAAGAGACACAAACCTCCTGTTGCCTTTTTAATGACAAACACAGTTGTGTTACAGGGACTGTGAGATGGACAGATGTGTCCCAATGAAAATTGCTCCTTGACTAAGTTTGGAGAGCTTGTAACTTCTCCCTGGAAAGGGCCACTGCTCAACCCGACTGGATCATCTGACTTCAGGTCCAGACGATGGGGAACATATTCTGTAGGGACCCTGAGGATTGGAGGTGCTTCTTGCTGAGATGATGGATGCATTTTCTCCCAGTTAAATGGTCTGTATAGGCATTGTTGTTCTCATTTGGATTGGTAATAACCACATCCAAAGCCTCCAAAATATCTTACTGTAGCAGACTGACATTAGTGGGTGCTATTAATAGACGAATTTGACCCCAGGTATAAACATTTTTAGTTATTTAAGTATGTGAGGGCCCTCCTATTCCTAGAAGTTTAGGTCCTGGAAGCAAGGGCCAGTCAGGCGGTAGTTCTTGTTGTTTTATAATGGTTCTGTCTACCCCTGTATCTACCAAATATTTAAAAGACCTCCCCCTAATTTTAATAGTCAATGTAGGATGTGAGCCTTTTGAAATAGGCACTGCCCAGAGATTGTGCACTGACTCTTTTTTCCCCTTTTTTCCTTGGGCTAGGTGCTGCCCACCTAGGAGTTCAAAGTGGCAATTTTTTTTCCATATTTTTCATAGTTTGAGCATCAATAATTGCTCCAATAGTATCCGTTTTACACCAAGGGCGGAGGACACATGGGGGGGTGTTCAGGAGGCCCTCTGGGAGGGACTGGTGCTTTTGGGCACTGTCTTTTCCAATGACCTCTGTCTCCACCATTAAAACATTTCTCATTTGTGGTGATAGCAGCCGCAAAGGCTTGAGCTAGGTAATTAGTTTAGTGGGAGGCTGTGCCCACGTCCCGAGTTAAACTATCCATCTGTCATAATGGTCATATTTTATGCCCTGGCATGGTTGCTTGCATTCTGATTTCATTCCCTCCCGAACAATATTTCTAAGGAGTATCTTTTGGCTGCAGAGTTGGGCATCTTTCTCTCTAGACTGCATTTAGTTCTTAAGATAAAGTCAGACAGGGCTTCCTCACGTTTTCACATAGGAAATATTAAGGAGGAACTAGCTTGGGATTCATTGGGTGGTATAATTCGATCCAAGGACTGTAGGGCACAAAGGTGGACCTGGTCAAAGTACCCTGGGGACAGTGTGGCCTGTTCCGTCCCTGTGCTAAAATCTCCTTCTCCAAAGAGCTGTTCATAACCCCAGTCTATATTAGATGGCCTTTGATTTCTCCAAACCTGTTGGAGACATTCATCTCTGTACAGTGCTTACCATTGTAAAAATGGTGGACCTGGAAATGAAGATTTTCCTTGTGTGGCAGAAATCAGAGAGCCAGAGGAATACCTTGTTTCCTTCTTCCTTTGTTGGAAAGTAGAGCTGCACGTTCTGGGCACCAGTTGTCATTGTTCAATGTCTTTGAGTTACATGTAACTGCATTCCACATGCTGTCCTTCCCTTCTTGGCTCAGCTCCAGGACTTGTTCCTGCCTTCAGGCTGACAGTCTCTAGGCTTTGCTCCCACAAGAAGTGGGGAGAGGGAAAACCTCAGCAGATCACCCATGGAAATGAATTAACTCACATATGGAGAGCCAGGGAGAATAGGAACTCCATTTATTTTCTGTCAGTCAGGTCTATATATTGAAGGCTACTGTGCTCTGGGCAAGGAAGTGGGGCACAGGTGGAAGGGAGGGGTGAGCCACCTTGGTTCTAATCAGGGGCTGCAGAGCTCCAGTTCGTAACAGGTAAATAGAGGTTTGACATTTTGTTCAATGCCTCAAGGGAAGGGGCCTGGAATTTTGCAGAGATAGGGCGAAGCAAGAATCATTGTCATCCTGAATCTTCCTGCCACAGATAACTCTGAATGCTCACAGAGAAATCAGATAACTAGAGATCTTCTGGGTCAGGTCTTACAAATTCTCGCTTCAAGCCACACACAAAGTTTCATTCCCACACCCATTTATGGCAGCTTTCTCTGGCAGTGGGACAACTGCCCTGCTCCCAAAAGAGTCAGGAGAAGGAGGGAGTAGAGACGACCCCTAGAGCAGTGATGAATCCAAAGGATCAAAGAAAGAGTCAGGGAACAGCGTTAGTGAGAAAACTCATTTTATTGCAGGAGCTTATGGTCTTATATAGCAGTTTTGGCATGCTCTTTGACCAGGAGGTGGGTGGGATAGAGGGGAAGCATATGTGCAATTTTTAGTGGCTAAGTTTTATGGTGGGAGTACCGTATGCCCCCTGAGATAAAAATTACAGCTTGTGTCATTTGCCTCCTGAGATCCGGGGCGGGGCATGTGTTGGCTTCCTCTTTTTCTGAGGTTCCAGCCTCCCTGGTCACCAGCCTTGTGGCCCTAGATATGGCAGTTTTGCCCAACCATGGCTTGACTGCAGAGGGCACAAGGAGGATAATGGGAAGAAGAAAAGTAGTCCCAATGATGACAATAAACCCCAACAGGACCGAAGACCAGGGAGTTGCATCAGAGAACAAAACTCATTTACTTCAGGGGCTTAACCATTTATATACTTTTTGTTAGGCTCTTTCACCAGAAGGTGAGTGGGACAGATAAGAAGTACATGTGTGTTCTGCAATGGCTAAGTTTTATGGCAGCCTTCGAGATAAGCTTATGGCTTGACCCATTTTCCTACAGGGGACAGGACACACATGTCTCAGGAGGGATAAGATTTGGGAATGTTACTCTTCAAGCTACATTCCCCTGTGGGTTTGGCTGCAGATGCCTGATGTCCTAAATGGTGAGTGGGAGCGGCTCTCATCTCCTGCAGGGCTTCTAGGTTTTCAAGGGCGAATTCTACAGCATCTTCAGCAAGTGGTGTTGGCAAAACTGGATCATCACTTGTAGAAGAATGAAATTAAACCCTTTTTTCTCACCCTGTACAAAAGTCAACTCCAGATGGATTAAAGACTTTACCGTGAAACCCCAAACTTTGAAGGCAATAGAAGAAAAACTTGGCAGCAGACTACAAGACATAAGCATAGGAGAAGACTTCCTAAATGAGACAGCAGCTGCACAAGAATTAAGGTCAACAATTGACAAATGGGACCTTATTAAACTCAAAAGCTTCTGTACATCAAAATAAACAATCAAGAAAATGAAGAGAAAACCCACAGATTGGGAGAAAACCTTCACTGCAGATATATCTGGCAAAGCATTGATTTCCAGAATATATAAACTACTCAAAAAAAAAAAAAAAAAACAAGAAAGAAAATGAATGACCCACTCAAAAGATGGAGCAAAGAGCTGAACAGAGACTTCATAAGGCAGGAATTAGAGATGGCAGAGAAACATCTGAAAAAATGTTCAACGTTGCTAATAATTAATGAAATGCAAATTAAAACCACTTTAAGATATCATATTACTCAGTAAGACTGGCTAGGACCATAAAACAAATGATACCAAGTGCTGGAGAGGTTGTGGGGAAAGGGAACACTCATCCACTGCTGGTGGGAATGTAAACTGGTACAGCCTCTATGGCAAGTAGTGAGGAGAACCCTTGGAAGACTTGGAATGAACTTCCCAACTGATCCAGCCATATCTCCCCTGGGGATGTACCCATAAGACTCATATTACCACAGAAATACTTGCACAGCCATGTTTACTTCAGCTCTCTTCACAATATCAAGGATCTGTAAACAATCTATGTGTCCTTCAATTGACAAGTAGAGAAAATGTGGTACATCTACACAATGGAGTTCTATGCAGCAGTAAAGAAAGATGACATCATGAACTTTGGAGGTACATGGATGGAGCTAGAAGATACTGTGCAGAGTGAAGTAACAGAGTCCCAGAAAAACAAATGATGAATGGTATCCATCATCTGTGGTTGCTCATGCCAATTACCTAATTGTATGGCAAAGTGAGCAAAGTCAATGTGATCTGAAAACAACTGTGCTCTTATATTGTAGAATCCCTTAAAAGTAAACAAGGAAAAATAAATGAAAAGACAAGTGTGTTCCTTTTCTTTTTTTTTTTCTTTTTTTTTTGTTATCAGAGCCTTTAAACCAGTGTTGTTTAATATACACATATTTACTTTTACTAGGTAGTAAAACACCATGTAACCTGTAGACAGTGTCTGGGCAAAATTGGATACTTGTTGAACTCACATCAATTAAGTATGCATTAATTGAATATACACCCGGGTCCCTCTCCTGACCCTCCCACTCTTCCCAATTCACCATTTCAGTCAGTTTTCTGATGCAGTCTTTCTGTTGTTGTTCTTTTAATATGCATCCCTCTCCAAAAGAAATATTTATAACTGGGTTATTGGCACTTGCAACCACATATGAGGGACACCATGAGGTAGATAGGCACCTCTAATGGACAAGAGGCTCCACGACCTAACACTCATTCTTGCTCATAAATGTGGACATCTGCCCAAGGCAAAAAGTTAGGAAACAATATTTACTAAAATATAAGCAATAAATAATTTCAATCAGTATTAATCTTTATTGTCAAAGTACCATAAATCATCACTTATATAAATTATTTGAAATATTAACTACATCCCTCTGGAAAAAGTCTCATCACATCAGGTATGAACAGTGGAACTCTTCAGAGCAAAATGACTTAATATAACAATTATAGAAGACACTCAAAGTTATGGAAAGTCCACTTTTCCATACTTAGTACTCAAATGAATCCATGTGTCTAGATAGTATTTCTATGGAAAATCTCTTTACCTGATGCAGTAAGATCCTAGATAGGAATGGAAATGAATAATGTACTTTTTAGAGAATTTTGTTTTCTTCCATTTCTACATCTGAACAGATGAAGTTAAAATGGAGATAATCAGAATACTATGGAGATATGATCAAAGTATATGTCAAATAAAAAAAATACATTGCCTTTAAGAAACACACTTGAAATGAGAAAAAATAAGAATAGTTCTGTTTAGGCATGGGTGGGCGGTGTCTGATAAAATATATAGAGAGCATATCCATAGATCCTTTAGGCATTATTCATTATTTATGACAAGCTGAAAATGAATAAATGAAAAAGACACTGCAGTGGGAATGTGAAGTTCTTCTCAGGCTTACTATAAGATCTGAAGTGTGAACAGAAATAACCTTCTGCATAAATGGTGAAAACTCCAACAATTACCACATCTCCTTCTTTATGCACACTGGTGTGCATTATGTGAAGGCATTTCTCAGAAGTCAAGACACACACAGTGATGGGAAGTAGCATGAGAAGAAAGATTATCAACAGGAACATCTTCAAAGAAACTGCAAAACTCTGTATGTAGGAAGAACTTAGAATGTCAGCCAGTTGCAGAATTATTTTTTGCTCACACATTCCATTTCTATCCCTCTTCAACACTACTTTTCCTTGTTGTTATTTTTCTGCATGTGTTATTGTTATAGACTGAGGTGGATCGAAGCTCCTCCACTTCCCAGGAGAGTCTGTGATATACTTTGTTCCCTAGAGCTTTGAATGTTTGCTTTAGAGCCTAGATGAAAAGCAAAGTGGGGAAATATGTTTGAAGATAATATTCTCCATGCTCTGGGACCACAAACTCATCTAAGTTCACTGATAATAAGAAACCAGAGACCATGTACTTTTGGGAAGATTTCGTCCACAGCCTTTGTCAAAAATCCATTTTCACTAGTGCCACTGAGAATACAAATGAAAAAGACTATAGAATACAGTTATAAGGATGATGGAGGAGAAGGCTCAATCATTAAGAATAATTGTGCCGGGCATGGTGGCGCACGCCTTTAATCCTAGCACTTGGGAAGCAGAGGCAGGTGGATCTTTGTGAGTTCAAGGCCAGCCTGGTCCACAAAGTAAGTTCCAGGACAGCTGGGGCTACAGGAGACCCTGTCTCGAAAAGACCAAAAAAAAAAAAAATTGAGCCAGGCGTGGTGGTGCATGCCTTTAATCCTAGCACTTTGGAGGCAAAGGCAGGCGGATCTTTGGGAGTTCAAGGCCAGCCTGGTCTACAAAGTGAGTTCCAGGACAGCTGGGGCTACAGGGAGACCCTGTCTCAAAAAGACCAAAAAAAAAAAAAAAAGAATAATTGCTGCTGGGGCTGGAGGGATGGTCTAGCGGTTAAGAGTGCTCACTTCTCTTGCAGAGGACCTGGGTTCAATATCCAGCACCCACATGGCAGCAGAGAACCGTCTGTAACTCCAATTCCAGGAGAACTCCAGTTCCAGTGGAATCTGATACCCTCTTCTGACCTCCATGACTTTGCACAACACGGGTCCACAGACATACATGCAGACATATATACAAATAAGAAAGAAAGAAAGAAAGAAAGAAAGAAAGAAAGAAAGAAAGAAAGAAAGAAGAAAGAAAGAAAGAAAGGAGAAAGAAAGAAAGAAAGAAAAATGAAAGAAAGAAAGAAAAATGAAAGAAAGAAAGAAAGAAAGAAAGAAAGAAAGAAAGAAAGAAAGAAAGAAAGAAAAAATAATTGCTGCTATCCTCAAGGAACTGAGATTGATTACCAACACACACATCAGGCAGATCAAACTTTCCTGTAACTCCAGGGTTTTTGATGCCCTCTTCAGGCCTCTGATGCCATCACAACATATGAACACACTGAAACACAAATACACATCAATAAAAAAATAAAATATTGAAAAATATTGAAAAGTGTGTACAATGTAAGGTATTTGGTGAGAGAGTTGAAAAGGGGCCATACTTGTTCAAGACTACTTGTACACTCTGTGTGAACCTTTCAAATTTCAAGGTAAGAAAGTCCAGTTTCAAATACAGAATTCAAAGCTTTTGTAGGACAATTACATTATGGTTCAAACATGTCTTAATAGATAAAATGTGAGCTGAAACAGAGCCACACATGTTTACACACTGCTGGGTATTAAGTAGTTATGTTGATTTGATAAATTCCAAATCCATAACTCAAGATCAATACATAAATGGTGTTTTTAGAATTATTTTATCATGTTTTTTAAAATTATTTTATTGGATTTTCAGGCATTTCATAAAATAGATCTTATTCAAATTTAGACCCTCTCATCAATCTCCACTGCTTATAGCTACCCCTACAGATTTAATGTATTCTGCCATACATGTTAAGTTTAATCAAGTCAAACATTCTTACCCTGATGACCCTAGGTGAAAGTTTATCCATTGGACTCTAGTCAGCCTATCTGGAGTTCTTTCTCTTAAGAAGATATACTCAATCTCACTACACAGCAATCAATTGCTAATATTTTGTTGGCTAGGTTTGGAGCCTGCTGCCTATTGCCATTGCATATGTTGGCATTTTGTCTGATTTAGTTGCTGTGGGTCTTTTGCATGCTGTCAACATTGCTGCAATTTCATAAGAAAAATTTTCCAGTGGCCTGAAAGCCTGGTTCCTTATGCTCATGCAACAACCCCGGCTCTTATGAACTTTATGGCCCCTCCTTCCACAGTGGTCCTTGAGTCATCCATGGGTAAGGCTTAATATAGGAGTTCTATCATGGACACATATTCTGCAGTGTTTTATTCAATAAAACTTAGCCATTTGTAGCCTTCTGTTTGTACTGCACTCTGTTGTATAAGGGAGCATTGATGGTGAGTGTTAAGGGGTATATTAGTCTTCTTTCTTACCCCTGCTCTTGTATATTCCATAAGACTTACATGTAAGGATTTGTCTATAGATGTGTCACTTAGGGGTGGGCATTTTCAGACATATATGCTTTGTGTGCTACCAATTGTGGAACTCTATAATAGCATCCATCTGTTGCCCCATAGGAGCTTCTTTTATGAGTGGTGTACAATATACTTCTTTGTAAATTAAAGATCCATATTTAGCATAATGTAAGGATTTTCATTTATCTAAAGATATGACAGACATGGCGTGTTCATTCGGATCTATCACCTTTCCTGCCATGTGTTTTTGGCTACATTTGTCATGCCAAAGACAAGTTAAGTACAACTGAGAAAGCTTTAAGTGCATTTAGATAACCTTTGATTACCCACTAAATAACAGTTGCACTCCTATACTGCCACACCAACTCCAGTTTCATCTATGTGAGCAATGATGAAAGTCATAATAGCAGACGGGAGATACGCACCCTCTGAGGCTAAGCTCGCTGGAGGTCCCTGGCAGAGTGCTCGGCTTTAGCTTCCAAGATAACGACACGCTCTAAAGATGTTACGCTTCCTGGGTATTGGGCTTTGCTTTTGATTCTTTGTCTTTTGATTCTTTTCCTGAGTACAGCACAGCCTAAGTTTCAGTTAATTACATTAACCCAGACAGGGGGCAGTTAAATGTGTCTGGAAATAAATCAGGCGAACAGAAGCTTCCACCCAATAACATCTGATTTACACAGCGTGCATGGTTATCTGTGAACCTAAGCAAAATCATACAGAGAAACATTACACTGAGTGATATCATAGGTCAGTTACAAATAACAAAAGTGTTTTTCCAGACTTAATAAAAATAAAATCTCAGTCCCTTAAGCAAGGAGCTACACCTGATAGAATTAGTAAAATAGAAATCTTAGTTACAGTTATGCATGATAAAAAAAAATACTCAGTCAGAGGCACGTGGCGGGCTTCTCCTTTATGGTAAAGTAATGTAGAAAAACAAAACTAATCAAAAGGCTCTCCCAGGCCATGGCTCAAATTGCAGCCTAAAGATAACAAATGGCCTTGGGAGGACGGGAAGATTGGGCACCAGGGAGGACGGAAAAAAACCAAATTGAAACTTCAAAGAAAAACAATATCTCACATCTCACAAAATAAACTATTCATGGTTTGTGGTTTTATGACGACTGCTTGCTTCTTATCTCCCCTGCCAAGATGGTGAGAACAATATACTACATGTAAGTGCATCTGATTGATGTGTAAATTTAATTAGCTTGTTGTCATTGGAAAGGTAGGTGTGAATTCCTTAGTAATGGGCTTATTGTTCCTGGAAACTTGCCAATCCTAATCCGTTTTCCCTGATCTGTGCTATATAATCAATGGATTGCTCTTTGTAAAACACAGCAGGTTCAAAGCCAGTCTGGCATCGTTTCTGTCTGTCATTTTGTCGAACCTGTACCCTCCTTCCTATACCCTGATTCCCGCTGTCTGAGGGACCCCCGGCTGGGTCCGTCCATGGCACTATACCAATAGAGGTAGTCTGTTCTGCCAGTCATTTTAATTATTAGTCTTTACGAAAGGGCTGGGCCATTGATTGATTTTCTCCCTTAGTAGTGTGCATAGGCTCCTTTAGAGCTATGGAATCTAGTCTTCAAGGAGGAGGCTTCAAAGTGAGTTAGAGCCCACACATATAGGCAGAACACACTAGGTAGAGAAAACCATGGGCCATTCCCCCACAGCAGGATAAGTTTCCCTGATCCTAGACCCAAACCCAAACACTTATAGCCAGACCAGTGGAATTGGTAGACTCAATATCATGTGGTTGAGGTTCAAGCTGACCTGATTGTTACCTGTCCTGAACTACTGGAGAATCTCCTAATTAGAAGGGGGCAAACTAGCTGGTCCATCTAGTACAAAAACAAAAGTGAAAACCTGAAGCTTAGAACATTCATCCTTTATAACTTACAAGAAGACAATGAAGGTATTTGAAGAAAACAACCATAGTCAGCCTTCAACTCAAAGAACAAACACTTGAGTTTTGTAATACAAACAACAAAACAAATCCACATGTCCAAAACAAAATGAAAAATAAAAACAATAACTTGGAAAACAAAACAATAAATCCCCACTTAATTCTACAAGTCCCAAATAAGACTTATGTAATGAGAAATTCCTGGAGGTAACCCAGGACACAGATCTTAAAAGAACTATCACAGACATGCTCAAAGTTATACAGGAATATAAAGAACACACAGAGAAATGAACCAAAGAACTAGGAGGAGAGGACAAACACTGGAAGGAAGTGGAAATACTGAAGAAATACCAGGCTGAAATGAAAAAGGAAACTGAATATACATACAAATGAATCAAAGAAAAAGGAGAGAATGATAAACTCTGGAAGGAAGTAGAAATACTGAAGAAATCTCTGAATGAAATGAAAAAGGAATAAAACAGTCATCTATTCAATGGGAAACTTTGGGAGAAAGCCTCAATAAAAGAATATATGAAGCAGAAAATAGAATATTAAGACTGGGAGATAATGTGGCAAACCTAGAATTCTCAAGCAAAGATTATGAAAATTAAATAAAAAACACAAGTGGAATAACCAGTAAATGAGGTACACCATGAAAAGACCAAAGGAAAGCATCACAGGTATAGAGGAAGGAGAAGATTCCCAGGATAATGATATTGACAAGATCTTCAAAAGAATTATAAAAGAAAAAATACATAAAATTAAAAAAAATGTCCATACAAAAACAAGAAGCACTTAGAATAGCAACTGGAAAAGACCAGAAAAGCACTTCTCAATGGAATATCATGGTGAAAAGGCTAGATGGTCAAAACACATCAGAATACTTAAAGGCACAAGAGAAAAAGAAGTTACATATTAAGGTAAACCCATCAGAACTACAGCTAACTTTTCAATGCAAACAATGTAATCCAGAATAGTGTGGACCATAGAATTTCCTGTTCCAAAAATATAACTATAAATGTGAACCTTGCTTACTTTACCCATCCAAAAAATGAAGGAGAAGGAAAACTCCTTCATTGTATAAACAAGATGAATGAATACATATCCAGAAAACCAACACTTCAGAAAATACTTGAGGCAAAGTACAGAAGAAAGGAGGGACTGCTCCCAAGTGGCAAGAGAATGTATTAAAGAAGGTATAACTTTGGACATACAAAACTACACCAGAAATGCAAACAGAAAAAAAAAATGGGTAATACACATCTCTTAAATTAAACTTAAATATTAATGGCCTGTATTACCCAATCAAGAAATACAGTCTGAGAATTGATTAAAGAATGTAATCCAAGTTTTTGTTGTCTACAAGACATATATCTCACCTTCAAGGATAGGCACAATCTTAAGGTGAATTGATAGGAAAAATATTCCAAGCAAATGGTACCAAAAAGTAAGCAGAAGTTGGTATTCTAATGTCAGACAAAATAAACGTCAAAGTAAATCTAATCAGGAGAGAATAGAGTCACTATATTCTTAACAAAGAACAATTAACCATGAAGATTTCACAACTATGAACATATATGCAACAAACACTGGTACAACAAACTTCGTAAGCAAAATTCTTCAGGATTTCAAGGTACAAATTAATTACAGCACAAGAATAGTGGAGGATTTCAATACCTGACTGAGCTCATTGTACAGGTCAACTGGACAAAGTATAAACAGCATCAGAATGGAACAATATGATACACAAAATGGACATAACAAACATCTACCGAATACGTGACACAAGCATGAGAGAATATACTTTCTATTCAGCAACACATGGAACATTTTCCAAAATTGACCACACACTGGGATGCAGAACAAACCTCAAAAATACAACAACTTTAAATTCCATGCATTCTATAAAATCACAATGCAATAAAGCTGAGTATAAACAACCTGAGAAGCCCTACTATCTACAAGAATTCATGGAGACTAAACAACACAATCCTAAATAATGAATGAGTCAAGAAAGAAATAAAGAAATAAAAGTATTCCTGGAATTAAATGAAAAGGACAATAGAACACAACATATAAGATTACCTACATTAAAAAAGAACATAAATAAATAGCCTAACACTGCAACTAAAAACAACAGAAATATCAACAACAAATGAATTATAAACAGACAAGATGAAATACCAAAAATTAGAGCAGAGATCAATGAAACAGAACCAAAGAAGATCATATAAAGACTCAGTGAATCCAAGAGCTAGTTCTTTGAAAGGATAAATAAGATAGATATACTTCTAGCCCAATTAACCAAAATAAAGAAAAAAAAAAACTCCAAAATTTCCCCCAGAGGCTTCAAGTATTCCGTTTGTCCCTAGTTTGTGGCCATATTTTGGGGAAGATCTTAGAAGGTGTGGCCATGTTGGAGGAAGGATGTCATGGGAAGTGAGATTGGGAATTCAATAAGCCTCTCAGGTCTCCACTTGCTGTATCTCAGCTTTTTGTTCTCAATGGAAGACGTGAACCTCAGCTTTCTGCTCCAGCCCCTACCTGGAACCATCAATCTTAAGGTCAGGTAAACCTTTGCTTTATAAGTTCCCTTGGTCACGGTGGTTTTATCAAAGCAAAAGAAACATGACTAATATAGTAGCCAAAACAACGCTGATCAAAAAGAGCAATTGAGGGGGGGATTACTATACCAGTCTTCAAAGTATATTACAGGGCTATAGTCATAAAAACCGCCTGGTATTAGCACAAAACAGACACATTGATGAATGGAAGCAAATTGATATTCCAAACTTGAGTACATACAATTTCAGCCTTCTCATATTTGAAAAAGAAGCCAAGAAAACCCAATGGAAGAAAGACAAAACTGGATCACTACATGTAGATCTAGGTTCACCTTTACAAAAATCAACTCCAAGTCGATCAAACACTTCAACATGAAACGCCAAACTCTGAAATCATATAAGAAAACGTTGGCAGTAATCTACAAGATATAGTTATAGGAAAAAACTACCTAAATCAGACAGGAGCTGCATAAGAAAAACGGTCAATAATCAACAACAAGTGGGCCTCATTAAACACAACATCTTCTGTATAGTGGGAAAAATATCAAACAAGTGAAAAGAAAACCCACAAAGATTAGATCTGCAGATTTCGCATGACCATCTGGAGCACAGTTAGGGGCCAGTCACTTCAGACAGGCAGATTATTAGATGATTGGATCATTGGATTTTGTGGCTGTGGGGGTAGGGGATGCCCAGCTAGCTGGTATGAAGGCGGGACTGTTGCCACTCTGGGACCCCAGTGCATAGATATCAGATGGGGGATTTCACTGGACCACCTGAAGCACAGAGTAGGTGCAGGCTAAGTGAGCAACTCGCTCCCTCCATCCCCTTCCCTAGTCAATTGGAATTGCATAGGGAGTGTCCAAGTGAGACCACAGAATTGATTCTGGGGTGCAAGGCAATAAAAGAAATCTCAAACCCGAAACAACTCTAGTCCCTTAACATCAATCCCACAAATCCCCAAAACAACAACTTGCTGTCAGGAATCAGAGTGAGCACAGTGCTCAGCAGGGCACCAACCCAGTTGTTACCTACCTGATTTTGGAGATCCTTCAGATCAGAAATGGAGTGAGTTAGACTTCTACTATATAAGAAAAATTGAAAGCCTGAAACCTCGACAAGTCAACAGTCTTTCAACAAGGAGAAAGCAAAGAAGGCATCTGAAGAAAGCAAGCAAAGTTAGCTTTCAACACAGTGAAGAAACATTTGAGATTTGCAGCAGAATACAAAGGAAAACAAACCCACATGCCAAAAACACAATGAAGCAACAAGAAGGGAAAAGCACACAATAATTCCACACCAAACTCTACCAACCCTATAGAAGATTCCTACAATGAGATCTCCCTAGAGGTAACACAGGACACAGATCTTAGAACAATTGTAGATATATTCAAATAAATAAAAGTATATAAAAAACAAATCAGAGAACTAAGGAGAGAGACTAAAAATCTCAGGAACAATCTAGAGGGAGAGAATGACAAACTTTAGGAAGAACTAAAGGGAGAGAATGACAAACACCAGAAAGAAGTAGAGGGAGAGAATGACAAACACTGAAAGGAAGTGGAAACACCAAAAAGGTTCCATGATGAATAAAAATGGAAACCAACCAGAGAAGCAAGGAACTATCAAGAGGAGATTGAGAGGTTCCAAAAGGAAATGGAAATACTAAAGAAATCACAGGATGAAAAGAAAAAAGAAAATAAAAAACTCATCCAATCAAGAGGAAAGGATGGGAAAAGCCTCAGAAGTAGAATGGATACAGCAGAAAAAATTATCAAACCTGAAAGATAAGAGAGAACAACTTAAAAGTAAAGATTAGGAAACATTTGAAAATACACAAGAGTAGGACAACCAGGAACTGTGTGAGACTATGAAAAGACCAATCCTGAAAATCTAGAGGAAGTGTAGAGGAAGGAGAAGAACCCCAAGAAAATGGTATTGATCAATTATTCAATAAAATAATAGATGAAATTTCCCCGAACTACAAAATAGACAAACCCATACAAATAGAAGAAGCACATAGAACTCCAAATAGATAAGATCAGGAATGAAACTCCCCATGATGTATCATAGATAGAATGCTAGACACCCAAAACTAAGACAAAATTCTGAAAGCCACAAGAGAAAAACAAGTTACGTATAAGGAGAAACCCATCAGAATTACAGCTGATCTTTCAGTGCAAACTATGAAAGCAAGAATAACATGGATCAAACTATTCATGGTAATAAATGACTATACATGACAACACAGGTTACTATGCCCAAGAAAAATGTCGATCATAGTTGAAGGAGAAAGAAAAATTTTCTTTGATATAAACAAAATGGTAGAATACATGTCCAGAAAACCAACCATTCAGAGAATACTTGAAGCAATTCAAAGGACAGAAGAGAGGAGCAACTATCCCCTTGCAGCTAAAAAGAGAAATTAATAAAAGGGTAACTGCAGAAGTAGAAACCTAGAACAAAAATGCAAATGGATAATGAAATGAAAGGAAGTAACACACAACTATCTGTAATAACTTTAAATATTAATGGACTAAACTCCCCAATCAAAAGACATAGACTGGGAGATTGGATTAGGAAACAGAATCCATCTATGTGCTGTCTACAAGAAACCCATGTCACTCTCAAAGTTAGAGACAAGCTTATGGTGAAAGGATTGAAAAAATTATTCCAAGGAAATGGTACAATAATGCAAGCAAGAGTTGCTATTTTAATATGAGACAAAATAGACATCAACGTAAAACTAACTGAAGATCCAAACATGAGCAAGTACAATTTCAGCCACCTCATATTAGTCAAGGGGAGTAAGAGTACACAATGGAGGAAAGATAGCATCTTCAGCAAATTTTATTGGAAATACTGGATCATTACTTGTAGAAGAAGAAAATTTGGGGCTGGAGAGATAGCCTAGCAGTTAAGATCACTGACTGCTCTTGCAGAGGACCCGGTTTTGATCCCCAGCACCCACATGGCAGCTAAGAACCGTCTGTAACTCCAATTCCAGGAGAACTCCATTTCCAGGGGAATCCAAGAACCTCTTCTGACCTCCGTGGCATTGCACGGCACAGGTACACAAAACTACATGCAGATAGTGCATTCATACACATACAAAAATAAATGAAATAAAATAAAAATTTAAAAGAGAAGAAAATTAAACCCCTACCTCTCATGTTGTACAAAAAGCACTCCAAGTGGATCAAAGACTTCAACATGAAACTCAAATCTCTGAAGGTGATAGGAGAAAGAGTTGGCAGCAACTTAAGATATAGGTGAAGGAAAATTTTATGAATCAGACAACAGCTGCACAGGATATAACGTCGACAATTGACAACTGAGAACTCATTAAACTCACGAGCTTCTGTACAGTGAAAGAAACAGTCAGGGAAGTGAAGATAAAATCCACAGAATGGGAGGAATACTTCACTGCTGACACATCTGACAGAGCATTAAATTCCACAATATATGAACTACTCAATAACAAAGAAAACAAATGACACACTCAAAAGTTGGAGTAAATAGCTGAAGAAAGACTTCACAAGTGAGGAAATAGAGATGGCTGAGAAACACCTTAAAAAGTGTTCAACATAGCTAATAATTAAGGAAATGCAAATTAAAACCATTTTAAGATATCATCTCATTCCTTGGTTAATCTGGGTTAAATGTGTAACCTTAAACATCCAAAAGGAAAATATAACCAGAAATAAATAATAATTAAGGCCTGAGAAATTGTACTTCAGCTATAAAACTTGAGATCTCAATAAAAAGACAAAAAAAAAAAAGAAAATGTAAAAGAACTGTCATTTTGCCTGTCTTCAATTATTACTGGCAAGTGCACATACCCTGTGACTGCCACTGCTTTTGCCATCCTTCAAGACCTGAGACACAGCTTTTCAACCTTCCAAAATGTACTGAATACTCATGTCTCTCCAAGAATCTTCTAAACCTTCAGTGCCAGACGGGGACTGCTGAGACATCCAGCTTGTGGACTGAGCAGCTACTGGGGTTTCAGCCTCTTCAGAGTGTAGACTGTGATTGTTGGACTCTCCAGGCTGTATTATGGAGCCTAGTACAGGAAGATCAAGACAGGATGCGGTGCTTATTGAACCTCATTTGGTGACCACAGGAAGGGAAGACCCCAATGTAGAGCACAGGGACAGAACTGATGGTGGTTTGAGCTTGCCAAATAGGAGCCTTCAAACACTTCTTTAAGGAAAACATGACATCTTACAGCCAAATAAGAAAAAAAAAAATAAACGAAATCATAAGCTGAAGATGCTAAAACCCATGACATAATAATCTTGACATATATGTGCCATGAATATATGCATATTTTGGAAGGATAAATTTGGAAGGAAAAACAACAGAAAAAGACTGGGTCAAAAAAATGACTGAGATGGTAAACTTATGCCCCAAACAGTAAACACCTGCATTGGAAATTTTAATAAAGACTGAGAAAAAGATGAAAGATATGTATGGAAGAATGCATGAGCTCTGGTGGGATGGGGTCGAGGAAGGGAGAATGGATCTAAATTTGATTAAGAACTGTTGTATGAAATGCATAAAATGTCAAAAAAATTGACTTTGGAAAAAACCAAACAAACGAACAAACCAAAAACAGAAAACACACAGACTGGGAGACTGAGATGAAACATTAACCAGTGATACATCTGACAGAGGATTAATATCCAGAATATGTACATTACTCAACAAAACTAAGGAGTAAGAAAACATATGTTCAGGGGCTGGAGAGATGGCCTAGCGGTTAAGAGCACCGACCGCTCTTACAGAGGAACAGGGTTCGATCCCCAGCACCCACATGGCGGCCAAGAACCGTCTGAAACTCCAATTCTAGGAGAACTCCAGTTCCAGGGGAATCTGAGACCCTCTTCTGACCTCCGCGGCATTGCACTACAGGGGTGCACAAACCTGCATGCAGAAAGTACATTGATACACATACAGAAATAAATAAAATTAAAAAAAAGAAAACATAATATGTCCCAATCAAAAGATGGCATAAAGAGGGGGAACAGAGATCACATAAATGAAGAAGTAAAGATGACCAAGAAACAGCTTAAAATGTGTTCAACATCATTAATAATTAAGGAAATACAAAATAAAACTACTTTAAGATTTCATCTTGCACCCAGCTGGAGCTGACCTAGAAACAAGTGCCATGTTGACCATGGGCAGGGACTCAGCCATCCAGCAGGAACTTACTAAAGGGCTCCTGGCACAAATAGGCAGAGAATCAGCTGCCTGACTCGCGCCAAACAATTGGCGGGTGAAGTCCATGGTTGAAGACTCAGCGACAGGGGTGAGCTGACAGAGTGGCATGCAAGGACAGGCACCACAATCCCAGCAAACCTAGGTCAGCTGCCAGCAGATCTGAAACAATGCCCATCAGCCCCAACTCTTACTCCTATTGAACCAACAGAGTGGACCAAACTAGAAATGTCCATACAGATAAGCTGAACCAGCCCAAGCTCCAGGAATGCCCACCTGAGTAACCTGGACCTGGAAAGTCAAAACAGACAAGCTGAGCCTGGTAGAACTCCAAGACCATCAGCCAGAGTATCCAGGAGAGTGGAGTGCCCCAGGCAGGCCTGAGCAAGCAAGTGGATCCAGATAGCCTGACCCCTGCAGGCCACTACAGAAGCTTACAGCCAGAACAGGGGATCTGGTAGATCCATATCGTGAACAGTAAACCTTTAATTCAGTGAAGAAACAACATCATGGGTAAAAAAAAATGCCCACCAAACTCTACCAGCCCTATAGTAGACCCCTACAATGAGAACTCCCTGGAGGTAACCAAGGACATAGATCTTAAAAGAATAATCATAGATATACTCAAAGAAATCAAGGACTATAAAGAACACACAGACAAGCAAAATAAAGAATTAAAGGGAATGAATGACAAACTCTGGAAGGAAATGGAAATACCTAAGAGATCCCATTATGAAAATAAAAGGAAACTAACCACACACACAAAGAACTAGAAGGAGAGAATGACAAACTTCTGAAGGAGGTATAAATACTAAAGAAATAACAGGATGAAATGAAAAGGGAAATCGAGCACTCATCCAGTCAACAGGAAAGGACAGGCAAAAGCTTCAGTAACAGAATGAAGGAACCAGAAAATAGATATCAAGACTGGAAGATAGCATGGAAAAATTAGAATGCTCAAGTAAATATTATGAAAAAATAAAAAGAAACTTCAAGAGAGGCAAATCAGGAAATGTTGTATGCCATCATAGGGTTAGAGGAGTTAGAAGAATCCCAAGATAATGGTATTGAAAAAATCTTCAACAGAATTGTAGAAAAGAATTTCCCCACACTGAATAAAGACATACACATACAAATGCAAGAAGCACGTAGAACACCAAACAGACAATATCAGAACAGTACTTACCCATGCTATATCATAGTTACAGTGCTAGATGTGGAAAACAACAACAGAATACTGAAAACTTCAAGAAAAACACAAATTACACATAAAGGGAGAACCATCAGAATTACAGCTTACTATTCAATGCAAACAATGAAAGCAGAAGATCATAGACCAAAGTATTCCCAGTACTTACTAAATGACTATACATGCCAACCCAGGTTACTTTACTCAACAATAATATCTATTATAGTTGAAGAAGAAAGAAAATACTTTCAGGACATAAACAAGATGAAAGAATACATGTCCAGAAAATGACCCTTCAGAAAATACTTGAAGCAATCCAAAGGACAGAGGAAAGGAACAACTATCCCCAACAGCTAAATAGAGAAATTAATGAAAGTATAAATGCAGGAATAAAAACCAGGATTAAGAATGCATACAAAAAATAAACTTAGATGAAACAATATACATTGTAGAAAATCCCCCAGGCCTGCTGGGGAATTTCATGGTCTGACCATGAACAAAATGGGATAAGAGGTGCAGAGTCAAGACACAGACTGGGAATTGGGTGAACACAGGCAGAAGGTGAGATGCCATGACTTCATTTACTGGGGGCAAGGTTAGGGTTTATGTACTTTTTGAATTCTGCTCTCCTCTTAGTGCAGTTGCCGTGTAACCTTGTGATTGGCCCAAGTCTGCAATTCAGCTGCTTGTATGGCCTTGCCTGCCTAGGGGAGGTTAGGTTGATGAAGGACAAGCTCTGTGCAGGCGCACTGCTTAATTCTCAGGTAATTCTCAGCATACTGGCTACTACAATACATCTCTCAGTAATAATTAAACATTAATGGTCTGAGCTCCTCAATCAAGAGACACAGAGTGGGAGAATAGATTAAGAAACGGAATCCATCTTCTGTTATGTAATACAAAACCATCTCACCTTCAAAGACTGCTAGCAGGTGAATGGGTGGGAAAAATATTCCAAGCAATTGGTTCCAAAAAGCAAGCAGGAGTTGCTATTTCAATATCAGACAAAATAGACTTCAATGTAAAACTAATCAGAGGACACAAAGAAGAATTTTTTTCTATTTCTTTGATTTCTGCATTCCTAAAACATTTTTAGGAAAGAAAAATTAATCACAAAAATTTCAAAATCATGAATATATATGTACCAAACTATTGTGAAACAAACTTTATAAACAAAATTCTGCAGGACATCAAGGCATAGATTAATACCAGCACACTATTAGTGGCAAACTTCAATACCACACTGAATCCTCTGGACAGATAAAAAGAATAAAAAATAGAGAGATACTGGAACTGAACAATATAATACACAAATGGACCTAAAAGACAACTACTGAATATTCAACCCAAACACCAAAGAATATACCTTTTAGTCAGAAGCTCATGGAACATTCTCAAAAGTTGACCACATACTGGGACAGAGCAAAACCTCAACAAATAGACAAGATTGAAATAATGTCATTCACTCTATAAGACCACATTACAATATACCTTATTATCAACAGCACAAGAAACCTACTATCTACAGGAACACATGGAGACAAAACAACATACTCTTGAATAATGATTGGAACAAGTTAGAAATAAAGAAACAAATAAAAACATTCCTAGAACTAAATGAAAAAGACAATGTAACTAAAGAAAACCTATGGGATACTCGTAAAGCAGTTTTAAAAGTGAAATTTCTAGCTCTAAGTGCCTACATTTAATAAAGAGCACAAATAAACGACATATCACTGCAGCTTAAAGCACTTGAGAGGAAACAAAAATGAATCCCAAGCCCAACAGACAAGAATAATTAACAAAATCAGAGTGGAAATCAAAGAAAATGTGGTAAATCTACACAATGGAGTTCTATGCAGTGGTAAAGAAAGAAGGCATCATGAACTCCGGGTAAATAAATGGAACTAGTAGCCATTATGCTAAGTGAAGTAACACAGTCCCAGAAAAACAAACGGCCAAAGGAATCTCTCACTTTTATATGGTAGCAGCAAATCTCTAATTGTAAGGCAAAATGAGCAATCTTAATTTAATATTTGTTTTTATCTAAAAGCAACTATGATGTTATAATGTGAATAATTTAATGGGCTCTAGAATTAATCTACCATGTATTTTCAGACTTTGTTATGGATGGTATTTATGCATTTTTTAGGTATTTTTTAAATTTTTATTTATTTTTGTATGTGTATGAATGTACTGTCTGCATGTAAATCTGTGCACCCATGTCGTGCAATGCCGCAGAGGTCAGAAGAGGGTCTCAGATTCCCCTGGAACTGGAGTTCTCCTGGAATTGGAGTTACAGATGGTTCTTAGCCGCCATGTGGGTGCTGGGGATCGATCCTTGGTCCTCTGCAAGAGCAGTTGGTGCTCTTAACTGCTAGGCTATCTCTCCAGCCTCTACGCATATTTTAATGAATATAAAATTACAGGAAAAATGTGTATTCCTAAACAAGTTTTGGAATTAACATACATTCTCTTTTCAGATGTCATAATTTTGGTATATATATATGCACTTTGGAGCAATACAAATAGGAGGGAACAAAAAAAAACAAAGACCTGGCTGAAACAGTAAACTTCTGCCCCAAACAATAAACCTCTGCATAGAAAACCTTTAAAAAAATCTGAGAAAAAGTGTCAATTCATGTATGGCAGAGTGCATGGACTCGGGTGGGGTGGGGAGCATGGAAAAGGTAATGGATCTAAATTGGACTGAGAAATGTTGAATGAAGTGCACAAATCTTCAACAACAACAAATATATACAAAACATTTGAGAGTCAACAACAAATGAACCCTAAACCTAACGGACAGGAAGAAATAAAAAATCAGTGAAGAAATCAAAAAAATAGAAAACCCCAGTGTTGAATGAGCCACACTCCTGCTGGACCCTGGCACAGACCATGACAGCTGGCTCTGGGGGACTGGTGGGCAGACTATGGGTGGTGTGAAGTGGTTTTGTGGGAACACCTCACCTGGTGGGTGATTGGAGCTTGCCCTACTTTGGCGTGTGGGACTCTGACTTCATAGCAGCAGGGGTGTGACCTTCTAGCCCAAAAGACCAAGAGTGTCTGGGCCCTGAGGATGTGGGTTCCGCAGTCCTGACAAGGGTTCAGGCTGGCTTGGGTGTTGCAAGTCTTTAGCCATTGGGCAAGCTATTTAATGGTTGGATGCAGGTTGCTGGTCTGTACAGTGTTAAGATAGAGGTCAGATTTTGGAGTTTAAACTATCCACGTCTGTACACCAGTAAAGATGTTAACAACAACAACAACAACAACAACAACAAAAAGCCCTGTAGAACACAACCAGTCAGTCTTATCTCCACAAAGAAACACCTAAGCTTAACATACAACCACACTCAGCAAAAACTACCCAAATACCTAAATCTCAAAGAAAAAAATAATAATACAAAATGTCTAGTAACCCCCAACAAATACTAGGAACCCCATTAAAGGATTCTATAGTGAAGACTCTTTAGACAACTCAGGATAACGTTCTTAAAGGAACAATTATAAACATGATTAAAAAATTAAGTAGAATGATTTAAAGAGCACATAAATAAAAAAAGTGACTTAAAAGAAGATCATGACAAATTAAAAGAGGACAGTGTTAAAAAGCTGGGTACAGTGGCACACACCTTTAATCCCAGCACTTAGGAGTCAGAGGCAAGTGGATATTTGTGAGTTCATGGCCAGCCTGGCAGGCTAGTCAACAGAGTCTGTTCAAGGCCAGCTGTGGTACAGGGACGTCCTGTCTCAAAAAGGAAAAAAAAAAAAGAAGACAATGATACACTGCTCAATGAAATTATGAAGATATAGAAACTGAAGAAAATTCAAGTTGAAACTGAAAAAGAAATGCAACAATCCACAAACACCTTGCAAAGATGAGAGAAACTCTCCAATAACAGAACAGATGAAGTAGAAAATAGAATTTCAAGACTAGAAGACAATAGGAAGAACTGTATAGGTCAAGTAAAGATTATGAAAAGTTAAAAGAAAAACAAGGATGGAATAACAAAGAACTCTGGGATGAAAAAATAATATTTGCAAATAATAGGGATAGAAGAGGAAGAAAATTCACAGGATGTTGGTACTGCCCAGATTTTCAACAGAATTTTAGAGGAAGACTTTCCCAACTTAAAGTAAGGGTTACCTGTACTAATAAAAGAAGCATATAGAACACCAAGTAGGCAGAGCCAGAAAAGAGATTCCACAAGCTTTATCATAGAGAAGATACTAGCTATTCAAAGCAAAGAGAAGATATTGAGGGCAGAAAAAGCAATACAAGTTACTTATAATGGAAAACCTTAGTATTGCAGCTTATTTCATTGCAAACAAAGAAAGCCAGAAAAGCTTGGTCTAAAGTATTCCCAGGTCTAAAGGACTATAGATGTCAACCCAGAATACTACATCCAGAAAAAATATCTATTATAATTTAAGGAGAGAGGAAGATGTATCATGACATAAATAACTTTAAAGAAGTATTGTCCAGAAAGCCATTCCTTCAGAGAATATTCTAAGCAGTACAGTCAAGGGTAGGTATGACTGTAGTCAACCAGCAGTAGAAAGTAAATCATTCTAATACCATGGAAATATAAAGATAGGTCAAGAATGTACCAGAAATCAAAATGACTTGAATTAATATATTTCTCTCATCAATAACTCTAAAAATCAATGGACTGAATTTTCCAATCTAGAGCCATAGACTGTGTGATGGTTAGTCATGTTAATCTTGGTACTGACTGGATTTGGGATGAATAAATATGAGAAAAAGCACTGCAGATTGGATTATATCAAGCCTGATGGCCCACCCTAAATGTGGGTGTTACCTTCTGATGGCAGCCAGTATAAAAAATGCCATGGCAGAAAGGAGCTATTTCCTTTTATGCTACTTGCCTTCTCTCTCACTGGTGAGTTTGTCTTTCTGCTGTGATCAACTCATCCTATCCCAGCATAGACTGAAGCTGGGTAGATCTCCCAGAATCCATCAGGCCTTCAGCACTGGATTGGGACAACTGAGACATCCATCCTCCTGGAATGAGCAACTACCTGTATTCTCAGCCTCTCCCATGTGCTGCAGCTATTTTTGGACTTCTTGGAATATTCTGATTCTTTAGACAACCTTGACCAATACAAACTGGGAGAATGAATTTAGAAATAAAACCCATTTTTGGTGGTCTCTAAAAATCCCATCAAGATGAAGAAGTTCATTGTAGTGTTATCAAATGATATCATACTCCTTAATTTATACACACCAAATTCAGGTACACCAAACTTGGTGTAAGCTCTACTTACAGTAGTCAACAAATTTTCTAGCCCAAGGATCCAAAGTCTTCCACATTTCTCCAAACACTCACATGATCAGGTTTTTCACAGCCAACAGTCCACTCTCTGGTACCAAATAACTGTATTAGTCACTTTTTTGATGCTGTGATAACACACCCTGACCAAGGGAACTTATAAAAGGAAGAGTTTATTTGAGTTATTGACTGTTCCAGGGAATCAGATTCCATTGTGGCAAGAGGCATGGGGGCTGGGGATGGAGCAGAAAGCAGAGGTTCACATCTCAGAATGAGCACAGAATTGGAGAGAGAGAGAGAGAGAGAGAGAGAGAGAGAGAGAGAGAGAGAGAACTGCAAGGCTTGTTAAACTCACTAATGACATACTTCCTCCACCATGGCCACACTTTCTAGGACCTTCCAGAACAGTTACACCAACTGCTGACAAAATATCTGAATACTTAAAGCCTATGGGGGATATTCTCATTCAAACAACCACACAGCTATTAGATTAAAGGGAAACAAATGTCCTTCAAAATTCCCTGTAATTTACAAGTGAAAATTCTGACATTTCTTTTCTATACAATGAAATAATCTGCCTCAGGAAATGTTTGGTTCTACCTCCTTGAACCAGTGGGATGCAGTCCAGAGAGAGACAGTCTGAAGGGTAGTGGTAAACCCCTTCAGCCTGGTTCTTGTTTATAGGTATATGAAACTACTCCTCTCTTCTGGAAAATCATAAATCAGCATTTAGTGGTCTGGGAACCAAGAGAGCCTGCTCAAAGTATAGTGGCAATTTACAAAAAGAGAGGGGGAAGGAATAAACGTCCTTACTTCAGGATGTAATTTTGCCTTACATTCAAATAAAAATACTGTTGCCTGGCATTCTGGATGGAGAAGGTTCACTGTGGTAGATGAATAAGGGAGGGGGAGGTGGCTCACTCTTATCATGGTGGGTTTGGTGTTTAAGTGCCACAGGATTTTTGAGAACTTGGGGAGAAGACGGGTTAGGACAATTCACTCTCCTGATCCCAATTTACTCATTTTTAAGCCAGGGGCAGGACTGCATGTTCTAATGGTCTGATTTCAGTGACATAGGAAGTTCAATTCAAAGTCACCTGAAAAGTTGTAGCAACATAAATAGCCCTCAGAGTACAAACAATATATTATTCAGAAGGGAAATGAAAAGGACATGCTACATGTTTAAAAACAAAATAAAACAAAACAACAAAAAACACTGGGAGATAAAGGGTTCAGTGGCAGTTCTGGGTATCCCTGCCAGGAGCTGTTGGACAGGGAGGCTATAACCAACCCCCATCCTCCCAAAAAGGCTATTTGCCTATAACTTCAGGTGAACATAGGAAATGGACAGTAAGACCCTATTGCTGAAGATTTGTTATGATATGAGCACAAAAAACATATTTTGGGATCCTGCACCACAAATCAATAGCTGCCCTCCATGGCGTTAGAATGTGCTATGAAAACCACTAGAAAGTAAATGTCTTAGGAGGGAAGTTTATAGCCCTGTGTGCCTATGTTGAAAAACAGAAAGAGCACAAATAAATAAACTAACACTGCAGAGAAAAACGATTGAAAGTCAACAACAAATGAACCCCAAACATAACAGACAAGAAGAAATAACAAACATCAGAGCAGAAGTCAATGAAATAGAAACAAAGAAAACAATACAAATATCAATGAATCCAAAAGCTGTTCTTTGAAATCATAAACAAGATAGACAGACCTCCAGCACAGTTAACCAAAAGAAGGAAAGCACAACTCCAAATCAATAGAATTCTTGATGAAGGGGGAAATATCACAATAGACAATGAGATGATCCAGGCAATCATATGGGAATACTTAAAAAACCTATGCGCTACTACATTTAAATACCTAAGAGAAACAGATGCATGTCTGCAATCCAGGGAATCAAAAGAGCTAAATCAAGAAGAGATTGACAGCTTAAACAGACCCATAATATATGAAGAAATTGAAAATGTAATAAAAGATCTCCCAACTAAAAGGAGCCCAGGCCCAGATGTTTTCACAGCAGAATTCCATAAAACATTTAGAGAGGACTTACAACCAGCATTACTCAAACTGTTCAGAAGTATACAAGTAGAGGGAACTCTTCCAAATTCCTTCAATGAAGCCAGCATCATTCTAATACCAAAACCAAGCTAGGATGCAAGCAATAAAGAGAACTACAGACACATCTCATTAATAAACTCGGATGATTTTGCAAAATCCTCAACAAAATATGTGCAAACTGTACACAGACCCACATCAAAAAGATCATCCACCATGATCAAGTTGGATTCATAACAAAAACGCAGGGATGGTTTAACATATGAAAATCAGTAAATGTCATAAAACACATACATGGACTGAAGGACAAAAACCACATGATCATCTCAATTGTTGCAGAAAAATCCTCCAACAAAACCAAGTATCCCTTCATGATTAAAGTACTAGAGGGAACTGGAATGTAAGTATCATTCCTCAACATAATCAAAGCCATATACCAGAAACCCACAGCCAGCATTATCCTAAATGGAGAAAAGTTAGAAGGATTACCCATAAAGGTAGTAACCCAGAAAGGCTGTCCCTTGTTGCCACTCCTCTTCAATATAATGCATGAAACACTGGCTAGGGGAATAAGGCAAGAAAAGGAAATTTAAGGAATACTAATTGGAAAAGAGGAAATCAAACTATCCCATTTTTAAGAGGATATGATAGTTAACATAAGGGATGATAAAACTCCACCAGAAAACTCCTAGAAAATATTAGGAGTTTCAGTAAAGTGGCAGGATACAAAATCAACCTAGAAAAATCAGTAGCCTTTCTTTACACTAACAGCAAGCAACTGAACACGGAATCCAAGGAGAACTTCCCAATCACAATAGCTTAAAAAAACATCCAAGATGCCTAGGAACAAACCCAGCCAAAGACACCAAAGATCTCTAAAAGAAAAATTACAAACTCCTTAAGAAGGAGATTGAAAGATGTCAGAAGATGGAAAGATCTCCCATGCTCATGGATTGGAAAATACAATATAATAAAAATATCCATTCTACCCAATTTAATATACCATTTCAATGCAATTCCAATTAAAATCCCAAAGACATTCTTCACAGGTTTGGAAAATAATTCGTAAAATCATATGGAACAAAAGACCCTGAACAGTAAATGCAACCATGAGAGAAACAAAGAATACAGGAGGGATTTCTATACCAGACTTCAAACTATACTACAGGGTATAGTCACAAAACAGTCTGCTACTGATACAGAAACAGACCTGTAGACCAGTGGAACAAAACTGAAGATCTAAACTTGAGTACATAGAGTTTCACCTACCTCATATTTGACAATGGGGCCAAAAAGACTCAATGGAGAAAAAACACCATCTTCAGCAAATGGTGCTGCCAAAACTGGATTACCATTAGTAGAAGAATAAAATTAAACTCCTACCCCTCATCCTATAAAAAAATAAACTTCTAATGGATCAAAGACTTCAATTTGAAACCCAAAACACTGAAGGTGATAGAAGAAAAAGTTGGCAGCAACTTACAAGACATAGGCGTAGGACATGTCTTTTTTTTTTTTTTTGTATGTGTATGAATGTACTGTCTGCATGCAGGTCTGTGCACCCGTGTCGTGCAATGCCGCGGAGGTCAGAAGAGGGTCTCGGATTCCCCTGGAACTGGAGTTCTCCTGGAATTGGAGTTACAGACGGTTCTTAGCCGCCATGTGGGTGCTGGGGATCGAACCCGGGTCCTCTGCAAGAGCGTCGGTGCTCTTAACCGCAAGGCTATCTCTCCAGCCCCCAGGACATGTCTTTCTATATCAGACAGCAGCGGCACAGGAAGTATAGTTGACAATTGACAAGTGGAACCTTATTAAACTCAAAAGTTTCCATACAGCAAAAGAAACAATCAGGAACGGGAAGAGAAAACCCACAGAGAGAGAGGAAGCCTTCACTGCTGATACATCTGACAGAGCATTAACTTCCAGAATATATGAAAACTACTCAAAAAAAAAAAAAAGCAAAGAAGTGAAAAACAAATGACTCACTGAAAAGATGGAGTAAAGAGCTGAATAGAGACTTCACAAGTGAGGAAACAGAGATGCCTGAGAAACATCCTAAAATGTGCTCAACATCGCTAAAAATTAAGGAAATGCAAATGAAAACCACTTTAAAATATCATCTCCTATCCAAGTACTAACCAGGCCCCGACCCTGCTTAGTTTCCAACATCATACGAGATTGGGCGCGTTCAGGGTGGTATGGCCGTAAACAAATTGTTTACTTAAGGGATGATAGGAACTCCACCAGGAAACTCCAAGAAACAATTAAGAACTTCAGCAAAGTGGCAGGATACAAAATAAACCTAGAAAACTCAGTACCTTTCTCTACACCAACAATAGGCAACTGAAGAATGAATACAAGGAGACCTTCCCTCTCACAATAGCCTCAAAAACAATAAAATACCTAGGAACAAACCTAACTAAAGACACCAAGGATCTCTACAACAAAAATTTTTAAACCTCTGAAGAAGGAAATTGAAGAAGACATCACAAGATGGACAAACCTCCCATGCTTGCAGATTGGGAAATTAAATATAGTAAAAATGTCCATTCTACCTAAACTTGTATACAGATTTAATGCAAACCCAATCAAAATCCCCAAGAGCTTCTTCACAGGTTTGGAAAAAAATCCTCAATTTCATTTGGAAAAACAAAAGACCCTGAATAGCCAAAGCAACTCTGGGCAAAAAGAGCAATACAGGGGGGGTTGCTCTACCAGACATCACACTATACAACAGGGTTATAGACATAAAAACAGCTTGGTACTGGCACAAACACAGACCAGTTGATCAATGGAATAAAACTGAAGTCCCAAATCTGTGCACATACAATAACAGCCATCTCATATTTGACAAGGAGGCCAAGAAGACACATTGGAGGAAAGACAGCTCCTTCAACAAGTGGTGTTGGCAAAACTGGATCACCACCTGTAGAAGAATGAAATAAAACCCCTACTTCTCGCCCTTGCAAAACTCAATTCCAGATGGATCAAAGACCTCAACGTGAAATCCAAAACTCTGGAGGTGATAGAAGAGAAACCTGGCAGCAGACTATAAGATGTAGGTGTAGGAAAAGACTTCTTAAATCAGACAGAAGCTGCACAAGAAATAAGATCGAGAATTGACCAATGGGACCTCATTAAACTCAAAAGCTTCTGTACATCAAAGGAAACAATAAAGGAAGTGAAGAGAAAACCCACAGAATCGGAGGAAAACTTCACAGCAGATACATCTGACAAAGCATTAATCTCCAGAGTATACAAGCTACTCAAAAAACAAAGAAGAAAGAAAACAAATGAATCACTCAGAAGATGGAGCAAAGATCTGAACAGAGACGTCACAGAGGAGGAATTAGAGATGGCTGAGAAACACCTTAAGAAGTGTTCAACATCACTAATAATTAAGGAAATGCAAATTAAAACCACCTTAAGATACCACCTTACTCCAGTAAGACTGGCTAGGATCAAGAAAACAAATGATGCCAAGTGCTGGAGAGGGTGTGGGGAAAGGGGAACACTCATCCATTGCTGGTGGGAATGTAAACTTGTGCAGCCACTATGGAAAACAGTGTGGAGAACCCTTAGAAGACTCAAAATGATCCTGCCATTTGACCCAGTCATACCACTCCTGGGTATATACCCACAAGACTCATCTTACTGCAGAGATACATGCACAGCTATATTTATTGCCGCTCTGTTCACAATAGCAAAAAACTGGAATCAACCCAAATGCCCCTCAACTGACGAGTGGATAGAGAAAATGTGGTACATGTACACAATGGAATTCTATGCAGCAGTAAAGAAAGACAACATCATGAACTTTGCAGGTAAATGGATGGAGCTTGAAGACATCATGTTAAGTGAAGTAACACAGTCCCAGAAAAACAAACGACAAATGGTATCTCTCATATGTGGACGCTAGTACCAATAACCCAGTTATAAATATTTCTTGTGGAGAGGGATGCATATTAAAAGAACAACAACAGAAAGATTGCATCAGAAGGCTGACTGAAATGGTGACTCGGGAGGGGTGGGAGGGGTGGGAGAGGGACACGGGTGTATATTCGATTGGTGCATGTTTAATTGACATGAGTTCAACAAGTATCCAGTTTTGCCCAGACTCTGTCTACAAGATACATGGTGTTTTAGGACTTAGTAAAAGTAAATATGGGCATATTGGACAACATTGGTTTGAAGACTGATAAAAACGGTAATGCATCTGAGTTAATTGGTGATATAAATTGCTCTTGTCCACATTAGCTTTAACTAAAATCTGTATAACAATTACTTTGGGATTGGTATAAACAAATGTTCTCTATAATTTTGCTGTCATATAGTATCACCTGGTAGCAATCTCTTTCACCTATAGGATGATTTAACTCAAAAATGAACTTTGTTTCCCAAGTTAATCACATACAGTAACCCAAAACAGCATGGGTGAACTTGATGAAATCTGTGCCTTGATTCCACCCTATAGGTATGTATAAAACAACTGCTTTTTTGAGACTCATGGGTCAAAACTAAACACCTTAAATAAAAAAGGGGGATATAGATAGATATGAAAACTTTTTGTCAAAAAACCTTGCAACCCAAATCTTAAAACTAACTATGGGAAAGGATTTGTATGTTCCAACAGGCCAGAGTATCACCAACTTAATGGCTGAGAAAGAAAATGCAGCTTTGCAGTGAGTAGGATGTACCAGAAAGTGCCAGCAGAAGGATTGACTCCTCTGCGCATTGAAGGGAAGAAATGCCTCAGATTGCTGCAGACATCAGGCCCCTCTGTGGATCCTACTAGTAACAACTATTTTTTAATGATTCCTAACGAAGCTTACCTTCTAGGTGCTGCAAAGGTTTTAATACAAGAGACTTTCTTAACTCCCCCCCATAGAATAAAGAGAAATAAGAGGATGATGAGGTCATTCTCCAGCTGTAGATTGGAACCAGCTGTTATAGAAGTGTTCTCTTGTAAAATCAGTAAAACTGCCTTCTTTAATTGACTAATGGACATAGAAACTGTGAAAAGGATTATTTTCTATTCAGAACCAAATATAATGCTAAAGTCTCCTTAAGCTATGCACCTAAACAAAATATATCAATACAGGAGCTCTGACATCAACAATGGATTATTCTACCAAGGAGATGTTGGCCAGGGGATCCAAGCCCCCACAAATGGTAAAGGCTCCTTGCCTCCTAACTGGGATATCTGCAGGAAGAGAGGCGATAAGGCCCTGCTGTTGAAGACCTGATACAAACATGGAAAAGATGTATGGAGACCGCACTTGCAAGTATACAGATGGTCTCTGGGATGCCAGAGAGTGTTACCAAAGACCACTAAACCAATAAAGCAAATATAGGTCTCCTTGAGTCAAGCAAGACTCCTCCGTCAGCACCAGCTACACCTCATCTGCCTGGAAATACTGTGCAGCAGTGGCAGCCATATGTCTGTATATCCCAAATCTAATTGGCTATTGGCTCTCTCCTTGGAGGAATAACCCACGGCTGATGTCACAAGCTTACATCCTCTAATGGTTAGGAGATGTTATAAACCACACGAAGACCCTGCCATACTTGACAGAAGAAAATGTAGATCATGAATTGACATACCATCCAAACATCTGTGTCTATACCAAAGTAACCTACCATAACAATTAGTACTGTTTAAATACCCATATATCTAATTGTGTGTGCTTCATTAGTAGGATCGAAAGGCTATATATTATACTGTTTAAATACCTAAATATCTAATTGCATGTGCTTCATTAGTAGGATCGAAAGGTTAAGCCTGGACAAGCTGGCAGCCCATGAAAGAAAACAGCCAGAACTGACTAGAGACCAAGACATCAGCTCCAGAGAAAGTAGAGTGTTTTGCTTCTCATCCACCTGTGCCCCTTTTCTAAGCCTAGGGAACAATCTGCGGAAGAGGGGGCGTGGTAGAATGTAAGGGCTTCGATTGGGGTTAATGGTGAAACTACAACAATATAGACTGGACACTCATTTGATCAACTTGATTGAACATACAAGCCCCCCCTGCTGGATGGTGGGACCCATGAGCTGTGTGGGTTTGGGCACAACTGCTTGCAAATTGGTTTTACATGAAGGATGCTTGTACTCACAAATTATCACTTATTGTTAAAAAAAATGAAAACAAAACAAAACAAAAAAGCAGAGAAAGATGCAGAAAACTTACGGCAGAATGCATGATCTGGGATGGGTAGGGGTGGGGTGGGGGGAAGGGAAGGGGATATATGCCTGAACTGAATTGGAAAATGATGTATGAAATACACAAAGCATGAATAAAAAAAAAAGTTGCAAAGAGACCCATTTTGTATGCAACTTTGCCCTAAAGTGTTGGAACTCTAAAAAATGACAAGGCAAAAGTAATACATTATTCCCATCAAGATATACAGTTATAGGAGTGACATTATCTCTAAAAATAGCATTGCTTGTCCTACACATAAATACATACAAAGACATAAAGCCATTTGAGTGACATCACCTCTAAGAGTAACATTCCTTACCTTATACATGAAGACATACAGATATCACTTGATATCCCTTTTAACATACATGATGTTTTTACTTGTACCCCCAAAGTTTTAAGTTTGGCTGGAAACATCTGTACATGAAACTACATTGATGGAACAAAGTTCAGTCACAATTGTCTCCTGTAGGTTTTTCTTTAGCTAGTACTTCCTAGGCTTTGGTAGGAGGGCAGGTGACAAAAAGGAGTAAACCATTTTTGTTGTTGAAGATAGCGCTTAGGTTGTCTCAGCCTTTTCTCAGCAGGAGAATGGCTACTGAGCTCTGGCTTTAATATCTCTGGAGGCATTGTTAGTGAGCCTGGATGAGAAACCAAATTGGCTGCAGATGGCCTCCCACTGAGCTGGAGTCTTGGCTTTAGGGGATGCCCTATTGCAGTTTACTGATGAAATCAGAATAGTAGGAGCATAGGCAGTTAAGTAAACATTATTTAGTATACTGGGTTGTGTTGTTGGCATAACACAGGTGGTTAGAAATACCATTCTTTTATATTACTGTGGGTAGAAAAATACCTCGTTTATCATTCCAGTAGATAAATGGATGAAGGCTTGTTAAAATTCTTCTAAGAATAATATAGATTAACCCTTTATTTTTAAGCCTGGCCTCTTGAAACTTACTTTCAGGGGGAGTTACTTCCTTCATGGTGAACCCTCTGAGATTTTCCCCTGTGGTGGGAGGTGGAATGAGGCTGAGAGAGACAGCCCAAGAAAACACCTTTTTTCTGTCTGCTTCTGTTTCCTTGTGGAAAGTTCAGCCCCATTTCTTGGTGCCAGTTGTCATCTAAAATATAACATCTGGTGGTCCTTTAAACACAAGTGACTGCAATCTATGAGATCTTCCTCCCTGGACCAAGCTCACAGCTTTGCAAGGCTGAAAGCCTGGAAATTGTCCCCTGCCAGCAGACTGACAGTTCCTAGGCTGAGCTCTGGCAAGGAGGGGGAGGGACGGTGGAAGTTCCCTGGAGAGAAATGGAAAATGGACTCAAAGAGAGGCCTGGAGAAAAGACTCAACTTTAATGTTGTAACTCAATGCTTTTATACAAACCCTTACATGGGCTGGGACACAAACACACAATTGGGAGTTAGGGCAGGCATTTGGGACAAGGGAACCCCAGGCTATATTCCAGATCAAATCTTTTTCTCTAAGGCATCCAAGACAGCCCAGGTCTCATAGGTCTGTGAGGATAACAGCAAGGTTTGAGGCTTGGGGACTGTTTGCTGAGTCCTTTTAAGTGCTTCTGCCAAGACAATGCCTGCCCTTAAGCAGAAAATATATGAACAATCTCCAGAACACCCACCAACATGTATCTAGGAAGAGAAATCTAGCTGATACACAAGATACCATTATCAAAATAGTGATTATGAATCTTTTTATTGTACTCAGAAAGGACGTGCATAAATTATAGAATGAGAATCATGAAAATAAAAATGGACAGCAGCTAAATGAAGTCAAGAAAACAATCCAAGGTGTGAAAGCAGTATTTGGTAAAAAAAATATTTTTTCTGAAGAAAAATGTTTTTCTATATTCCTGTTGAAGTTCTGTCCAATGCCATTGACCTATGAGTCTTCCTCATCATGAATGCCTATGATACACAAATTAGGTATTTACATGTAGTCCAACATTTTTTGCATATTCCATTCTTTAAAATATTTACTTAATATTTGCTTAAGGAGTCCAGATATTCAAATTTGTCAACCAGTTCTGATAGTCTGTTTTCCTTTCCATTTATTCTACTTGTGAGGCTTTCTCCAACAGTTTCTAATTTTCTTATCAATTTTTTTCTTTTCTTTCTTTTTCTATTCTTGTTTTTGACACAGGGTCTCCCTTTAGTCCCAGCTGGTCTGGAGCTCATTATGTAGGCCAGGCTGGCCTTAAACTCAGAGAGCCACCTGCCTCTGCCACTCAAGTGCTGTTATTAAAGGCATACTCCACCATGCCCAGCTTATTGAAATTTTGGATTCTGTGTTCATTTCTGTTTGGCTTTTCTTCAGTGTTTCTGTCTCTTTGGGGAATTCACTTTTCCAGTTCTCAATTGTTTGTGGTATTTCATTCAGCCACATTATTTTATTTTTGTGGGTTTCAATCACAAGTTTATGACTAATCTCTTTGAATTCTTTTAGTTCCTTTTTTTAAGTTTTATGATCATGGTCATAATTATTCATTTAAATTATGTTCCCCAGGTTTCCTCAGGGTGGCTTGCATTGTAGTTCACTTCTTTAGAACTGGGAGGGTTTGCTGGGAACATATTCTATTCCTATGTCATATTATTTGTGTTTTTCAATTTCTATTTGTTCGTATGGATGTTTCTGTTGGTTGTGTCTGGTAGGACATTCTACTCTGTCTTTGTTCATTTAAACTTTGTTTATTTAAAATTTGGTTATATTTTTATTGTGTTTGAAGCTTTGTCTGCAGCCCATTCTGGGACTACTGCGGGCAGGTGTCAGGCCCCCAAAGAGTCAAGGTAGTTCTGCCTTGCCTCATCGGCACCTCACTGCCTTCATGTGCCTATCTGGAGTCTGAGCCGGGACTTGCGGGGGTGGGTGGTGAACGCCCCACAGCTCATGGCAGGTCTGCCTTGCCTCACCAGCACCTCACTGAATCCGTGCGCCTGTCTGGAATCTTAGCTGGGACTTAGACCATCTTTATATGCCCTAATATTCTCTTCATTTATCTTGGATATTTTTATTATGGAAGCTTTTAACTTCCTTGGTTAGATCCATTCGAAGACTTTTTTAAAATATTTATTTTTATTTTTATTTTTTTCACAGAAAAACAGGAACAATACAAAATGACAATAACAAAACAAAGCAACAACAACAAAAATGGGGGATTTCCATTTCTTATTCTGGTGAAATAAATAATCAATCTTCTGGGCCTGGTATGTACTTCTCTTTTTTTCTGTTTTTCCTTCTCTCTTTTCTTTCTTCTTTTCCTTCTCTTTCAGGGCTAGTCCAGGAAGCCTTGATATCAGGTGAGAAAGCATTTGGTGAATTGGGGGGGGGGTCTCATCCCTAAACTGCTTAATCAATTTCTAGCTCCAGTTTAGTTATGTTAACCTCTGAAAAGGGTCACCCCTATTGAGAGAAGGGAATTGGGACGCTGACCACACTTACTTTTTCCATGCTGAAAAGGGACATTGCTTGTGGCAACTGGAGTATCCCACATTTACAGAGTCAATCATAAAGACCTCCAAGCATAAATATAGAGGGGAAAAATTCATGAGAGTTGCTGTGAAAGCAAAATGAAGGCAGGAGTAGTTAGGTACATGATCTAGACAGGGGTGCAGGAGGAGTAAAAAGAGGGGGAATTCAATTTTCCAACTTAAAAGTCCATGAGAATTTCTTGACCAGGGGTTTCAAAGTGTCATTTTATTAGGATCCTCCTTCTGTCCATTTGGCCATGATGTCTGGACATATGATCTGCTTTTCAGGCTTTTAAATAGTCCTCGATATGAGTTTCCATTTAGATAGTTGCTAGAAAGTAAGAGGAAATTTTACTTTAGATTCAAACATAAATGAATGGAAGTGGAAAGTCATCCTAATTAAGGTAACATAGCTCCAGAAAGGCAGTCATTTGTTCTCACATATAAGTGGATACTATCGTTGAAATATTTGATAGGTGTATTTCAACAGGAAATCCTCCAGAGTTCATGAAACTAATAAAGGGCCATGAGGTTTTTTTCATGGGAGAGGAGGTAGATTGTGCATTTATATAAATTAGGAAGGTGGAAAAATTAGATGGGAGTTATTGACCTGATTGAAAAATGAAAGTGCTGAAGAGGAAGTGTGGGTTTTTTGAATGAGAATGTGTCCCTTAGATTCCAAGTATTTGGAAATTCTGTCTCCAGTATATAGTGGTATTTTGAGAGCCTTTAGGAAGTATATCAGTGCTGGAGGAAGCACAACATTAGCGGCCAGTTTTGAGTTCTTAAGCCTTGTAGAATTTCCAGTCACACTCTGTGCCCCATGCCAACTCAAGCACAACATTAGTGGCCAGTTTTGAGTTCTTAAGCCTTGTAGACTTTCCAGTCACACTCTGTGCCCCATGCCTACTCGTAGATGTGATCTCTCATTTCTGCTTCAGTTACATTCGTGACCAAGCTTCCCTGGTACAACAGATTCTAATCCGTTTGGAAATGGAATCTGAAATAAGCTTTTCGATTCTTCCTTCTGTATGTTCTCTTAGCCATGTGGTTTTATAATAGTAACAGAAAAGTAACTAATGCAGGGAGTAACGGAAGAAACAACAAACACTAAGGGTCTTCTGAAAAAGTCATATGCAAACCTAATGTAGCAGGTTATTTCAACACATACATATAAAATAAAAAAGGGTTAAATGTATTTATCCCTCCACAGGGGCTTACTGGCCCTACTAAGCTGTACAGGCTACCAAACCAGAAGGCCAATGCCAGTAACGAACTTCCTTTTTAGAATTGTTTACCAGAGACTTATAATACACCTTCAAAGAATACTGACAATGGCCATTTCACTTAGATACCCACAAGAACTGTAGGTTAAGTCCCTCTTAGTAAAGATATTACATACATGAGTCATTGAACAATCATGGGCAACTGAAGCTCCTACTAACTTTAAAGATTCACCTCTACTTGTTTGGTTTGGTAGCACTAGAAGGTTCTTTGCATGCTACTGACAGAGAAGAAGAGTCCTTTGCTTTATTCAGTTGGGAATGAGCTGTGTGTGTTTGGGCTCAACTGCTTGCAAATTGGTTTTACATGAAGGATGCTTGTACTCACAAATTATCACTTATTGTTAAAAAAATGAAAACAAAACAAAACAAAAAAGCAGAGAAAGATGCAGAAAACTTATGGCAGAATGCATGATCTGGGATGGGTAGGGGTGGGNGGTAAGGGAAGGGGATATATGCCTGAACTGAATTGGAAAATGATTATGAAATACCAAAGCATCAATAAAAAAAGGGAATATATCTCTCAATTCACTAGAAAAGCTTCTCTGCTTACAGAGATATTTGCAGACAGATGGATACAGACACAGAGACCCCACATTTAGGCACTGTGCATAGAAACAGAGACTTCAGAGTGCTCAGCCCTAAAACTGGGGACATGTGTATTCACACCCTTTCCTCAGAAAGTCTCAGAGAACATTGTAGACAGATGATGTAAAATTTCTTAAGAGTCACAGGGCATAAGAGGAATACAAGGAGAACACATGTCAGGACATGCACAGAGTATTTGCACATATGACCACACATTTGTAGTGCAGGCATGAAAGCTGAGCAAAATAAGCCCCTATAAAAACCCA
Source organism: Rhizomys pruinosus (assembly GCA_009823505.1). NCBI lineage: Eukaryota > Metazoa > Chordata > Mammalia > Rodentia > Spalacidae > Rhizomys > Rhizomys pruinosus. The sequence goes on along the minus strand of VZQC01009500.1, from coordinate 18,900 downwards.
GCATGGGAGGGGAAGGTGGGTGAGATAACTCTAGTTCTAGATGACTATATTTGGCAATTTTAGCTACCTGTAGAGGTAAAGTCAATTTCCTTACTGTTTGTGATGCCTGGCAGGTTAACTAGACTCTAAGAGATAGGCTCAGATTTAAGAGCATTTGGTGAACACAGATTAGATTCAATAGGCTTTAAAAACACAAATAATAAGTAGAAGATACAAAGTCATGGGGTGTTAAATATGGGGGAGGGAGATGAAGATGATCAAAATGCACTGTATAAAATTCTTGAAGCATAACTAAAGGGCATTGTTCCGGTGAACCTAAGCCAATTGTACCCAGAGGCCTGGGCACAGCAACCAGGCAGGACACCTCAGCTGTATGTGCTCTGATTTGGGCAGAGTTACCAGCCAAAAGCGAGACTACAGGGCATTGGTCATGTGAGCAGAAGCCACTTCATGCCATGAGGCTTGGGTGCAACACCTGCATGGGTTTGCAGCATGGGTGGATTTAGCCAGCTAACAGCAGGGACTATATGGTACTTGCCCCAAACACCATTTCCCCCAACTCACCCATTTGAGCTGTGGTGCAAGTTTCCCAGTGGGAGCAGCCTGAGTGATTCTGCACCTCAAGACAGTAGGAGAGACAGTGAACCTGGCAGAATATCAGTCCTGGAACATTAGGTTTCACAGCCAACCTAGCAAACTGGTCAGAAGGAAGTGGAGTGAACATAGTGCTCACTGTGAACTGACCTATTTGCTACTTTTACAGTTTCTGGACAACCTTCAGATACTCACAAATTATCACTTATTGTTAAAAAAATGAAAACAAAACAAAACAAAAAAGCAGAGAAAGATGCAGAAAACTTATGGCAGAATGCATGATCTGGGATGGATAGGGGTGGGGTGGGGGTAAGGGAAGGGGATATATGCCTGAACTGAATTGGAAAATGATGTATGAAATACACAAAGCATCAATAAAAAAAGAATATATCTCTCAATTCACTAGAAAAGCTTCTCTGCTTACAGAGATATTTGCAGCAGATGGATACAGACACAGAGACCCACATTTAGGCACTGTGCATAGAAACAGAGACTTCAGAGTGCTCAGCCCTAAATGGGACATGTGTATCACACCCTTTCCTCAGAAGTCTCAGAGAACATTGTAGAAGATGATGTAAAATTTCTAAGAGTCACAGGGCATAGAGGAATACAAGGAAACCATGTCAGGACAGCACAGAGTATTTGCACATATGAGCCCACAGCACTTTGTAGTGCAGGCATGAAAGCTGAGCAAAACTAAGCCCTATAAAAACCCAGCATGGGAGGGGAAGGTGGGTGAGAAACTCTAGTTCTAGATGACTATATCTTGGCAATTTATAGCTACCTGTAGAGGTAAAGTCAATTTCCCTTACTGTTTGTGATGCCTGGAAGGTTAACTAGACTCTAAGAGATAGGCTCAGATTTAAGAGCATTTGGTGAACACAGATTAGATTCAATAGGCTTTAAAAACACAAATAATAAGAGAAGATACAAAGTCATGGGGTGTTAAATATGGGGGAGGGAGATTGAAGATGATCAAAATGCACTGTATAAAATTCTTGAAGCATAACTAATAGGCATTGGTCCGGTGAACCTAAGCCAATTGTACCCAGAGGCCTGGGCACAGCAACCAGGCAGGACACCTCAGCTGTATGTGCTCTGATTTGGGCAGAGTTACCCAGCCAAAAGCGAGACTACAGGGCATTGGTCATGTGAGCAGAAGCCACTTCATGCCATGAGGCTTGGGTGCAACACCTGCATGGGTCTTGCAGCATGGGTGGATTTAGCCAGCTAACAGCAGGACTATATGGTACTTGCCCCAAACACCATTTCCCCCAACTCACCCATTTGAGCTGTGGTGCAAGTTTCCCAGTGGGAGCAGCCTGAGTGATTCTGCACCTCAAGACAGTAGGAGAGACAGTGAACCTGGCAGAATATCAGTCCTGGAACATTAGGTTTCACAGCCAACCTAGCAAACTGGTCAGAAGGAAGTGGAGTGAACATAGTGCTCACTGTGAACTGACCTATTTGCTACTTTTACAGTTTCTGGACAACCTTCAGAACAGAAAGGGAAGAGTTATCTGCACATTCCAGTATACAACAGAAAGCAAAAATCTGAAACCTAGACCAGACAGCACTCCATAAAGAAGGAGAAGAAAATGAAGAAAACAAGCAAACAGGCTTTTAAGGCAGTGAAGAAACATTTGAGATTTTCATCAGAATATAAACAGCAAAACAAATCCACATGACAAAAACACAAGGAAAATACAACATGGGAAATCAGGCTTTCAAGGAATTGAAGAAACATTTAAAATTTGCATCAGAATACAAACAGCAAAAGAAACCCACATGACAAAAACACAAGGAAAATACAACATGGGAAATCAGACCATCAAGGCAGTGAAGAAACATTTGAGATTTGCATCAGAATACAAACAGCAAAACAAACTCACATGCCAAGAACACAATGAAAATCCAAGAAAAAGCACAAAACAAATCCAAACCAAACTACCAGTTCTATAGAAGGTTCCTACAATGAGATCTCCCTGAAAGTAACACAGGACACAGCTCTTAGAAGAATAATCATAGACATAGTCAAAGAAATCAAGGACTATAAAGAACAATTCCAAGAACTAAAAGGAGAGAATGACAATCTCAGGAAGGAACTAGAGGAAAAGAATGACAAACTCTGGAAGGAAATAGAGGGAGAGAATGACAAACACCAGAAGGATGTGGAAACAAAGAAAATATCATGTGCTGAAATGAGAAAAAAAAAAAGAAACCATCACTGAAGCAATGAGCTACAAGAAAACAATGACAATTTCCAAAAGGAAGTAGAAACACTAAAGAATTTACAGTATGAAATGAAAAAAGAAATTAAGTACTCATTCAATCAACAGGAATGGATTGGCAAAGCCTCAGTAACAGATTGGATGTAGCAAAAAAGAGAATATCAAGACTGGAAGAAAAAAATGGAACAAAAATGCTCAAGGAAAGAATGTAAAAAAAAATCTCAAGAGTGGAACAATCAGGGAATATGGGATACTATGAAAAGACCAAACCTCTACATCATAAGGATAGATGAAGGAGAAGAATCACAAGACCAAGGTATTGATCAGATCTTCAACAGAATAATAGAAGAAAATTTCCCCCAACTGAAAAATGACAAATCCATACAAAGAAAAGAAGCACATAGAAAACCAAATAGACAATATCAGGAAAGAAACTCCTCACAGCATTCCATAGATAAAATTCTAGATGCCCAAAATAATGAAAGTACCATGAGAAAAACAAGTTACATATAAGTATCAACCCATCAGAATTATACCTGACTTTTCAGTGCAATCTATAAAAGCCAGAAGAATGTAGGCCAAAGTATTCCCAGTACTAAATGATAATAGATGACAACCCAGATTACTATACCCAGCAAAAATGTCGATCATAGCTGAAGGAGAGAGAAAAATCTTCCATGACATAAATAAGATGACAAAATACATGTCTGGAAAACTAACCCTTCAGAAAAAACTTGTAACAATCCAACGGACAGAAGAAAGGAACAGCTATCCCAAGGCAGACACTAATGCTAGGGAAATGAAGACTACTGGAGCAGAGTATGGAAAGCATGATCTCTTTCATGTTGAACAGACAGTATATTGATAAGCTAAATGAATTGAGATGACAGAAAGGAAATACAAACATAGATGAAGAAAGCAAAGAGAAAATAATTTGAAATGTGTTTCTAAAATAACCTTAAATATTAATGGTCTAAACTCCACAATCAGAAAACACAGACTGTGAGAATGGATTAGGAAAGAAGATTCATCTATACGCTGTATGCAAGAAACTCATCTCAAACTCAAGGACAGCTAACAACTTAAAGGGAAAGGGTCAAAATGAATATTGCAATCAAATGTTACCAAAAAGCAAGCAAGAGTTGCTATCCTAATATCAGACAAAATAGACCTGAAAGTAAAACTAATCAGAAGAGACTAAAAGGGCCATTAGATCCTTATTAAAGTAATAATTAACTGTGAAGATTTCACAATTATAAATACATATGCAACAACTTCAGTGCACCAAACTTTATAAACATTGTTATACAGGACCACAAGGCACAGATTAATCCGAGCACAGTAACTGTGGGGAACTGTATTAGTCACTTTTCTGTTGCTGTGATAAAGCACCATGACCAAGGAACTTATAAAACGAAGAGTTTATTTGAGCTTATGATTGGCGGTTCCTGGGAATTAGAGTCCATTGTGACGGGAGGCATGGCAGCTGGATCTGGAGCAGCAAACCAAGGGTCACATCTCACAAAGAGCACAGGAAGCAGAGAGGGCAACTGTAGACCACGAGGCTTGTTAAAACTCACTAAGCCTGTCCCCTAACAATGCACTTCCTCCAGCACGGTCACACCTTCTAAGACCTCCAAAAACAGTACCACCAACTGGAGACAAATGTCTGAATAATTAGAGCCTATAGGGGACACTCATTCAAACCACATTCCACTCCCTGGCCCCCATAGGCAACTGACCATAAAAAGTGCAAAATGCATTTAGTCTAACCTTAAAAGTCCCCACAATCTTTACCAGTTTCAATGCCGTTCAAAAGTCCAGAGTCCAAAGTCTCCTCTGAGACACAGGCCAATCTCCCAAACTGTAAGCTCCTGTAAAATCAAAAGACAAATTACATACTCCCAACATACAGTGGAACTGAATATGCATTTCCATTCCAAAAGGGAGGAATAGAGGCATAGTGAGGAAATACTGGACCAAAACAAGACCAAAAACCAGCAGGGCAAACGCCAAGTCCAGTAGCTCCACATGCAACCTCTGGGACTTGAATTCCAAAGGGCTTACACGGCTCAGCTCTTCCAGCTTTGCTTGCAACACACATCTCTTTCTTAGGCTGGTACCACTACTTGTATGCAGCTCTCCTTGGCAAATATCTCACAGGTTGGGCATCTCAAAAATCTTCTTGGGGTCTCCCCTCCCAACCAGGCTTCACACTCACAGCTTCATACAATGACCTGTCGGGGCCTACTTTATTCAGGGACACCCCTGCTGCACTCTGCCTGACCTTGGCAGATCTCTGAAACTGTGGAGGAAGAATTGATGACCCCTTCACTCTTGCAAACTTCATGCCTCTAAAGCCAGCACCACGTAAATGAAACTGCCAAGTTTGGCTGCAATTTTGGGATGGACCCTGGCCTATTTGAACCACATTTGCAAATTTTCTCTGCCCTGGACTTGTTGGAGGATTAGCTGGGTGTGATCTTGCCCTGAAGGTACTGATTCTTTTGTTTACTTGTAAATCTCCAGGCCTCTCCTTAATTGCTTTAATCTCCTTATGAAAGGGAGCCTCTCCTTCACATGACTTGGCCCCACATTTAAACATTCTAGTGCAGTTATCTGATCAAAACTGTACATTAAGCATTTCTTTCTGCCCCATCTGCTCTTATTCACTGTAGATCTGCACAATATTCACCATTAAAAGCCACGCCACATGGCCTAGCGGTTAAGAGCGCCAACCGCTCTTACAGAGGACCCGGGTTCGATCCCCAGCACCCACATGGCGGCCGAGAACCATCTGAAACTCCAATTCCAGGAGAACTCCAGTTCCAGGGGAGTCCGACACCCTCTTCTGACCTCCGCGGCATTGCACGACACGGGTGCACAAACTTGCATGCAGACAGTACATTCATACACATACAGAAATAAAATTAAAAAATAAAAAGCCACGCCACCATTTCTACATTAGGCTGTCTTGAAATATCCTCTACCAAAGACATCAGTCCACTGCTTTTCACCTTAGCATCAGGCAAGCATTTGGGCTGCGGACAAACTGCTGCCAGACTCTTTATCAAAATATCCCGGTTGCTGGCTAAGTCTTTATTTTCCCCTGGAACCACATCATTTGAAGCCATGCTTTCTTCCAGGCCTCCACTAGAATGTCCCTTTAAGCTCTGCTCACAATAGTCAACAGATTTTCCAGCCCAAAGTTCCAAAGTCTTCCACACTTCTCCAAACATACACATGGTCAGGTTCTTCACAGCCAACATTCCACTCTCTGGTACCAATAACTGTATTAGTCACTTTTCTGTTGCTGTGATAAAGCACCATGACCAAGGAACTTATAAAAGGAAGAGTTTATTTGAGCTTACGATTGTCAGTTAACGAGAATTAGAGTCCATTGTGGCGGGAGACATGGCAGCTGGATCTGGAGCAGCAAACTGAGGGTCACATCTTGCAAAGAGCACTGGAAGCAGAGAGAGCAACTGTAGACCATGAAGCTTGTTAAAAATCACTAAGCCTGCCTCCTAACAAAGCACTTCCTCCAGCACGGTCACACCTTCTAAGACCTCCAAAAAAGTGCCACCAACTGGAGACAAATGTCTGAATACCTAGAGCCTATGGGGGACACTCATTCAAACCACCACAGTGGGGGACTCAAATACCCCACTGATCCCTTTGGATAGCTCAAATGGACAAATAATAAACAGAGAGACATCTGAACTTCAGAATATGATACAACAAATGGACCTCACAAAAATCTACCAAATGTTCCACCCAAATACCAGAGACTATACTTTCTACTCAGCACCCCATGGAACATTCTCCAAAGTCGAGCACAAAATAGGACACAGAAAAAAACCACAAGAAATACAAAAATATTGAAATAATTCCATGCATTCCCTGAGACCACAGTGCAATACAGCTCAGTATCAACACCAGAATAATCCCTACTGTCTACAAGTACACATGGAGACTAAATAACACACTACCAAATAATGAATGAGTCAAGGATGAAATAAAGACGGAAATAAAAGTATTTCTGGAAATACAAAAAGAAAAGACAAGACAGCAAAGTATATGGGATACTTTGAAAATGGTCCAAACAGCTTACATTAAAAATAAACAAACAAACAAGCAAATAAAATTAAAGAGCACAAACAAATGATCTAACACTGTATCTAAAAACATTTGAGAGACAACAACACATGAACCCTAAACCCAAGAGACAAGAAGGAATAACAAAATTCAGAGCTAAAATCAATGAAATAGAAACAAAAAGCAATAGAAAGAATCGATGAATCCAAAAGCCTTTAGCCCAGTTAACCAAATGGACAAAAGAATAACTCCAAATCAACAGAACTCATGATGAAAGGGAAATGTCACAACAGACAATGAAAAGTTCCAGACAATGATATGGTGTGATGGTTAATCCTGGGTGTCAACTTGACTGACTAAGGAACAAATAAGAGAAAAAGGGTCTTCTGATTGGACTGCCTCAACCCGGATGGCCCACCCCAAATGTGGGTGTTACCTTCTCCAGCAGGCAGTATAAAAGGCCATGGCAGAAGCAGCTAGTCCCTTTTTCTCCTGCGGTTTGCCTCTCTCATCTGGTGAGTTTGTCTTGCTGCTGTGATCAACCTTTTGGATCCCAGCATGTACTGAGACCGGCAGATCTCCTGGAATCCATTTGGGCCTTCAGCACTAGATTGGGACTACTGAGACATCCAGCCTTGCGGAATGAGCAGTTCCCTGGATTCTCTCGGCCTTTCCAGTGTGGTGCAGCTACTGTTGGACTCCTTGAACTCTGTCACGTGAGCAAATCAATAAATTGT
>VZQC01009497.1:0-227624 GCA_009823505.1 Rhizomys pruinosus | reverse complement strand
ATTCCTTCTGTTAACCTGCAGTCTCAGTCCCCTGTATTTCATTTATAAACCTGTAGTCTCAGTCTCCCTGTATTCCATCTGTAAACCTGCAGTCTGTCTCCTGTATTCCATCTATAAACCTGTAGTCTCAGTTTCCATGTATTTCATCTATAAACCTGTAGTCTCAGTCTCTGTGTATTCCATCTATAAACCTGCAGTCTCAGTCTCCTGTATTCCATCATAAACCTGTAGTCTCAGTCTCCCTGTATTCCATCTGTAAACCTGCAGTCTCCATCTCCCTGTATTCCATCTGTAAACCTGCAATCTCAGTCTCCTGTATTCCATCTATAAACCTGTAGTCTCAGTCTCCCTGTATTCCATCTATAAATCTGTAGTTTCAGTCTCCCTGTGTTCCATCTATAAACCTGTATTCTCAGTCTCTCTGTATTCCATCTGTAAACCTGTAGTCTCAGTCTCCCTGTATTCCATCTGTAAACCTGTAGTCTCAGTCTCCCAGTATTCCAAAGAAACTAGGAAACAAATGGCTGAAGGAAAATGTCCAAGCCAAGAGGAGAAAGAAGCCCACTTTCCTCTCCACCTTGCCTGTGGCCATCTGACAATTCATAGAAAGTAGGGAGAAGGAGGGTAGACCAGGGGTAAGCCTGCCTTGAGGCAGGTTGGTCGGCCCTCTCCTCAGGGAGGGACCTGGGCCCAGGTTGCTTCCGTTCTGCTACAGACACAGATTGTTTTTTCCAAGTCTGGGCTAAGGAAAGCAGGTTATTTTCTTTTTAATTTTCGTTTTTATTTTTATTATATGTGTATGCGTGTAAGTGCACCTGTGTTTGTGCAATGCCTGCAGACACCAGAAGAGGACATTGTATACTTTGGAATTGGAGTTACAGATGGTTACTACCTGCCATGTGGGTGCTGGGAACCAAACTTAGGTCCTCTGCAAGAGCAGCCAGTGCTCTTAACTGCTGTGCCATCTCTCCAGACTGGAGAGTAGGTTCTTAAAGATATTCTTTTTTTTTTAAAGAAAAAAGAGTCTCTCAAAGTGTAACCAGCACATGATGTCAGGAACCTATTTGTCAAAATATATTGAATAACAATAAATTCACAATGATGTGGATTTTGTTGGCTATGTCAAGCAGTCCGGAGTTTCCCCGATAGCTGGCTGTTGACCAACACAGATTCTTTCACATTTTAAAATATTTTTAAATTTTTCATTTGTATGTGCATGAATATGTCTACATCCATGTGACTGTATGTGCACATGTGTGCAGGTATGCACAGAGGCCAGAAGAAGTTTTGTGTGCTACCTGATGTAGGCGCTGGGATCCAAACTCAGGTCTTTACAATTGAACAGAAGGCACTCAGCTGCTAGGTGGCCTCTCCAGCCCAGATTCTTNCATACATACTCTACCCCCATATACCATAATTACAAAGTCTGAAAATAAGTGGTAGGCTAATTCCAGATCCCATTAAGGTATTCATATTATAATGGTACCATTGCTTTCACATTATAATGGTACAGTTGCTTTTAGGTAAAAGAAAACATATATATATATATGTGAAAACATATATATATATGTACATATATATATGTAATATATGTACATATATATATGTAATGTATATACAGTTTGCCTTACTAATAGGCATCCATGGATGAGGGATACCATTTGTTGTTTGTTTTCTGGGGCTGTGTTACTTCACTCAGCATGATGTCTTCTAGTTCCATCCATTTACCTGCAAAGTTCATGATGACTTCTTTCTTTACTGCTACATAGAACTCCATTGTGTAGATGTACCACATTTTCTCTATCCACTCATTGGTTGGGTTAGGTCCAGGTAAATACAATAATGAAAACTAATTCTTTGTAAGATAATAAAAACATTTTGGGTTTTTTTGGGGGGAGTTGGTCTTTTTGAGACAGGGTCTCCGTGTAGCCCCAGCTGTCCTGGAACTTGCTATATAGACCAGGCTGGCCTTGAACTCACAAAGATTGGCCTCCCAAGTGCTGGGGTTAAAGGTGTGTGCCACCACGCCTGGCTAAAAACATTTAAAAAAAAAAGTTCTATGTACACTAGCATAAAAAAGAAATTGCGTTATTTTTAAAATATTTTATTAGATTTATTTATGTGTGCAGGGATGTGTGTGTATGCATGGTATGGGGCACACATGTGGAAGTCAATCCTCTCTTTCCACATGTGATCTCAGGGATGGAAGTCAGGTCTTCACACTTGGCAGTAACTGGCTTTACCTACTTTGTCATCTCACCAGCCCAGACCATTTGTGATGATAAAAGGATTATCAAATTACTCAGGAATAAATTTTCCAAAGATGTGTAAGAACATACATAGTGAAATACGAAACAGCTTTAAGAAATTTAAAGGCAATTTAAATGGATATACACCATTTAAAAGTTAAAGACCTCAGGGCTGGAGGGATGGCCTAGCAGTTAAGAGTGCCTCTTGCTGAGGACCCGGGTTCGATCCCCAGCACCCACATGGCAGCTGAGAACCATCTGTTACTCCAATTCCAGGAGAACTCCAGTTCCAGGGGAATCCAAGACCCTCTTCTGACCACCGTGGCATTGCACGACACGGGTGCACAAACCTACATGCAGATGGTACATTCATACACATACAAAAATAAATAAAATTAAAAAAAAATTTTTAAGTTAAAGACCTCAATTCTCTGAAAATTAATTTATAAATTCAGCACAATCCTGGTCAAATTTATGACCTATATGTGTCTAAAACTTGAAAAGTTGATTCTGAAATTCATGAAAATGGAAGAGCCAGGACATTCTGTAGCATTGTAATGTGAATCAAGCCAGTGGAGGGAAGAAGGGAAAAGGCAATGAGGAGGAAGGGAGGGAGAGGGACGGAAGGAGAGATGGAGCTTTAAGCAAACAAACCGGGCAAAGCTGGCCATGGTTAGAGATGATGCCCAGAGGAAGAAAAGCTGGCAGTTTCAGTGGCCAGCACACAGCCTGCAGGTGAGGACACTGGCTGGCCAGGAGCCCCGAGGAGAGGGCTCCTCGCTGCAGGTCATCACTTCTTGGCCCAGATGGTGTCTGCATGGATTAATGAGTCATTAATCAAGACGTTGCTTGTGATTTTTGTCCTTTTCTGAATGTACATTCTATATCACAATGAAAAGAGATAGACACTCAGAAACAAATACTCAACCACTCTTAGAATTCCACGAGGATGGAGAGAGGGGAGTTGTTACTACATCTCTGGGAGATGTAGCTCGGTGGTAAAGCACTGAGCAGTATGCATTAGGTCTTAGATTCAATTCCCAGTAGTTCCAATTATAAGACACAAAAGAGTTGAATCTTTGTCATCTGTGATGTTTGAATATAAGACTTTGGGGGAGCAGTTAGATTAGGTCAGTTATGATGGAGCATCCATGATTGAATCCCAGAAGAACAGAAAGACACTCGAGTTCCCTCCATGATGTGATGCACCATACCACTTGGATTTCCAGCCTATACTGTAAGCTAAGTAAGCCTCATTCCTCTACACATCAGCCTGCCTCAGATATTTCATCACAGAAATGAAAAACTGCAATACTGATGGGAGTAGCAGATGAATAAAATGAGACCATTTATCTCATTGCAGAATAAGAAATTATAATTTTTATACCCTAGAGATGATTCTCAACCCTCCCCTAAGAATCTCTCCCACTCGATAATGTGTTAGCTTTCTGTCACTGTGATGAAATACCCAAGAGAAACAATTTAAAGGAAGAAATATTTACTTTGGCTCGGTTTCAGAGGTTTAGCTCTCTAGTGTCTGATCCCATCATCGTGGAACTGAAACCCGGCTGAACATCATGGCAAGAAACTTGTGGTGCAGTGAAGCTGCTTACTTCATGGTGACCAGGGAGCAGAAAGACAGGGGAGAAGAGAGAGGGAGGGAGAGAGAGACAGGGGGAGAAGAGACAGACACAGAGGGACAAGAGAGGGAGACAGAGAGATGAGGCAAACGAGAGGGAGACAGAGAGATGAGGCAAACGAGAGGGAGACAGAGAGATGGGGCAAACGAGAGGGAGACAGAGAGATGGGAGGCAAACAAGAGGGAGGGAGAGAAAGACAGGGGGAGAAGAGAGGGAGACAGAGGGAGACAGGGGGAGAAGAGAGGGAGACAGAGAGATGGGAGGCAAACAAGAGGGAGGGAGAGAAAGACAGGGGGAGAAGAGAGGGAGACAGAGGGAGACAGGGGGAGAAGAGAGGGAGACAGAGAGATGGGAGGCAAACAAGAGGGAGGGAGAGAAAGACAGGGGGAGAAGAGAGGGAGACAGAGAGATGAGGCAAACGAGAGGGAGACAGAGAGATGGGGCAAACGAGAGGGAGACAGAGAGATGAGAGGCAAACAAGAGGGAGGGAGAGAAAGACAGGGGGAGAAGAGAGGGAGACAGAGAGAGACAGGGGGAGAAGAGAGGGAGACAGAGAGAGACAGAGGGAGAAGAGGGAGACAGAGAGAGACAGGGGGAGAAGAGAGGGAGACAGAGAGAGACAGAGGGAGAAGAGGGAGACAGAGAGATGGGGGCAAACGAGAGGGAGACAGAGGGAGAAGGAGACGGGGAGACCGAGAGACGGGGTGGAGAGAAGGAGACAGAGAGAGGTGGAAGTTGCTGGAAAGAAGTGATGGCTATTCAGGGCACCCCAACCCCAGCAAACACCCTCCTGTAAGTAGCCCCCACCTTGTGGTTTCTACCACTGTCATGATATGACTCTATCAGTGAGGTTAGCACCATCACTACCAAATAATTTCTCAACAGAATCACCAGCCTTGATCTATGAGCTTCCTGAGGAACACTTCATTTTCAAATCATAAAGCGTGACGGACATCGCCTTGAAGGAAAGCTTCCGGTGTACCCATATGCCGTTCTCTTTAGTTCTCGATGACTACGTGATGGAGATAAGAACTCTATCAAAAGCCCCAGGAACACATCTCACAAACCTCACATACATGCGTGCATATACCACTATGAATAAACGTTACCCAGACCTGTAGTTTGAATCTCAGTTTCCCCCACACTCACGCAGTGAAGGTCTGGCCTCCAGTCAGCAGTGTTCCTGGAACCTGTGGGAGGTGAGGCCTTGTGAGGAAAGTTGAGTCACTGGGGATGCGGCCTTGGACGGGGTAGCAGGACCTAGTCCTTCCTCTTCTTCTCAGTGCTTCCTGGCTACTGTGACGAGCAGCCTCTTTCTTCACACACTCCTTCCATGCTGTGCTGACTCACTACAGGCCTAGGCACTGGGACCCTCTGAGCACGGGTCCATGGGCCAAAACCTCCAGAGCTGTAAATTACTTTTTCGACTATTCATATCAGCTGTTTTTGATTTTGTTTGAGACAGTCTTGCTTGTGGCCCAGGCTAGCCTGGAACACACCATGTTACTCGGGCTGGCCTCAAATTTACAGGGCCTCCTGCCTCAGCTTCCCAAATGTTGGGTTTGATGGGGTGTGCCACAGTGTCCAGCTTGTCTCAGCTATTTGTTATAGAAATGAAAGGCAGACTAAAGTCCCTGGGGCTGTGAAGTGGCTCTGTGCCCACTCTTCCCCCTGCTGTGACCAGTCCCTGAGATGCAGCTTGAGGCAGGAAGAGTTTATTTTGCTTCCTGCTTGAAGAAGGGATGCCTTCCATGGCGATGAGAAGGCATGGCGGCAGTAGGGAGAGGTGGCCCACCACACTGGGACCCTAGTCAGGAATCAGAGAGCAGACAGGATGTGGGGCAAAGCTGCGGAACCTCCAGGCCAGCCCCAGTAACCCACTTCCTCCTGTGAGGCTCCACCTCATTGGCTCTTCTCTTCAAAACCTTCCACAGCAGCGCCACCAGCTGGGGACCACATAAGTGTTCACATACTGGACTGCATTTCTCATCAAACCACAAGTTCTTAAAATTTATATAGAAAAGACATATAGGTTTGGGGCTGGATAGATGGATCAGGGGTTTCCTAGTACTCCACTTAGGTGACAGAGGCAGGTGGATCTCTGTGAGTTCAAGGCCAGCCTGGTCTACAGAGTGAGTTCCGGGACAGCTGGGGCTATTAGGGAGACCCCGTCTCAAAAAGACAAAAAAAAATAAATAAATAAAAGTGCAGAATTGGGGATGGAGAGATGGTTCAGCAGTTAAGGCCTCTTGCAGAAGACCCCAGATTCAATTCCCAGTACCCACATGGTGGCTAACAACTGTCCTAACTCAAGTTTCATGAGAATCTGATGCCCTCTTCTAACCTCCACAGGCATTGTATGACACAGTTACACTTGCACACGTGGACAATATGCTCATACTCATAAAATAAAAATAATAAAATAAAGAAGTGCAGGTTCTGCATAATGAATGAAATCCATCCTTCAAATCCCCAAGCAACCCCCAGGAGGTCTGGGCAGAAAGCATTTCTCTCTCCTGTCTAGCCCACTGCACTGAGGAAATTCAATGTCATGCCTGCTGTTAACAGCCCAGATGTCTGTCTGCCTGGGATCCATAAGGATGTCTTGGAAACCAACACAACCTGTGCACTGAATTGTGCCCTCCTCTTCCCACATCCTGCAGACCGCAATGAGACACTAGAGTGTCCTGGGGAGACAGGCTGAGCCAGAAGCCATGACCAGGGACAGTCACCTGACCCGGGGAGCGCAGGAGCCGCCTGTCTGAGTCTTCTAGTCAGGTGGCAAAACTGTCTGAAAAATTCCATTCCTCACAATGGAAAAAGCCAGTGTTTGCAAGGACACTGAGCCAGGCTCTGGGCGGGAGTGCGAGGCCTGGTGGGGCCGAGAAGGGCAGGGTGGCACCCAGACAGCAGCACTCAGACAGCAGCACCCAGACAGCAGCACCTCTGAACCTGCAGCAGCCCACTGACTCCTGGTCCAGGCCAGTTGTTTGTAACAGACAGGAGTCTCCAGAAGAAGCTGCAAAGCTGGGGTCAAGGCTGTAGAGCAAAGTCCTGGGAGAAAACTCCTTGAATGGCTCACATAGGGAGTTCTCGTGGGGTTGGGTTCAGGAGCCAAGCACAGTGACCGTGGCCTGTAATCTCAGCACTTGGAAGGCAGAGGCAGGAGGATTATCATATTTAAAGGCAGTGGGTCACATAGCTAGTCAGAGTGACCTCTATGGCAAAATCCTGTCTCAAACAAATGAACAAAATTTTATTTTAAAGAGCCAGAGGGCATGAAGACACAGCAGAAGGTCCCAGAACAGCTTCATCACCTCCAAAACTCAAAGAGATGAGGCTCGAAAGACAAAGATAAAATTTGCTTGGTATTGAGTTCAAATTGTTTTTCCGGCTTTGGGTAGGAAATGAAAACACGTGTCTTTATATCTTACGGAAAACCAGCTTCTGTGGAAGTGACTGGGACCCAAGATAAGGGAACCCTAAGCAGGGAAGGAGCTTTTCCTGTTTCCCTAACTGAAGAAGAGACAGAAACATAGTTCCTTTTAAAGTATTAACCACCACCCCCAAGAACTGGCCTCTACAGAACTCAATTTATAAGAAACAGATGCAGTTTTTAAAAGGTCACATTAGGGCTGAGGAGATGGCTCCCTCGGTAAAGTGCTGGCCTCACAAGCGTGAGGACTAAGTTCTATCCCCAGAGCCCATGCAGAAAGCTGGGCATGGCAGCATGCCCTTGTAATCCCAGCTAGGGAGGCAGGGACCCTGGATTCAGTGGTCAGCCAGCCTAGCCTAGTGGGTGAACTCCAGGTAGAGATCCACAGGCAAGGGGAATCTGAGATGGCACAGCACTCTGGAAAATGGTGAGGTTTCTTTTATTTAATTTTTAAAAATTATTAGAGAATGTGCATACACATCACACACATGTCACAGTGTGCCTGTGGACCTCAGAGGACAATTTTCAGTGGTTGATCCTTTTCTTCTGCCATGGACACCAAGGGCTGAATTTAGGTCCTAAGACCTACACAGCACGGAACTTACTGCATAGAGCAGGAAGCTAACTCCTAGGAATCTGACACAGAAATGGTGTTTATCCATTCAAAGATTGGTATGTAAACATCCATGGCAGAATTGTTTACAATCTTATTCATATTAGCCAAAGAAGGAAACAATTCAAATGCCATCATTTGATGGATGAAGAAATTGATCTGTTCTATCATGTGATGGAATAGTATTCAGCAATGAAAAGTAAAAAAAACTACTGAAAGATGCTAGGAGGTAGAGAAACTTCAAAAACATCACACCAAGGGGAAAGGGGTAGAAAAGATCACATATTGTGAGTCACTGATACGGACTGTCGGGAAAGAGCAGAGCCATGAGACAGAGTGATTGACAGATCAGTGGCTGTTTGGGGTTGGTGAGGGGTGGGGTGGTATTGAAGTTTTATGGCAAATAGACACAAAGAATGATCTGTAGAGGATGAAAGTACGGTGGGGCTGGGAACATGGCTCAGTCAGTGGAGAGCTTGCTACCCACACATAAGGACTTGAGTTCAAATCCCCAGCTCCTTGTAAAAGCCTAGGTGCAGCAGGGAGCACCCATAACCCCAGTGGTGGGAAAAGGATGACCCCTGGGGTTTGAGGCCACTCTAGCCAGTCCAGTGAGCTCCAGGTACAGCCAGAGACCCCATCTCAGAAAGGAAGGTGGAGAGCCAGAGAGATGGCCCAGGAGGTGGAGGTGAGCCTGCCGGCTTGCGCTCAATTCCCAGGACTCACAGGTGGTGGGAGAAGTAGCTGCACAGGCTGTCCTCTGACTGCCACACTTGTGTAATAGGACACATGTACCTGCACACGCGTGCACACCACACACATGCACACGCACGCACACACACACTCACACACATACACACCGAACACAGGAAGCGTGGTGTGGAGTTAGTAAGAGGTGCAGAGATGGAAGGGGATCTAAATATGATCAAAGTATATTGTATGAAATCCACAAAAATCCAATAAAAAGGGGAACTTTTTTAATTTTAGAGTTTTCAGAAGTTGTTTTATTTTAAAATAAATTCTGAAGATAATAATAAATAAAAATTTTAAAAGAAGGGCTGGAGAGATGGCCTAGCAGTTAAGAGAGCCGACTGCTCTTGCAGAGGACCCAGGTTCGATCCCCAACACCCACATGGCGGCTGAGAACTGTCTGAAACTCCAATTCCAGAAGAACTCCAGTTCCAGGGGAATCCGATACCCTCTTCTGACCTCTGCGGCATTGCACGACATGGGTGCACAAACCTACATGCAGACAGTACATTCAAACACATAGAGAAAAATAAATAAAAATTTTTTAAAAATTAAAAATAATTAAAAAGAAAATGGTCTAAAAGTGGATTTGGATGATGACTGCATAACTATATTTTCTAAAGTTTACTGTATGCTACACTTAAAGAAGGTGAATATTCCCTGAGCGAAAAGAGCAATACAGGGGGGGATCTCTATACCAGATTTCAAACTATACTACAGGGCTATAGTCATAAAAACAGCTTGGTTCTAGCACAAAAACAGACCTGTCGACCAATGGAACAAAACTGAAGATCCAAACCTAAGCACATATAATTTCAGCCACCTCATATTTGACAAGGGGGCCAAGAAGACACAATGGAGGAAAGACAGCATCTTCAGCAAGTGGTGTTGGCAACACTGGATCACCACTTGTAGAAGAATGAAATTAAACCCCTACCTCTCACCCTGTACAAAAGTCAACTCCAGATGGATCAAAAACCGCAACATGAAACCCCAAACTCTGGAGGTGATAGAAGAAAAAATTGGCAGCAAACTACAAGACATAGGCGTAGGAAAAGACTTCCTAAATCAGACAGCAGCTGCCCAAGAAATAAGATCGACAATTGACAAATGGGATCTCATTAAACTCAAAAGCTTCTGTACATCAAAAGAAACAATCAAGAAAGTGAAGAGAAAACCCACAGAGTAGGAGGAAACCTTCACTGCAGATACATCTGACAAAGCATTGATTTCCAGAATATATAAACTACTCAAAAAACAAAGAAGAAAAAACAAATGACCCACTCAATAGATGGAGCAAAGAGCTGAACCGAGACTTCACAAGTGAGGAATTAGAGATGCCTAAGAATCATCTTAAGAAGTATTCAACATTGCTAATAATTAAGGAAATGCAAATGAAAACCACTTTAAGATATCATCTCACTCCAATAAGACTGGCTAGGATCAAGAAAACAAATGATACCAAGTCCTGGAGAGGTTGTGGGGAAAGGAGAACACTCATCCACTGCTGGTGGGAATGTAAACTCGTACAGCCACTATGGAAAGCAGTGTGGAGAACCCTTGGAAGACTCAAAATGAGCTTGCCACCTGACCCAGTCATACCACTCCTGGGTATGTATCCACAAGACTCATCTTACCGCAGAGATACATGCACAGCCATGTTTATTGCAGCTCTCTTCACAATAGCAAAGAGCTGGAACCAACCCAAGTGCCCGTCAACTGAAGAGTGAATAGAGAAAATGTGGTACATCTACACAATGGAGTTCTATGCAGTGGTAAAGAAAGATGACATTGTGAATTTTGCAGGTAAATGGATGGAGCTAGAAGACATCATGCTAAGTGAAGTAACAGTCCTAGAAAAACAAACAATGAATGGTATCCCTCATCTGTGGATGCTAGCACCAATTACCTAATTGTATGGCAAACTGAGCAACGTTAATGTGATCTGAAAACAACTGTGCTCTTATATTGGAGAATCCCTTAAAAAGAAAACAAATAAAAAAATAAAAAGAGAAAGCAAATTTTATGATATAGAGATTATGGCTCAACAAAGCTGTCTTTTAGAGAAAGAAACAGGGTACACAAGTGACAAAGTAAAGTGTTCTCCCAAAATGGTGTTGCAAATGTTGAATAAATATCTAGGGGAAAGAAGTCAACTTAATTCAGGCTTGTCTGGTACATCAACATAAGGCCAGTATGTTTACTAGCTGATCCATAAAATCTATTAGATGAGAAAAAAAGGGTTTAATAGGTAATTATTTCCAGTGCAGTGAAAGATTAGGTTCAAAAATCAATTTGAGAAACCACGAAGGGAAAGCCAGGCTAATATTTGACTATGAGAAAGGTTTATGCTTACACACACACATACACGCGCGCGCGCGCGCGCGCACACACACACACACACACACACAAATATGTCAAGTCAAGTTAGGAAAGAAAAATAACCAAATAATACATATTTGCAGGCTATGACAGGGGTCATTTCTCTGATGTTTAAATACAGAAACCAAAGAGGTGGGCTGAGAGTTCTGAGAAGAAAACGTGCTTAGTAAGCTGAGCCAGCGGGGCAGCCCGGCACCTTCAGCCAGGCCTCTGTGCCCATGGGCATCCCTCGGCATTTGTTTCGTTGGGGTCTTCCTCAGCTTATGTGTGTATTACACGTAAACGTTTGCTCAAAGCCACAAGAGAACATAGATTTTTGTGGGCACTTGGGTGTGCTGGCATACTGCGGGGATGGAGGTCAACTGGTCTACCCGTCCTCTCCCCAACACACAGGAGAGAAAGGGAACGCACAGACACTGGATGAGAGCAGCCTCCTGAGAGTGAGCTTGTAGCTCTCCTTTACTCCGAGGTTGTGTACTCTTCTTTCTATTCCAAAGGAGGAGATAAAGATGAGCATGTGTGATAGGACTCTGAGTCCCGCCCGGCTGGGGTGGAAGAGGGTCAGTAGCCCACGAGGCAGCCGTGGAGCCTACATCCTCTGGCATGCAAGCTGTTCACTCACTCCAGAGCCCCTCAGTTGCAGTCCAGGTTTTCTCTGTTCACAGCTGTCAGCTTTCTGTCACCCTTCCTGCCACACAGGGGTTGGGTGTCAGGCTCACCAGACACTGAGCCTCTCTCCCAGCCCCACGGCCTGCCTTCACCCTCAGCAGCTCCCACCTCCTCAAGCTAGGCCTGTACCCTGGGCAGGGGAGGCCATTTCTCCTTGGGGCACCAGGCCCCATCCCTCAGGGGGCTCCTCATTACTCTTAGGACTGCAGGTCCTGGGCACTGTCCTGTCTAACGCAGGGCACCTTTCTCTTTCCTGAAGGGCCTCCCGTCCACCAGTACATGGAGCAGCATTCCAGTCAGCTCGGGACCGAGAGACCCACAGGACACACCACACAGACAGATACACTCCACACAGACACACACACTCCACACAGACAAACACCACACATCACACATACATACCACACACACACCACACCACACACACACATGCCCACACCACACCACACACACAATGCCCACACACACCACACACACAATGCCCACATAAGACACACACAATGCCCACACAACACCTCCACCATATACTTGCACAGATGAAATGGAGCCCTGTGGCTTAAGCAGATGTTTTCTGATATGAAATACCTAAAGAAAGCATGAAGTCCTGGGCTTTTGCTAAGAACAGAATCAGGGGGCTCAGGGATGCAATAAAACTCACACCTGGAGCTGGAGAAATGTGGCTCAGTGGTTAGGAGCACTGGCTGCTCTTCCAGAGGGGCTGGGTTTGGTTCCCAGCACCCAGCACAGTGTCTAACAACCACCTGTAACTCTGGTTCTAGGGGATCCAACACCCTCTCCTGGACTCTGCAGGCATTACCTGACACTTACATGCACATAGGCAAAACGCTCACAAATACAAAAGAGGAATAGGGGCTGGAGAGATGGTCTAGCGGTTAAGAGCACCAACTGCTCTTGAAGAGGACCTGGGTTTGGACCCAGCACCCACGTGGCGGGTGAGAACCTTCTTTAACTCCAGCTCCAGGGGAATCCAACACCTTCTTCTGACCTCCGTGGCATTGCACGACATGGGTGCACAAACCTAAATGCAGACAGTACATTCATACGCACAAAAAATAAATAAAAATTTAAAAAAGACTTTAAAAAAGCAAAATAGGAATAAAAAAATAATTGTTTAAACTTGCACCAGACTCCCGACCTCTTAGAGAGCTACTGCACTCCAGTATATGGAACTGCAGCCTCAGACCCCTGTACTGCATCTGTAAATCTGCAGCCTCAGTCCCCTGTACTGCATCTGTAACCTGTAGTCTCAGTCCCCTATATTCCACCTGTAAACCTGTAATCTCAGTCTCCCTGTATTCCAGCGGTAAACCTGTACTCTCAGTCTCCCTGTATTATATCTGTAAACCTGAAGTCTCACTCTCCCTGTATTCCATCTGTAAACCTGCAGTCTCAGTCTCCTGTATTCCATTTATAAACCTGTAGTCTCAGTCTTCCTGTATTCCATCTATAAACCTATAATCTCAGTCTCCCTGTATTCCATCTATAAACCTGTAGTCTCAGTCTCCCTGTATTCCATCTATAAACCTACAGTCTCAGTCTCCCTGTATTCCATCTATAAACCTGTAGTCTCAGTCTCCCTGTATTCCATCTATAAACCTGCAGTTTCAGTCTCCCTGTGTTCCATCTATAAACCTGTATTCTCAGTCTCTCTGTATTCCATCTGTAAACCTGTAGTCTCAGTCTCCCTGTATTCCATCTGTAAACCTGTAGTCTCAGTCTCCCAGTATTCCAAAGAAACTAGGAAACAAATGGCTGAAGGAAAATGTCCAAGCCAAGAGGAGAAAGAAGCCCACTTTCCTCTCCACCTTGCCTGTGGCCATCTGACAATTCATAGAAAGTAGGGAGAAGGAGGGTAGACCAGGGGTAAGCCTGCCTTGAGGCAGGTTGGTCGGCCCTCTCCTCAGGGAGGGACCTGGGCCCAGGTTGCTTCCGTTCTGCTACAGACACAGATTGTTTTTTCCAAGTCTGGGCTAAGGAAAGCAGGTTATTTTCTTTTTAATTTTCGTTTTTATTTTTATTATATGTGTATGCGTGTAAGTGCACCTGTGTTTGTGCAATGCCTGCAGACACCAGAAGAGGACATTGTATACTTTGGAATTGGAGTTACAGATGGTTACTACCTGCCATGTGGGTGCTGGGAACCAAACTTAGGTCCTCTGCAAGAGCAGCCAGTGCTCTTAACTGCTGTGCCATCTCTCCAGACTGGAGAGTAGGTTCTTAAAGATATTCTTTTTTTTTTAAAGAAAAAAGAGTCTCTCAAAGTGTAACCAGCACATGATGTCAGGAACCTATTTGTCAAAATATATTGAATAACAATAAATTCACAATGATGTGGATTTTGTTGGCTATGTCAAGCAGTCCGGAGTTTCCCCGATAGCTGGCTGTTGACCAACACAGATTCTTTCACATTTTAAAATATTTTTAAATTTTTCATTTGTATGTGCATGAATATGTCTACATCCATGTGACTGTATGTGCACATGTGTGCAGGTATGCACAGAGGCCAGAAGAAGTTTTGTGTGCTACCTGATGTAGGCGCTGGGATCCAAACTCAGGTCTTTACAATTGAACAGAAGGCACTCAGCTGCTAGGTGGCCTCTCCAGCCCAGATTCTTTTTTTCTTTTTTTTTTTTTTTGGTCTTTTCTTTTTGTCTTTTTGAAACAGGGTCTCCCTTTAGTCCTAGTTGGCCTGGAGCTCACTATGTAGACCAGGCTGGCTTCGAACTCAAGAGATCCGCCTGCCTCTCCCTCCCTTCTGGGATTAAAGGTGTGCACCACCACACCCTGCCTAAGATGGTTTTGATTTTTTGTTTGTTTTTTTTATCCCTCGTGTGGGTGCTGGGACTCGAACCCGGGTCCTCTGCTGGGAATAGAACCAGGGTTCTCTGCAAGAGAAGGCAGTGCTCTTAACCACTGAGCCATCTCTCCAGCTCCTTTTTTGGTCTTTTCGAGACAGGGTCTCCCTGTAGCTCCAGCTGTCCTGGAACTCACAAAGATCTGCCTGCCTCGGCCTCCTGAGTGCTAGGATTAAAGGCATATGCCACCACGTCCAGCTAGTCTAGATTCTTTTATTCTGATTCTAATTGCTAATATTACCTCTCAGATCACACCTTACACACCTCATAGTAATTACATGTTACAGAATGGTTACAGAGGCCACAGCACGGCTCAAGGGGTTGGAGGCAGAGAGCAGCACAAACGCAGTGACTGTATTCGATAATGAATAATGCCACAGTGCTGGAGGGCTGCTGCAGGTGCCGAGCTGGGCAGGGTTGAGGGACCTTGGGGTTGAGCAGCGCTGCAGAGGTGAGCAGCGGGACCATGAAAGCCGCAGAGGTCATGTGCGGGACCACTGGACCACAGAGAGAGGCAAGGTATAGAAGCAGACCAGGACACACAAACAGATGGGTGGATGGACAGCAGTTTAAGCAGGTCAGCAGAGACCCAGTTGGGGCGAAAGACCCAAGGACAACCAGGATGCCTTTGCCTCTGCTGTGGATGGGTCAGTGGGGGCCACTGCCACCGAAGCATTAAATGGCATCGTCTTTATGGGGTCCAGGCAGGGGTGTTCAGCTTAGTAAGGCTGGTGTATGTGAGATAAATTCTAAGGCCTGTTTTCTTTCTGGTGTGGTTTATTTCTTTTTATTTTTTATATATATTTTTAGTGATGTTTTGTGTATTTCATACATCATTTCTCAGTTCAATTTAGACACATTCCCTTTTCCATGCCCCTACCCTACCCTTGTTCCTGCATTCTGCCATACATGTCATGCATCTTTCTCTCAGTCTTTTTTTTTTTCACATTTTCCCCTTTAATTTTATATTACTTCAAAATATGCATACATATCCTCCACACATATACCAATATTACAAAATCTGAACATAAGTGGTAGGTTAATTCTCAATCCCATTAAGGGATTCACTTTTAACCATACTGCTGCTTTCATATAAAAAAGAAAGGCCACAGCCCTTTCCCTCTCACAGACACCCACAGGTGCCTACTAAGACACTGTCTGTGAATCTCTAGCTAACAGATTGCCAGGTTCCAGGGCTTTTCATCTGGGAAAGTGAGTTTACATGAAATGGGATATTGGGGGCCACACATCCAACTCCCCACACTATTCCCTCTCTCCTGCCTGGGAATCAGAGAGCTTGGCTGCAGGTTTGTGCTGTGAAACCATCTCTGTCCTCAGAGAGCTACAAGACCCCCAACTCCACCATGTGGACCCTGATTCCTCTGTTCAAATCCTTCACCATACTACCTGACTGTGACACACTGGAACCTGAACTCTCTTCAAAGTCCTCAGCATGCTGTCTATCTCCCTGTCTCTCTATGGTCCCAATAATTCTTTTTATTTTTATTTTTATTTATTTATTTATTTTTTGGCTTTTCGAGACAGGGTCTCCCTGTAGCCCCAGCTATCCTGGAACTCACTTTGTAGACCAGGCTGGCCTTGAACTCACAAAGATCCGCCTGCCTCTGCCTCCCAAGTGCTAAGGATTAAAGGTGCGCACCACCACGCCCGGCCCAATAATTCTTTTTAATAAACTACTTCCAACAATCCAGAGCACCTTCTTCCTTGACTATAGAAACAGAAGTCAAAGGTCATAAGGGCCGGAGGAGAGCAAATCACAGGAACTTAATGACCTGCTTGCTCTAAGTAGGTAACATTACCCCTTGGAAGTCATGGTTCCCAAACTGAACTCCTCTGGAACTTCTCCATCTTTGTCTGGATGCTGTCTCCACCCCCTGACTCATGGGGAATGGAGAAGGTACATTTGCCAGAGTTGTGGGAAGGTGAGTTGTATAGTGATTTTCTCGGAATTGAGACAGTCCCTCCAGGAGGGAACAGGGAGGCTCATGAGGCTCAGGAAGTGAACGAACTTGTGTTGTCTGGGAGAACCAAAACTTACAAGGTTCAGACGGTCTACTTCCCCTCAGGGTTAGAGAAAAGACTGTGCCAGGGCTGCAGAAAGGAGATCCCTCCCACCTGTGGAGCTGCACGCTAGCCCTGCTGAGCCCACCTGGGACGCAGCCACTGTAAGTTGTCACTCCTGCCACGGTGGGCTTTTTCAGTGATGTCATTGAATTCTCCTGCAAATAACCCCACACACATACTCCTATTTGTAGTCACAGTTCATACAAGGTGTCACTGTTGCTGGTCTGGGAACCCACAGAAGAGTTTCTAAAGGATGCTTCACTCTCAGAGCTGCTGAATGTTTAATGTGCTATTGGAATTCCCTCTGATATCAAACACCGCTTACAAACTCAACTCTTCTAAACATCTCATTAAAATCAGGAAACCAATCTGTCAGCTGGCCTTGACTGTTTTAAGCATTTAAAGAACAGGCGAATGAATCGCTCCCTCTCAGACAGCTTCTGAGGAATGATAGCAGCATCCCTTGTGTGTATGTGTGTGTGCAAGCGCGCGCGCGTGTAGTAAATATTTGCCTACTCGGTGATGCTAGATCTTAGTTGGCTTCTTCTGGGTCTCACTTTCAATTCTGCTTTCTATTCTCTTACTCACATGTCCTACTACAACTCATCCTAGAGAACCTGTAGAGAGTGGCTGTACCAATAGGTAGAGACCTGCCCTTCTCTTCTCTCTAAGGGTTACTCCAGTGGGGTGGGTCAGGGACATGGCTAAGGAACCACCCCTAAGGGTTCACCTTAAAACTCCTCAAGCTTCCATTCATATGTGCTTTTAATTTTTTTTAATTTTATTTATTTTTGTATGTGTATGAATGTACTGTCTGCATGTAAGTCTGTGCACCCGGGTCATGCAGTGCCACGGAGGTCAGAAGAAGGTCTTGGATTCCCCTGGAACTGGAGTTACAGACAGTTCTCAGCCACCATGTAGGTGCTGGGGATCAAACTCGGGTCCTCTGCAAGAGCAGTCGGTGCTCTTAACCACTAGGCTATCTCTCCAGCCCGCTTTTAAATTTTTTATTAATGAGACAGAACTCCAAGAGGGGCCCTGGTTGCCCATGTGTCATGTAATGGTTCTCCTGAGTCTCCCAAGATTTCCAGAAAAGCTTTTTCCCTCCTTTTAGTTGTTTAATTGGCAGAGACAATGAGCTTGTTCCTGAACCCCTGGATACCATCAGGACTATTATGGTTTCTGAGACTAAAAGTGGCTGAGTTGCGGTTATTGCATGCAGTTTGGTGACTCAGAAAGACAGACAACCCTGCTTGGCTATGTCTACCCAGCAGAGGATCCTCAAGGCACACTGCCCAGCTGTGTGTGTGTGTGTGTGTGTGTGTGTGTGTGTGCAGGTACGCTTGCCATGTGGGTGTCTTCTTCAACTGTTTTCACTTTATTTTTTGAGATTATATGGTGTATCACTGAACCTAGCTCTAACAAATTGAACTAGACTGCCAGCCACCAGGATCCTTCTGGCTCCACCTGGCCATTGCTGGAGTCACAGACGCTTGACATCACACAGGTGCTGGGGTCCTGGCTCAGGTCTTCGTATTTGCATAGCAAGCACTTTGCCTATGAAGCCATCTCCTCAATTCCCCTTTTTTATACTTTCAGTAAAGTGGCAGGGTACAAAATTAACCTAGAGAAATCGGTAGCTTTTCTTTACACCAACAACAAGCAACTGAAGAAGGAATGCAAGGAGACCTTCCCACTCACAATAGCCTCAAAAACAATAAATACCCAGGAACAAACCTAACCAAAGACACCAAAGATCTCTGCAAAAAAAAATTTTTAAACCCCTGAAGAAGGAAATTGAAGAAAACATCAGAAGATGGAAAAACCTCCCATGCTCATGGATTAGGAAAATTAATATAGTAAAAATGTCCATTCTACCCAAACTAATATACAGATTCAATGCAATCCCAATTAAAATCCCCAAGAGTTTCTTCACAGGCTTGGAAAAAAAAGTCCTTAATTTCATATGGAAAAACAAAAAAGACCCCAAATAGCCAAAGCAATCCTGAGTGAAAAGAGCAATACAGGGGGCATCTCTATAGCAGACTTCAAACTATGCTACAGGGCTATAGTTATAAAAACAGCTTGGTACTGGCACAAAAACAGACCTGTCAACCAATGAAACAAAACTGAAGATCCGAACTTGAGCACATACAATTTCAGCCACCTCAGATTTGTCAAGGGGGCCAAGAAGACACAATGGAGGAAAGACAGCATCTTCAGCAAGTGGTATTGGCAAAACTGGATCACCACTTGTAGAAGAATGAAATTAAACCCCTACCTCTCGCCCTGTACAAAAGTCAACTCCAGATGGATCAAAAACCTCAACATGAAACCCCAAACTCTGAACGCAATAGAAGAAAAAATTGGCAGCAGACTACAAGATATAGGCATAGGAAAAGACTTCCTAAATCAGACAGCAGCTGCCCAAGAAATAAGATCGACAATTGACAAATGGGATCTCATTAAACTCAAAAGCTTCTGTACATCAAAAGAAACAATCAAGGAAATGAAGAGAAAACCCACAAAGTGGGAGGAAACCTTCACTGCAGATACATCTGACAAAGCATTGATTTCCAGAATATATAAACTACTCAAAAAACAAAGAAGAAAAAAATTATTCACTCAAAAGATGGAGCAAAGAACTGAACAGAGACTTCACAAGTGAGGAATTAGAGATGTCTGAGAAACACCTCAAGAACTGTTCAACATCACTAATCATTAAGGAAATGCAA
Organism: Rhizomys pruinosus; assembly: GCA_009823505.1. Taxonomy (NCBI): domain Eukaryota; kingdom Metazoa; phylum Chordata; class Mammalia; order Rodentia; family Spalacidae; genus Rhizomys; species Rhizomys pruinosus. Next base: position 208,189 of record VZQC01009497.1, on the reverse strand, counting down.
ATGAAAACCACTTTAAGATATCATCTCACTCCAATAAGACTGGCTAGGATCAAGAAAACAAATGATACCAAGTGCTGGAGAGGTTGTGGGGAAAGGGGAACACTCATCCACTACTGGTGGGAATGTAAACTTGTGCAGCCACTATGGAAAGCAGTGTGGAGAACCCTTGGAATACTCAAAATGAGCTTACCACCTGACCCAGTCATACCACTCCTGGGTGTATACCTACAAGATACATGCACAGCCATGTTTATTGCAGAGATACATGCACAGCCATGTTTATTGCAGCTCTCTTCACAATAGCAATGAGCTGGAACCAACCGAGGTGCCCCTCAACTGATGAGTAGATAGAGAAAATGTGGTACATCTACACAATGGAGTTCTATGCAGCAGTAAAGAAAGATGACACCATGAACTTTGCAGTTAAATGGATGGAACTAGAAGATATTATGTTAAATGAAGTAACACAGTCCCAGAAAAACAAATGGCAAATGGTATCCTTTATCTGTGGATGCTAGCACCAATTACCTAGTTGTAAGTATTTCTTGTGCAGGGCTGCTTGAGCTTTTGTCCAAGAATTTGGGAGTGATGCATATTGGAAGGAACAACAACAACAGAAAAGACTGAGTCAAGAACTGACTGAAATGGTGAACTTCTGCTTGAAACAGTAAATTTCTGCATTGAGAATTTTGAGAGAGACTGAGAAAAAGATGAAAAACATTTTTGGCAGAATACATGAGCTCTGGTGGGGGGGTAGGGAGGAGATAATGGGTCTAGATTTTATTTGTAATGTAATCCTATGTAAAATGCACAGAGCTTCAATAAAAAGTGCTAACATTTAATTTAAACATTTTAAAGAGAATGAATGCAGGAGCTGAGACAGCCCTGTGGATTACGATGGTAGCTGCTAATCCAGCAACCCGAGGACTCATACTCAGCAATCCTGAGATCAGACTCACAGTGTCAGATGGGAAAGCCACTGGAAAGGAGTGACAACAGCCAGCAACTGTTAGTTTGAGACTTCAAGGACCTGAAGCCTAAGATCCATTCCCATGCTCTGGAACTTGCCTAGCAGGGGAGATTCTCTGCAGCAAGGAAGAGGGAGAGGGGGATGAGCAGAGCTGGTGAGCCAAGCCAGGTGCAAGAGAGGGAACAAGGAAGAGAGAGATGCAGAGAGTGAGGGAGGCCCAGAGAGGGAGGAGAGATGGGGAGGGAGAGAAGGAGGGGAACTGGGACAGGGAAGAGGGAGAGGGGGAAAGGAGGGATAGAGAAAAGATGGAGGGAGGTAAGAGAAGGACGGGGAGGGGAGAGGAAGGGAGAAAGGAGAGAGGCATAAACACATACCATGTGTGCTCAGGACCAGGAGGGCATGCGTGTGGTTGGGACATGCATGATAATAAGCTCCTCCAGATGGCTGCTTGAGGTCTTAATATGGCATTCATCATGATGGGGGTGGGGAATATAATTTCTACTCTTTCTAAAAAGTGTACAAATATGTTTCTATGGATGGATGTCATTTATACTATGGGAGGAGAGATGAGTTAAGACACACAGCTTTACCTGGTCCTTGAAATAGAAGCAAAGCCAGCCGTAGATGAAAATGGGCTCACAAGCCAACTGCTAAGAGCACTCCATATGGCTGTCTATTTCTGCCTTTGAACCACAACTACAAGCTGACAGGAATGTCTCAGAGTCCTCTGGATACTGAAAACCACGGGGTGGTTTGGAACAATACAACCTTACTTGGTGAATTCATCCCAGTGTGAGCACAGAGCCTCATACAAACAGCCACAGGCTATGATGATACCCTGTGTAAAGCAAGCAAGCAAGCAAACAAAACAGCATCCATACTGATTCATATGTATGCTATATGCATATAAGTTTATATAAATGTAAAAGATAAAGGCAGATAAAGTTTTGGGTGCTTTCATATTTATTGGGGGGGCATATATGTGTCACAGTGCGTATGTGGAGACAGCTTGTGGGCTTCTCTTGTCTCCTTCCCCATGTGGATCTCATGGTTGAATTTGGTTCACCAGGCTTGGCTTCACCCATGGAACCAGCTCTCTGCCTCCTCAGGCAGGGTAAGTTTGACCTGTCACTTCACACCAAATCAAGACTTGGGGTCTCCTGAGGCCACAGTTCCTCACTCTCCAGTGATATAGCATATCCCTGTGTAACCCACTACACAGCCATAAAACCCTGATGTTCTAGTGACCCCTTGGTCTGCCCCTGTCTGCTGGCTTCCCTTTGATCACAGCCCCCGTGGCCCATTCTATGGGCCTCACTTTGAGGACTGCATCACCCAGACTACCAGACTGATGGCTTCGTTTGCTTCTGACTTTAAAAAAAGTCTTCTCACAACTGTAACATTAAAGTCAGTGAACAATTGACTCAAAGAGTTCCATACGCTTCTTCCCAGCCATCTGCTGAGATATTCCTTCAGACTTCACACTCATCACCTGCGGTATGTGGAGGCCTGCCTGGATCCCTTCCTGTCCCCCTTCCTGTCCCCCTTCCTGTCCCCCTTCCTGCCCCTCAGCTCTTCAGATCTCAGCTGTTCTCAAGCTGGCATCTATTTACTGGCCCTTTGAAGTCAACAATTTTATGGCACCCTCGGTCTCTGGAGGTGACAGTGGCCCTCTGCGCTAGGGACATTTGGTGTCCCCTCTTCTGGGCTTGCTCTCTCTTCCCATCTGGTCATCTGAAAGCCTCGTAGTGAGTAGAGGTGGGTTCTCATAGTCTGGAGGACACCAGAACCTAGGAGCCACAGGCTGAAGCCCAATAGGCACTAAAAGCACACCTTCTACCCACAAGGCCACCCACAGTAGGTGAGTCACTACCAGTACACCCATACAACTCCCCAGAACAGACTGTGGCAGTCAAGAAATATGACAACTTCCAACATAACACAGAAACTAGGACACTTATCACATCCCTGAAAGGTCAAGGATGCATGCACTGAGATGGATTGTTGCAGGTAAGGAGTTTATTACAAAAGTTATATATAAAAAAAGAAAAGTTATTAACACTATGGACAGACAGACAGACAGAGCACAGCCCTGTGGAGATGTTGAGGACAGTTCAGGCCCCAGCACCTGAGACAGACAGCATGTTGGGTCTCTGAAGAGAGGAATAGGGGTCCACATGACAAAGATGGGTGGGCGTGTCTATAGATCTCCAAGAATGGGGGTGATTTCTCAGCATAAGCTGCAGCCAGGCTCTCTGATTCCTAGAGGAGGCAGGGATGGGCTGGAAAGCAGAATGCCTCCTGACGGTGTCAGTATTCTTGATGTCAACCTTCACTTCCCCACATGAGTGAGAATTCCCAGCACTCTTAGGGAGAGATGTACAGACAGTGTCTCAGTGGGCACTGTGGGTATCTGTGGGAGGGCAAGAGTAGTTGCAGGGATTATGGCCTGAGCAGCAGCTGGATTCTAATAGGACATTCTTAACAATCCCATTTTCAACTTTCCATCTCAAAGGAAAAATTTTAAATATCACTATCTTAAATATTTTGCACTTTTTTTTTTGTCTTTTCGAGACAGGGTCTCCCTGTAGCCCCAGCTGTCCTGGAACTCACTCCGTAGACCAGGCTGGCCTTGAACTCACAAGCATCCACCTGCCTCTGCCTCCCGAGTGCTAGGATTAAAGGCGTGTACCACCACGCCCGGCTATATTTTGCACTTATATATACCCACAAATCCCATAAAACTCAGAGATGCACAAGATTCTACACACGATAGCCCTGAAAACAGATACTAACACAGCATTGCACACACAGACTTGTTCCATACATTATGCACACTGCCCCGCACACGGAGTCATCCCACATATGCTCATTCAGAAAGACACACATGGGCTGGAGAGCTGGCGCAGTTATTAAAGGCTCAGGCTCACAACCAAAAAGACAGAAAGACACATGTAACTGATCCACGCACAACTCCACGTAGCAGTGCAAGCTTCCCAGGCCCCTGGGCCCTGCTGGAGATGTGCTTCACGCTACCCGGTCCCTGTATGGATTCACCTAACATTGCACAGCCCCTGGGCAGGTGTGTGTGTGTGTGTGTGTGTGTGTGTGTGTGTGTGTGTGTGTGTGTATGAACAGCTACTGTGAAGCAGCAATGGCCACCAGGAGCTCATCTTGGTATGGACACAGTCACCCCAGGCGGCTTCCTAGGCTCTTGGGGGTGGGTCCACCAGGATCTCTAACATGAGGACCATAAGGGGGAAGTGACATCACTACAGAACTCCTAGACAGGAAAGATGGGTTGTAGGGCACATGGACCCTGCCAGAGACCAGCCTAATGAATGAGGGTTTCCTAAGTGGACCTCACAGTCCCATAGGCACCTGACCTGGGAGCCTGGGATGCTGGAGCAGAGGGTGCTGTGGAGAGTGCAAGGTCGTCTCTCTCTGATGTGCTATCCATTTTAGCTGAGCAAACATGTGGAGAATTATGATACAGACATATATTATTCCTATATCTCCTATGTAAAGAACAAGAAACCACATTCATTTTCCTGACTCCCTACTAGACACACACACACACACACACACACACACACACGCACATGCACACGTACACACACTGCTTCTTACCACTTACCCTCTGCACAAGCAGGCCTGTGTTCTCCCCGAATCTATCTGTGCTGGATAGCTTTAGTGTCAACTTGACACACCTGGGTTGAGGGAGCCTCAATTGGGGAATTGGCTCTATTGGATTGGCCTGTGGTCACATCTGTGGAGTATTGTCTTGATGGTTGAGCAGTGTGGAAGGGCCCAGCCCACAATGAGTGGTGCCACCCTGGGCAGGTGGTTGTGTATGGTATAAGAAGGCAGGCTGGGCATGAGCCAGGAGAGCAAGCCAGTGAACAACATTCCTCCATGGCCTGTGCTTCAGCTCCTGCCTCCAGGTTCCTACCGAGTTCCTGCCTTGGGCTCCCTGAGTGATGAACTGTGACCCAGGAGATGTAAGCTGAATAAACCCTTTCCTCCCCAAGTTGGTGTAGGTCAGAGTGTTTCGTCACAGCAATGGAGACAAACTAGGACACTATCTTTTTATCTTTATCAGCATCTATTCTTCCAGGAGCCTCTGGACCCAGACAACCAGAAGTTTCCAAAAAGACTTACCAGCTTGCACCTGAGAGTCACAGAAATCAGGGGGCAGCGGGAGTTGGGAGGGTAGAGGTGCAGATATTCACCTGTAGTCCCAGTTACCCTGGAGGCTAAGGCAGGAGGATCTCTTGAATCAGGGCATTCAAGACAAGAGTGGACAACATAGGAAGACTAGTACCTCGAAAGAAATAAAAACAAAGAGACTGGGTCGATGGCTCCGTGATTAAGAGCACTTGTGGCTCGTCCGGAGGACCTGAGTTTGGCTCCCAGAACCCGTGTGGGGCAGTTCACACCACCTGCAGCTCCAGGTCCAGGGATCCAATGCACCAATACAGCTAGGTTTGCTAGCAAGCTCTGACCCTCGTCACTGCCTTCCGAAGCTGGGATTACAGACCGGCTGTGACACCTGCCTGACATTCACATGGCTTCTAGGGTTCTGAGCTCTGGCCCTCAGGCTTTCAAGGTCAGAGTTTTAGCCACTGAGCCATTTCCATAACCTCTTTTTTAAATATGTATTTTTCTTTCTTTTTAAAAAAGATTTAGTTTTATTTATGTTTATGTGAATACATGTCTCAATGAATAAGGTAGAAGGATGACCCCAGCACCAACCTCAGGCCCCCACATGCATGTGCACACTCATGCATGCACACTCCTACACATGTAAAACATGCATACATATGTATGCATAACACACACACACATACACACACAGTAAAAAGAAATATGGGAAAAATGCAGACCGAGCTGGCTTGGAGACAGCACATTTTATAAACAGCCCCAGAATGATAAAGCATGGGGGGGGCAGGACCTGACTGTTAGGGACCAGCAAACTGAGCTGCCATTTCCAAGGCCTATTTTGCAGCAATTTCTCAATTTTTTCTTTGTCACAGGCTGTAGAGATTTTTTTTATTAAAGCCAGGCTGCCTTTCACAGATGATGTCATTTCCTCTCTCACTCTCATAGCAACCTGTCACCGGCAGTACCATCGTCTCCCCCCTCCCATTTCATGCAACTGAGACTCCAAGTATGACTGGTACCACTCCAAAGCAGAAGCTGCTGGAGTGCCCGACTCTGTCTAGACCTGGGCAGGATGAGTCAGCCTTTTAGCACCATAACAAACTGCCTGGGTAAATTTATTTATAAAGTCAAAGGATTAATTCTGGTTCATGGTTTTAGAGATGGGCCCCATTGCTTTAGGCTTGCAGGGAGATGGCAGGTCATGGTGACAGACATATGGTAATGAGAACGACTCACCTCATGGCTAAAAGCAAGAAGAAGGTTGGCTGGGCCTCTCAGTCCTCTTTGAGGGCACACCTCCGATGCTCTGAAGACCTCCCACTAGCCCCTCTTAAAGGTTCTACCATGGGGACATATTTACCATCCTGGGAACCAAGCCTTGAACTTAAATAGTTGTTACATTGCATTGTTAAGGGAACCAGGACAAGAGTCAGCACATGTTCAGTTTAGACACCACTGCCTAAGACTGACTGCAGGAACAAAATCTGTGGTGACTGAATCAGCCAAGCAGAGCCTGTCCATCCACAGTGGACTTTCAAGCCTTGTCAATAGAACCAGCCTATATTTCTGTTGGGGACAGGATGGTTCCCAGCCAGGGTCAGAGATGGCCCAGCGGCTCCTGAACTACTTTTTTTGACCCAAGAATTCGCGGCCCAGTTCTGTTCTCTGCAGAAGAAAGTTAAGATGGTAAGTGCCAGTTACTGCTGGAACTTCTTCCTTCCTTCCTTCCTTCCTTCCTTCCTTCCTTCCTTCCTTCCTTCCTTCCTTCTTTCCTTCCTGCTTCTTTTTTTAATGGGGTACTATAGATTGAACCAAGGGGTTTGTCCATACTAGTAAGAAAAAAAGTTCCTGAAAAGAACAGCAACTTCCCCTGAACCTTCAGCAGGCTGATGAACTACTTAGAACTTCCATACTGGGGGAGAGCTGGGGATGTTCTAAGTCCAGAGCCAAAGGATCTAAGGTCATGTTAATGCCCTTAATAGACAATTATTGCCCTCTGTATTAACCTAACAACTTTGTTGCCATTGGATAAATCCTTTGAAATGTACAGATGCCTAATTCTGACAGACCAGACAGCATCTGAGGCTACAGCAGAAATTCCCTCACTTTTCTTGAAACCAACTCCCTAATGGTTCCACCAATGTATTTAAAAAGTGCCTTGGGCTGGAGAGATGGCCTAATGGTTAAGAGCTCTGACTGCTCTTGCAGAGGACCTGGGTTCAATCCCCAGCTCCAACATGGCAGCTGAGAACTGTCTTTGACTCCAGTTCCAGGAGAATCCGACACCCTCTTCTGACCTCTTCTGACCTCGGCATTGCACGACACAGGTGCACTGACCTACATGCAGACAGTACATTCATACGCGTACAAAATAAATTAAAAAAAAAGAAAAGTGCCTTGATTTTTATGGCCTTCTGTTTTGTTGCTATAAAAACTTCATCAAAGTATTATTATGTTGGAATATAAAATTTGGGCTCCAGAATAAACTCTTAAATCCTTTGAGGTAAGAGCTGTGCTTTGCACTGACACTAGGCAAGCTCTATCACTGATCTACGTCTCCTCAGCCCTCCCTCTGCCTTCCTGAACTGTACACAGAACACTCTAATTTACCTACAGTTGGGTAAGACGTCTAACACAAACCCTAGTCTAAATTAAAGAAGTGAGAAGCTCATGTAATTTGTGAAATATTGAGAATAAAAAACCAAAAGGCTGCATAGGTACAATTGGCATTAAAAAGGCATGAGGTTAGCTGGGAATGGTGGTGCACGCCTTTAATCTCAGCACTCAGGAGGTAGAGGTGGGTGGATCTCTGTGAGTTCAAGGCCAGCCTGGTCTACAGAGCAAGCTCCAGGACAGCTGAGAACTGGCAAGCATAATCCTCATTCCACAGGCTCTTGGCAGGCGTCTTGAAATCCATCTGCCTCAACACGAGAGTGGGTGTTAATTAGGATGAGGTGAAGGAGTTCCCACTACGAGTGCAGGAGAAAAACTATTGCAAGCCTAGAGTAGAGAATAGCACCCCAAATCTAAAATGCACAGGAAGCAGTGTTATGCCGGTACAGTGAGCCAGAGGGATAGATTTCTCTAAAGGAAAGTTTAGTCTTTCATACCCTATGTACAGTTCTTTGTCTCCCATTTATGGTAAGAACACACATATCCTAATTGGATGCTCTACGAGGTCATGACAGGCAGAACTGCGTGACCTGCATTGTACACACAGGCACAGACCATGCTGCGTTCCTTTTTCTTTGTTCTGGGGTGAGGGGTCCTGATACAAAATGGGCCTCAAAGCAGATGTACAAAGTCAGTGCTAGCACAGGGCAAGATCTGCATGTTTTAAATTAAAAACACAGAAATGCAAATGCCGACATGTCCTATGAAGATCATCTACTATGAGGCCCTGAGACCTAGGAGACAGCCCCCCTCCCCCCCAGGAGAATGGGGTGCAGGAGAGCATCCTCCTAGTATGTGTGCTACTTGACGAGACAGACATCACTCCCTTCACGGGTATTCCAGGCACTGATTCCTGCACCCACATTTTAAGATACAGGAATCTGAGTCCCTAGGTGGTCTGGTAGGGCCCAGTCCCCTGAGCAGTTCCATGTCTGGGTTCCTACTGCTGCAGAGCCAAGTCTGGTCCTCACGAGAAGCCACAGAGCTCACCCCAGCCCCTACCCCTGAATGTCCCCCCACCGCACAGTGCACCTTGCTGGCCGTGTGTGGCTTCTGTCTCCTTGGGACTCTACTCACTGGACAAGATCTGCATCTGCTCCATTGTGAGCAGCCTGGGAAGGAGATGCTCAGTCCATAGAGTCAGAACTGAAAGCACGAGGGCCTGAGGCTGGGCTCCAGAAGCCAACAAATCTGGACACGGTGGTGCGCATTTATAATCCCAGCATCAGGAGGTGGAGACAGGCGGAGCCCTGGGCCCACTGGCCAGAAAGCCTTGCCCACTTAGCAAGTTCCAGGCCAATGAGAAAAATCCTGTCTCAATAAAAGAAAGGAAGAAAGGAGACAGCATTCTAAGAGGTTGCTCCCACAAGGGCACACACAGCCTAGCCTAGCCTCTCCATGCTTTGTTTTGTTTATTGATTGTGTCTCAGCCTTCTGTGCCCCACCCCAAGTCTCGTAGGGACATCTCCCTATGCTGATCAGTGAGTGTCTACTAAAGACTCATATGCTTTTGGTTATTCAAAGGTGCTGCTGAGAAGCAGTAGCATATAGGGTCTAGGGAGTTAAGGTAGGTCATTAAAACATATCGGAACCCCTCGCCTCATCTCCTCATCCCTCCTTGTTTCCTAGCCCCACAAAGTGAGCATCCTCCTCTACCACATGACCCATGATGATATACTTTCCCACCACGGGGTCAGAGCAACTGGAACCTTTGGAACTGTGAGCCAAAATCAACCTTTCCTCCTTTGAAGTGATTCTTTGAGGTATTTTGTCACAGTGCCAGAGAGCTGAATAACAACACCAGCCCCCTGTTCTTCACAATTTAGTCTGCCCTACACTGAATAGGACTGACCCATGTCACCAGAAGGACATCCCTAACAGGACTGTGTGTGGCTTCTAAGGCTAGAACATGAAAGACATGGGGCCTCCCACCCTGCTGTCTCTACAGCTCCTCAGTCTAGGTCTGGGTAGACTAGTCATCACTGTAGCCATTGGAGAAATCCACCTGGGTGCAGACCTCCTGCCAACATCCAGTCCCAATCCGCCCTGCAACTTTGCAATTAGAGCCTTGGCTGGAAGCTAGCTGCTTCCAAACCCCAACCCACAGTGACCGTGAGAGATCAGAGATGCATTATCATTTATAATTCTAAGTTTTGAGTACTTTGTTATACAATTATTAAGGAACTTTCCCAAATAAGAAAATGAAAAGTTTGCCAGGTGTGGTGGCATACACCTTTAGCCCCAGAGCAGATCTCTGCAAGTTTGAGGCCAACCTGGTCTGTATAGTGAGTTCCAGACCAGCCAGAGCTACACAGAGAGATCCTGCTGAAATTAAACATACACTGAGGCCTTTATACTAGACAGGTTCTGAAATGCTCCCTATAGGCTCCACCTCCTGGTACCCATGCCCTAGTATAATTTCTTCCTCTGGGAACAATAGAACATGGCAGAGGTGTTGGAATCTGTGGAAATATATGACTCAAGATTGCAACACCAGAGCTAAAGAGATGGCTCAACAGTTAGTATTTGCCATGCCATTATAAGGACAGGAGTTCAAATCCCCCAAAATCCATGCAAATGCTGTAATTAAAGCTTCAGAAGGTCTTGGAGATGAGGGATCCCCAGAGCAAGCTGGATAGTGAGACTAGCCATATTGGTGAATTCTGGGTTGGATGGAGAGACCCTTCCTCAATGATTCAAGTGGACAAGCAACCAAGGACGATTCCTGATATCAGCTTCAGGCCTCCATATAGATGTGCGTGCACGTGTACACACATGAAATGAAAAAGAGGAGAGGACTGTGATGCCAGTCTTCTTGGGGACACGTGCTGCCTTTGCTGGCTTTGGAAACTAAGTGGAAGCACATGTGTCAAACAGCTATTGTCTACCTCTGCCCAAGCCAGGGGGATGCTCAGACCCTTGGTCTGACAGGAAACAAGGAGCCAAGTGCTCCAACACTCATGTGAGGAAGAGCACAGGTCTTCCACCAGGCCTCAGGGAGCCCCACCCCAGCCAGCACCTTGCCAGTAGAGGACCCAGTCAAGCCATGTCCAGACTCCAAACCTCGGAGACACGAGGCAAATGATGTGGATGTTTCAACATCCACTGGAGCCCCAGGACGGGTACTCTTAACTCATGAAAAGGTTAGGGCCAGGGCTGGAGAGATAGCCTAGTGGTTAAGAGCACTGACGGCTCTTGCAGAGGACCCAGGTTCGATCCCCAGCACCCACATGGCAGCTAAGAACTGTCTGAAACTCCAATTTGAGGAGAACTGCAGTTCCAGCGGAATCTGAGACCCTCTTCTGACCTCCGCAGCATTGCACGACACGGGTGTACAGACCTACATGCATACAGTACATTCATACACATAGAAAAATAAATAAAATTTAAAAAAAGAAAAGGTTAGGGCCTTATAAGCCATTGTGAGTTGAAAATACAGCAAGTCAATCACTCATCAACATCCAGCAGTATTCGGAGTAGCTTTGCTACGGAATCTACCTACATGTCCAACAACAGAGGAATACACGAAGAAAATGTGATGCATATTCACAGTGGAGATCCTTTCTAGACATAAAGAAATCGTGTTGCTCACAGGAAAATGGTCACAACTGGAGACAATCATATCAAGTGAATTAGGTCAGTCTCTGAGAGATAAATATTCCATGTTTTCTCTCATTTGCAGCTCCTGACTTATAGAGATGTAAATCATATGTAGAGGTGACATGAATGTAGAAGTGAAGCTGTCTGGGTAACAAAAGGGGACTGAGAAGAGAGGCAAGGGAAGGCAGAGGACGATGGGGGACATGCTCAGAGTATTATCTCTGCATGAAAATGGCCTCCTGTAAGCCTACAGAATAAAAAACAAAATAAAGTTTTAAAATGCATGAAGCACATCTGCCCATGGAGCATCATAGCCACACAGTGTACAATGGGCCATCAGCCATTTCTCCTCATGGTCCCAGGGCTGAGCATCACAGCCACACAGCACACAATGGGCCATCAGCCATTTCTCCTCATGGTCCCAGGGCTGAGCATCATAGCCACACAGTGCACAGTAGGCCATCAGCCATTTCTCCTCATGGTCCCAGGGCTGAGCATCATAGCCACACAGTGTACAATGGGCCATCAGCCATTTCTCCTCATGGTCCCAGGGCTGAGCATCACAGTCACACAGCACACAGTAGGTCATCAGCCATTTCTCCTCATGGTCCCAGGGTTGAGCATCACAGCCACGCAGCACACAATGGGCCATCAGCCATTTCTCCTCATGGTCCCAGGGCTGGCTGGGAGCTACGGCGAGCTTCCACTTCACAGCACCATGGGAAAGGATCACTCTGTGTAATGCTGACCTGGAAAAAGACCAGAATTCCATCCTAAAGGGCAAGGTCTTCTGAATACATGTCTGCTTCATACCACTGCAAAGAAAGTTCAGGTGTGCTTGTTTTCTTTTACTATAACACATACCTGAGACAATTAAAGAGAGGAAAGATTTTAGCTCTTGGCTTCAGATGTTTTGGTCCTTGGCTTTGGGTCTGTGGTGGTGCAGTGCATTGTGGTGGACCAGGTGGAGCAGGAGGCTCCTCAGCTCATGGTGGACAAGAAGCTAGGACAGAAGGGATGCAGGCCTCCAACATTCCTCCCAAGAGCATACTTCCTACAGGTAACTTCCTCCCACCTGGCCGCCTCACCTACCCCTTGCAATAGCACGTGGTGGCAAAGCCTTCATCATGTGACTCGCTAGAGGACATGACACATACCACAGTAGTGAAGGACATCTGAATAGGCTCGTCATGGATGTACTGTGTCAGAAACACCAATGAACACATGGAGTCTTGCACAGTGACAGAACTGCTTGAATAACAACACATCCACAGGGCACAGCGAGTGTTGGTAGCAATTCGCCAGGTGCTCCTGCTTCCTTTGAGAGCTGGGCTAAGGAAAACAGGTCCTTTTATTTTTACTTTAATTACTAATATTAAATCTCAGATTACACATCACACATCACAAAATAAATAGATCTATACATATATATGTAGGTTACGGTGCGGCTACAAAGGGTTAAAGAGGCCACAGCAGAGTTGTCTCTGCAGGAGTCAGATAACTGACCTGGCTGGATATCTGCTGGAAGGACGGCTGGAATCAGGCTTCTGCCTGGCCACAGGTTTAAATGGAGCTGCGAAGTTGAGCCCAGCTGCAGAAGTGAGGTACAGGACCAAGGACAGGGCCAGGTCCAGACATGGATGGATGTCAGGTGCGCCGGATGCATAGGCAGGTGAACAATCAGCAGTCCTAGTAGGCTACATCGACAGCAGCGACTGAGCCAAGGGGAACCTTTGGACAGTCAGAAATTCTCTGCCTGTCAGTCCTGGACACACAGACCTTAGTAGACAGATGATATCCGCCTGGAGGCGTAGACATCCTCCACTATCAAAACGGAGCCCAAAGCTGCTTGTAAAATGGAGTTTCTCACAGTAAGATACAGTCTGGAAAACTACTGTTTTACACAATATGGAGTAACTTAGAACAGAGCAGACCCTGACCACAACAGGCACAAACCCCTTTTCTTTGAAAGCCATGTGGATCTCAGCAGTGACCATGCCCTACAATATTTAGCACATCCTGTTCATGGACAAGGAGACACCCTTATTAGGAAGTCTTAACTAATGCATCTGCTCCTGTAAAATTTGGATATGCAGATTCCCAAGATGCTCTCCAAGATGTGTATCATGGTGCAGGTGGAGTTTGACCAAAGGAGATGTGGCTGAGGACACTGAATGGGAGGGATGGAAACCTCACCCAGGCACCTGAGGGAGAGGATGGGGAGGCAGGAGAGACAGTCCATGGCGTAACTTGAGCCCAGAGCCTCTGAATACAGGCTGAGATGCTTGAAAATAAAAAAGGGGGGATGGAGAGATGGCTCAGCAGTTAAGAGCGCTGACTACTCTTGCAGAGGACCCAGGTTCGATTAACAGCACCCACATGTTGGCTAAGAACCATCTTTAAGCCGGGCGTGGTAATGCATACTTTTAATCCTAGCACTTAGGAGGCAGAGGCAAGCAGATCTCTGTGAGTTCAAGGCCAGCCTGGTCTACAGAGTGAGTTCCAGGCATGCGCCACTATGCACCACACACAAATCAGTTGTTTTTTTTTCACATAAATTTATTTTTATTTTTTTAACAAATCTAGACCCATGTTCCCACCCATTCCCCTACCCCGCCAGAGCTCATGCATTCTGCCAAACATGCTTTTTCATCTCTCTCAGTCTTTCTCAATATTCTCCATGAGGAAGTTGACTGTTTTGAGCAGAAGTTCACTGTTTCAGTCAGTTCTTCAATGCAGTCCTTTCTGTTGTTGTTGTTGTTGTTGTTGTTTCCAATATGCATCACGACCAACTGCTTTGGACAAAAGCTTAGGGGGCCCTACACAAGAAATACTTACAACTAGGTAATTGGCACTAGCATCCAAAGATGAGGGATACCATTCGTCGTTTGTTTTTCTGGGACTGAGTTACTTCACTCAGCATGATGTCCTCTAGCTCCAGCCATTTTCCTGCAAAGCTTGTGATGTCGTCTTTCTTTACTGCTGCATAGAACTCCATTGTGTAGATGTACCACATTTTCTCTATCCACTCATCAGTTGAGGGGCATTTGGTTTGGTTCCAGTTCCTTGCTATTGTGAAGAGAGCTGCAATAAACATGGCCATGCATGTATCTCTGCGGTGGGGTGAGTCTTGGGGGTACATGCCCAGGAGTGGTATGGCTGGGTCAGGTGGCAAGTTCATTCCAAATCTTCCAAGGGTTCTCCACACTGCTTTCCATAGTGGCTGTATGAGTTTACATTCCCACCAGCAGTGGATGAGTGTTCCCCTTTCCCCACAACCTCTCCAGCACTTGGTATCATTTGTTTTCTTGATCCTAGCCAGTCTTATTGGAGTAAGATGATATTTTAAAGTGGTTTTGATTTGCATTTCCTTAATGATTAGTGATATTGAACACTTCTTAAGGTGTTTCTCAGTCATCTCTAATTCCTCACTTGTGAAGTCTCTGTTCAGTTCTTTGCTCCATCTATTGAGTGGGTCATTTGTTTTCTTTTTTCTTTGTTTTTTGAGTAGTTTATATATTATGGAAATCAATGCTTTGTCAGATGTATCTGCGGTGAAGATTTCCTCCCACTCTGTGGGATTTTTCTTCACTTCAAATCAGTTTTAAAATGCTTGAGATCTCTATGAATATATACAAGGATGGGATTTGGAAGAACTAAACAAAGGCTTCAGGGTTTTGGGTTTTTTTTTCTTTTTTTATGAGCACAAGCATCCTTCATTTAAAACCAATTTGCAAGCAGTTGTGCCCAAACCCACAGGGTTTTTTTAAGGTATTGCCAGAGTGAAGCCAGCCAGGCTTTGGAATTCTGCCCTTCAGAATTCAAGACAAAGCAGGGAGCTGTAAGCACGCCCTGCAGGTCTGAGCCAGGGCAGGAGCTGGGGCATCCCAAGCCACATCCTACACCCGTGCTGCTTTGCTTTCCACACCTTGGGAACTTACCCCTCTGCCTTCAGGGTCTCCTAGAAATTACAGCTAATGATCACAAAGAAGCATTTGTTGGTCAATAAACCCCAGGGCCTGAATCCTCTGCAGTAATCACAGGACTGGAGTTTCAGGCCTGTGCTGTCCTCCCAAATAAAACACAAATGGCCCACTTCCCAGAGTTCTGTACCTCAACTTTAAAATCTCTACCACAGGACTGGTGGGAAAGCAACACTATGCACACCCTGGACACAGGCCGCAGTGTGGCTGCAAAAGCCAGGTCCTGCCACCCAGGGAGACAGCTTCAAAGCACAAACAACCTCCCCCTACCTCCCTCCTAACTGTCATGGCTGTGTCTGTCCAAGACAGCTTTCTGTTACTGTGGTAAAAACACTGACCAAAATCAACCTTGGGAGGAAAGGGTTTACTTGCTTTACAGTTCACAGCCCATCATTAAGGGAAGCCAAGGCAGGAATTCAAGACAGGCACCTCTAGGAAGGACCTTTAGCAGAGACCATGGAACAACACTGCTTACTGGCAGCTCACTCTGTCCTGCCTTGCTCAGCTACTTTTCTTATATAGCCCAGGCCACCTGCCCAGGGACGGCACCACCCACCGGTGGGCTGGTCCTGCTACAGCCATTTGAAATTGGGGAAAGGCCACATGGATACAGCCATGGGCCAATCTGATGGAGACGGTGCCTCAGTCGAGGTTCCCTCTTCCCAGATGACTTCAATTTGTGTCAAGTTGACAAACAGCAACTAGCACAATTGACAGCTTGTCAGCTTAACACACAAACCTGTCACTTCAAGCCATAGCCTTTCCTTTCCAAGGCCTCACATTAATATTATAATGTAAAATGCAGCACAGCTTTAAAACTTCAAGTCTTTAACAAATATACCAAGGAATGGGCTGGAGAGATGGCCTAGCAGTTAAGAGCACTGACTGCTTTTGCAGAGGACCAGGGTTCGATCCCCAGCACCCACATGGTGGCTGAGAACCGTCTTTAACTCCAGTTCCAGGGAAATCTGACGGCCTCTTCTGACCTCATGACACAGGTGCACAAACCTACATGCAGACTGTACATTCATACACATAAAAAATAAATAAAATTTAAAAAAACATATACCAAGGAAAACATTGGTGAAATATATATATATATATATATATATATATATATATATATATACACCAAGGATTTTAAGCTGGGCATGGTGGCTCATGCCTTTAATCCTAGTACTCAGGAGGCAGAGGCAGGTGGATCTCTGTGACTTCAGGGCCAGCCTGGTCTACAGAGTGAGTTTCAGGCCAGCTGGGGCTACAGTGAGACCCTGTCTCAAAAAAGACAAAAAATATAGCAAGGATTAAAAAGTCCAAGTTCCCTTTAAAAATACAAAGTGGGCTCCTGTAAAATCAAAACCAGCCACACACACACACACACACACACACACACACACACACACACATGTCCTTCTAATAGAGAAGGCATAAAGACAGCCACACTTAAGCAAAATTAAAGTCTAGCTCAGTGCTGGACATCTGGGACTCAGTCATGATCTTCTGGGCTCCAAAGGGCATAGGAAGCTCCATTTCTCTGGCTCAGCCATCCACAACACACATAGGCTCAGGCTGCTTCACTACACATTTGCTACTGCCTGTTGTAGATGTCCTGGCATCTCTAAAATGCTGGATTCTCCAATGCAACTGAAGCCACACTTTGCCAATGGCCTCTTTATCTGTCTGCAGGGACTCCACCCCCACCACAGGGCAGCAAGTTCTGTCCATGACCGCATCCTGGGGCTTCTGCAGCAACGGAAGCTGCACCTTTGCTAATAGCCTCTCCTGGTACCAAGTCTCTTCCTCTCCATGACTCCTTCGATCCTGTAGTTTTCTTGTCACCAAAACTAGCACCACATGAGAGACTCTTACACATTACCAAGTTCAGCAGAGGGTGAGGTGCAGCCTTGGGCCCTCCAGACCACAGCTTCCCCAGAAGATTTCGCCTCAAAGATGTTGGTCTCATTAATCGCAGCTGACTTTTCAGCCCCAGCTCACCAGCATGGATTGTCCCAGCAAAACACAGGTTTCACCTCCACAGATTCTTAATACAAGATATCACATGAAAAGCCTGAACTTCGGGGCTGGAGAGATGGCCTAGCGGTTAAGAGTGCCGACCACTCTTACAGAGGACGCGGGTTCGATCCCCAGCACCCACGTGGCGGCTGAGAACCGTCTGAAACTCCAGTTCCAGGAGAACTCCAGTTCCAGGGGAATCCGACACCCTCTTCTGACCTCCGCGGCATTGCACGACACGGGTGCGCAGACTTGCATGCAGACAGTACATTCATACACATACAGAAATAAATAAAATTTAAAAAAAATTTATAAAAAAGAAAAGCCTGAACTTCATGAGCCAGGCTCCGACTGTCTGCATCTCTCTCACACCCTTATCCTCTAAGCTCCCACCAAACAGCCCATTAACCTCTGAGGACTCAATGGATTTTGTCTCCAGTGCTTTCTCCGTGCATGGCAAATCCTGTGCCACAGTTTCCATAACACTATTTTACGTAAAGCTGACAGAAATAACCAGCACAGTACCTCTCAGCCCAGACCCAGAGAGGAGGTGGCTGAGAAGAGTCTGGAGGGGCACATCCAAATGCTTCACCAAAGCAAAAGAGGGAGCCTGGCTTCCTGTGTGCACCTGGCCAGTTTGCTTTTGCTCAGGGTCTGCCTAAATCTTTCTTAGATTAGGGAAGCAGGAGTGTGGACCTTGGTTATGGAAGGACTGCCGTGTGCTGCCCCAGAGTGCGCAGCCTATCCCAGGCCTACAGGAATGGCTTCAACCTTGTTCCTCCTCTCACTCTGTGCAGTCACACTGGCCTTGGATCCAAACAGCAGTGACAGCTCTGCCTTCCCTAGAACCTGCCCAAGTCACCACCTGAGCTGCAGCAACACTAACCACCCAGTGCTGGGGCGGCTGGTGTGGCCCGGCCCCAGGTACACCCACAGCGCTCTCTCCCCTCTCTGCATCTTTCTCAGTCTGTCTCTCCATGTTTCTGTAGCGGTTCTGTATGTCCCTCTGTCTATTTCTCATCGACTTTCCCCTCTCCCACTGTCCACATGTAGTTTCTCTGTCTGGCATCCTTAGATTATACACCTCTTCTATGGTGCTTCCAGAATGAGTGTCCCAAGGCAGTGGACAGGGCCTCGGGGGCCATAGGCTCTGGAGAGAGTACAGACTGCACTCCTTAGCCAGAGGAACATCGAAGAATTTGCAAACTCTTTTACAACTACCATCTTCCCAGCTGCCCTATGGTATTAGGCATTCCCAAGAGGAGGGATGTTTTTGAGCCCTAAGAAACTGGCCATCTCTCAGCCCTGATGCCACTCTCATGAGAGTGCAGCCCCAGTCAGCTTCTACCATCCCTGTCTACCAGATTTGTTTTCATTGAAAAGGGAGAAATCTCTGTGTGTCAAGTAACATTTCCCTGGGCTGAAATATTGTAACAGGAATGGCTTGGCCTACAAACAAGCTCATGTAGAAAGGCCTAACAACGGCTTGGAGCGATGTCACAGAAATGCTTCTGGTCATGGGGGGCCAGTCACCTCCTAGTTGACTATGCCACCTGGGCCAGGCTTCTGCTGCCCTGCAAGTTTCTACTCTCAGAACAATGTATCTCCTTATGCTGGTCTCCCTGTTATAAAACAGCCTCCAAATCTCCAGTCACCACACCAGCATCCTAAGCTGGAAGAAAATATCAGGAAGCTCTGTCTGTCACCCCTTTTAAAGTTCTCCTTGTACAGAACAGGGTTCTGTGCGATTCCCTAGAATAATTGGTGGCAACCAAGTGGGGCTGGGGACATGGCTCAGTTGGTAGTGTGCTTGCTTGGCATGCATGAAGCCTGGGTGCAATCCTTCTTGGCATGCATGAAGCCTGGGTGCAATCCTTCTTGGCATGCATGAAGCCTGGGTGCAATCCTTCTTAGCACTATATAAAGCCAGATGTGGGTGTACATGCTTGTAATTCCAGTACAAGAGGTGGATGCCAGAAGATCAGAAGTTCAAGGTCATCCTCCACTCTATAGCAAGTTCAAGGACAATTTAGACTTAGAAGAAAGGGAGAGAGGGAAGGAAAGAGTGAGAGAGAGAGAGGGAGGGAGGAAGAGAAGGAAGAAAGGAAGGAGGGAGAGAGAAAAGTTTCTGTTGAGTATCTACAGCACTAAATCCTGCTGGTTTGCTGACTGACTCCAGATACTCACTGACTTACAAGCTGGGTCATGGCCATTGTGGCAGGAATGAAGCCATTCTAAAGAGACACTTGTGTCCCTCCCTTCAGATAGCAGACAGCCAGAACAATGTCCCCATGAAACTGAAATTCCAATGGATGGACCTTTGGAGAACAGTCAAAATCTAAACTACAGCAAGAGACTCCATGCATGCAGTTACTTATAGGTCCCCAGGGTGGTCAGCTCACTATAGCCTCCTCGTGGTGACCACAGATACTCTGTATTCTAAATGGCACTTAACAGGGGCCATGCACCAGGATAAACACTGCGTTTCAGTATTTAAAAGTCATGCTGTATTGACAATGATCTAGTCTGCTTCTCCATTGCTGGCCAGTTCCAACGTGAGGAGGAAAGGGTTTGTTAGTCTCACATCTCTCAGGTCACAGTTCATCACTGAGGGAGTCCAACATAGGAACTCAGGACAGGAACCTGGAGGCAGGAGCTGAAGCACAGGCCGCGGAGGATCGCCACTTACCCTGGTTTGCTCCACTGGCCTGTGCTCTGCCTGCTTTCTTTTTAATTTTTTTATTGATGCTCTGTGTATTTCATACATCATTTTCCAATTCAGTTCAGGCATATTTCCCCTTCCCTTCCCCCTCACCCCAGCCAGCCCGATCCCAGATCATGTATTCTGTCTAAGCTGGTTCCTGCATTTTTCTTTTTTTTTTTTTCATTTTTAGCAATAAGTTTGAAAATTTATGAGTACAAGCATCCTTCATGTAAAACCAATTTGCAAGCAGTTGTGTCCAAACCCACACAGCCCCTTGGTCCCACCATCCAGCAGGGGGGCTTGTATGTTCAATCAAGTTGATCAAATGAGTGCCCAGGCTATATTGCTGTAGTTTCACCATTCACCCCAATCACAGCCCTTACATTCTACCACGCCCCCTCTTCCGCAGATTTTCTGCCTGCTTTCTTATACAATACAGAATCACCTGCCCAGGGATGGCACCGCCCACAGTGGGCTGGGCCCTCCCACATCACTCAACAATCAAGAAAATATCCCACAGACGTGACCACAGGCCATCCAATGGAGGCTGTTCCCTAATTGAGGCTCCTTCAACCCAGGTGTGTCAAGTTGACACTAAAGCTGTCCAGCACAGAGGGTGAATAGAGAAAATACCCTCCGAGGGACATAGAAGCTTCCAGAAAGGCCCCTCTGCTGCCCTGGCTTCTGCCTGTGGATGCATGTGCACATGTATGCACATGTATGCACATATATGCACTTGCATGTGAAGGCCAAAGGTTGACATTGAATGTCTTTCTCAATTGAGCTGTACCTTATTTTTTAACTTATGTGTGTACATGTATGTGTATGTGTGCGTCTGCCTGTGCATGTGCATGCATGAGTGTGTGCATGTGTGTGTGTGTGAGAGAAAGAGACAGAGAGAGACAGAGAGAGAGAGAGAGAGAGAGAGAGAGAGAGAGAGAGAGAGAGAGATTGTGTGTGCGGGCACCCCTTCAGGTACCTTTGGAAACCGTTGAACATCTATTATCTTTCTTAATTGCTCAGCCCCATATTCTTTGAAACTCACTGAACCTGGAAGTTGCCACTTTGCCCAGGCTGGCACGATCCAGGGGTCCTCTGTCTCTGCACCCCTCTCCAGTGCTGGGATTATGGGTTCACACTGTCAGGAGCTGCTTTTTATGTGGGTGACAAGCATCTGAACTCAGCATCCTCTGCATGCGTGGCAGGCGCTTTACTGCCAGGGCCGTCTCCCCACCCCCAAGCTTGCTGTCATGGTGTCTGTTCTGGCTGGGTATGGTTCTTCTAATTATTGTTCATTGCGTCTATTTCTCGGCGTCATGTCAGAATCAGATGGTTATTTTTCCCCATCTGTTGCCACAATCTGTTCAATCCATGGCTTTCAGAGAGTTTATGGGAAATTGTTTCATCCCTAGTAAGGGACAGTCAGGCTTCAGCCACACTCAGTGAGGCTAGTGTTTGGGTCTGCGGGGCTATTTTGCTTACATAACATCAAATTCAGAACATTTGCCATTTTTCTTTTGGACTAGTGGTAGGTAGCAAGAAGTCAATGGTGAGGCATGAGGATTAGAGTCTGACACCTCAAAATGTTCTTTCCCCACAGCAGTACAGTATTAATAATGAACCTCCCAGTCCATTTCTTTTCAACCACAGATGCTCTTAGCTTGGAGGGAAAGTCAGAGTACAACATTTATATTACTTTTCAAAGGCTATAAAAGGCACTCAGCAGTGCTGGGAGGAAGAGGCCCTGTTCTCGAAGGCATTTCATGTGGGTAGACTAGCTCCCATAATGAGCAGGTCCCATGTGCAGGAAGCTGCAACTCCTTCTTCATTAAGGAAAGAGATCCACAGAACCCCAGGGTGCAGAGCTTGACAGCATTAGGCTGAGGGGCTGCCAGGCAGGCAGCTGTGTGACTCAACCAGGGCACTGAAGCAGAGTCAGTGGGGAGGGACCCTGCAAAAGCTGTGTGTGTGTGTGTGTGTGTGTGTGCGCGCGCGTGCACGTGGAGACCAGAGGTTGGCCTGGGGTGCCGTTCCTCAGGCACCATCCACCTTGTTTTGGGCACAGGGTGTCTCATGGGCCTGGGGCTTGTCTACTCCCTACACTTGCTCATCACCAGCAAGAGGAACCTTCCTGTTTCTAGCTCCCCAGTGCTGCAGTTAGAAATCCTTTACCACCACTGGCTTTTCATGTGGGTTTATGTGGAATCCAAGTCAAGTCCTCCTGCTCCTAAGGTCAACACCTTACTAAGTGAGCAATCTCCCCAGCCCAGATATATGAATAGCTGTCTTGATTTTGTCTGCTTGGATGAAAGAAGTAATTGGCAAGGACTGCATATTTATGGGGTGCTGTTTGATGTTGATTCATGGCGTATACTCATGACAATCAAGCCAGGGTTCTTGGCCTATCTGTTACCTTAAACATTTATTATTTCTTTATATTCAAAAATCTCTTCTGGGGCTGAAGATGACTGAACAGTGAAGAGGCTGCACTGCTCTTGCAGAGGACCCTGGTCTGGATCCCAGCACCCACTTCCTGGAGCTCGTAACCACTTGTAACTCCAGCTCTGGAGGGATCCAACTCCTCTGTCCTTCAGGAGCACTTACAACCAACCACTTACACGCTGACACATATAGATACACACATACTTAAGGAATAAAATAAGGGCTGGAGACATGGTTCCATGGTAGCACTGGCTGCCCTTGCAGGGGAGCTCAGTTCTCAGCACTCACATGGCAGAGCACAACTGTCCATACTCTAGTTCTAGGTGTTCTGACGCCTTCTTCTGGCCCTATGGCCACTGCACACATGTGGTATACCTTCATACATGCATGTAAAACATTCATACACATCAAATAAAAATGAATAAATGTTTAAAAAGGTCTTTTTCAAAATGTAATTTTTTTCTTCGTTTTAAAATTTATATATATATATATATATATATATACAGTACAAGACTATGTTACAAATCAAATCTAGACCCGTGTCCCCCTCCCTACCCCCCCACCCCACCAGAGCTCATGCATTCTGCCAAACATGTTTTTCATTTTTTTCTCAGTCTTTCTCAAAATTATCGATGCAGAAGTTGACTGTTTCAAGCAGAAGTTCTTTTCTGTTGTTGTTGTTGTTTCCAATATGCATCACTCCCAACTACTTGGACAAAAGCTCAAGGAGCCCTGAACAAGAAATACAACTAGGTAATTGGCACTACCAACCACAGATGAGGGATACC
Organism: Rhizomys pruinosus; assembly: GCA_009823505.1. Lineage (NCBI taxonomy): Eukaryota > Metazoa > Chordata > Mammalia > Rodentia > Spalacidae > Rhizomys > Rhizomys pruinosus. The sequence continues at coordinate 184,852 of VZQC01009497.1, read as the reverse complement.
ATTCATCATTTGTTTTTCTGGGACTGTGTTACTTCACTTAACATAATATCTTCTAGTTCCATCCATTTACCTGCAAAGTTCATGATGTCATCTTTCTTTACTGCTGCATAGAACTCAAAATGTAATTTTTAAAAAATCTCCTCTTCTATTTAAAATACACAATGCACTGTTGTTGATGAGAGTCATCCCACTATGTAATATTAATATCTAAATTGGGGGGGGGCTTTTGAGATAGAACCTTCTTTGTAGCCCAGCCTGGTCTCAATTCCTACCTCAGTCTTCTGAAGATTGCTGGTATGTGCCACCGCACTGGGCCTAATTGGTATTTTCTTTTTAAATCACAGATACAACTCCATCTCCAGCCGCTATAGCAAAGGCAACAAAGGACTGCCCTGGATGGAAGCCTCATAAGGGAGGAGTATGGAAGCTTTCAGTCTAACCACATTTTCCAGGAAAGCTATGGCAGGCCTCCATCATGGGCTCGGTTACCCTCTCCATGTGCCACAGGTCAGGGGATTTCCGTCATGTTACGGAACGGGCAGCAGGCCTCCCTCATGGGAGCGCTTCAAGTAATTCATTGGCTTAACTTTCAGATTAGAAGACAGATTTGCTGGTGCTTTGTAAAAACTCATGTTTATTTTAACTTTTGAAAATTATATTCATTGGAACTACAAAGATGGCTCAGCAGAGGACCCCGTGTTGATTCCCAGCAGGCACATGGCAGCTAACAACCATCTAAAACTCCAGTTCCAGGAGACTCTGACACGCTCTTCTGAACTCCAAGGGTTCACCCATTGTGTGTTTACATCTGCATGCTTGTGAATGTCATAGCACATGTGTGGTGGTCAGAGGAGAACCTGTGGGAGTCAGTTTTCTCCTTCCACCCTGGAGTTCCAGAGATTGAACTTGGGTTGTCAGGCATGGTGGCAGGCACCTTCCTCACTGGGTGGTTTGCTTGGGGTTTTATTTCCACTATGGTGCTTGCATTTCCTTCTTCCTTCACATAATTACGTGGTCCTATTGTGGGCCTGGTCCCTCTTTCCTTCCTGTCTCTGACCTTTTAGTCATCCAAGGGCCTGACTAGTGAGCAAGGGACCTCCTATGGTTTGGAGTTTTGTCCCCAAGACCTTTCAGGGCCTTGAGTATCCAGAACGCTGACTCCCTGAGGCCTTGGGAAGAGTTGCATGTCTTAGGGGGCCTTGCTTGAACACGCTTTTTATCTGGGGGTGTTGTGTCTTCAAAGCTTTTCAGCCAGTCTTTACTTCCTCCCACAAATGAGAACATATGTGCGTCCTCAGTTGCAAACACATCACCATGGTAACAGCAGCCCTCAAGATGTTGAAGATTTGTTGAGGTTCACAAAAGACCTTACTTCCTGTGGGCAGGTACCTGGGAAGGAAGCCTAGGAAGAGAAGGGTCAGTGTGGGAGGCAGGGACCCCCCTCCATGCTGCCAAAGAAAGAACAGGAATGCAGCAAACTGCCACACACACACTTGGAGAACAGAGGTAGGCGTGCAGTCTGACTGCAAGACTCGGTCCTCAGGAGCTGCTGTGGTGTGTTGCCCGAGGTTCACGTGCTGCTACTCCATGGCAGTTTGAAAGGCAGTGGTATCTTTAAGAGGTGGAGCCCAGTAAAGAAGGTCATTAGATCGTTGGCTGCCAGCCCCTGCAGAAGAGCTTCCTTAATCTCTGAGAAGCCCTGCTGAGTCTTTTGAGACAGAAGCAGTAAATCTGAGGCCTGAATCCCTGCTGTTCCTCATCTCAACATGTGATCACAGTGTGGTGTAGCTACAAGGACCCTGGCAGAAGCTAAACAGATGGGGCTGACAATACTGGAATCTGAGCATTCGAAATGAGGAATTAAGTAAACTTTTTGTCTTTATAGTTAACCTACTCTCAGGTGTTTTCTTATCGCAATAGAAAATGGCCTAGTAGAGGAATTGATACCTAATGACTGGCTCTGATGTGTGTGTGTGTGTGTGTGTGTGTGTGTGTGTGTGTGTGTACACAGAGGCCAACAGTCAGTCTTGGCTGTTGATCCTCAGGCACTTAGCCATCCATCTTATTTTTTGAGACAGAGTCTCTCACTGGTCTGCATCTTGCTAAACAGGCAAGGCAGGCAGCCAGGACTCTGTCTCTTCCTCCCCAGCACTGGGATTATAAGCACATGTCACCCTGCCTGGCTTTCCATGTGGGTTCTGAGGATGGAATGCAGGTCTTTGTGCTGACACAGCAAGCTCTCTACTAACCGAGGCCCCGGCCCCTTTGTCAACTTGCTGACAGGTCTTTCTGCCCTTGATGGCATGAATTACCCTCTGTTTCTGGGGGAAGGGAATTAATCAGCATATCTGCTACAGAAAAATGCTTCCCCCAGAATTAAAACACCTGCAGCTAGGGGGCTCAGTGAGGTCCCCCCAAACAGAAAAAAGCAGCAGGGCCACAGACCTCCCCAGAGGTAGTTGGCAGGAGGGACACTGAGCAGCAGGAAATTGGAAGGAGGAAGTGGCTTTGCCATGCTCTGGCTGAGTCACTTCCCATTTGAAGGAGAGACAGATACCTATGAGAAATGTTCATCTTGCATGGGCCTGGGGGGTGAAGGAGGAGGCCCTGGCTGGGGACAGGGAGGCCATGTGATCAGCGGCTGGTGCGTGCATCTGTGCTAATGTATACAGGCCCTTCTTAGGGTTGCCATCTCTCAAAACACAAAGGCCATCATCAATATCAAAATAAAGTGCAGAGACCAGAAGCCCCGGGAGGCTGAGGGCAGCTCTGGAGCCCAATGCGAGGCGCTTCTCTTCAAGATAGAAGCAGTCTATCTTGGGAAACGCACGTTGCAGGGAGCAGAAGTTCTTAGTTCCACAGACTGGAATTCCAACCTCCTTGCAACTGTGGCAGCTCTCATGCAGGCTGGCAAGTCACTGGGCTTTGGCTGGCCAACTGCTCCTGCTGTTGGCCTTGGTTCTGGGGTGGGCAAGTGTAGGGAATAAGAACCCAGGACTCCTCTTGGTCTAGGCTACGGACACACTCATCTTCTAATAATGCACTTGGCAGCCTGAGGCTCCTGCCTGCCGTACTGTGTGCGCGCACCACTCTCTGAACAGCGCACCTAGCCACCTGGTAACAATCTAGTTCCCCCACCTCCACTGAGCTGCATGCACACCCCACTCTGAACAATGAAATAATTTCTCCTCCCATTAATGGCCATCAAACTTAGACAGATCTTATTCAATCATATTCCAGTTAAGTCTGGATATGGAAGCAGTTGTCGATCCAGCCTGAACTGGTTTTGAGTCAATGAACAGTAGAGCAAACGTTGTTCCTAGAGTGAACTTTTAGGGAAGATCTCCTAGTTACCATCTTATACCTGGGTATAGTTGGGGGTGCATGTGGTTAAAAACCCCTCAGACCACACCCCTAGTGACTTAGTGCCCTTGACTGCCCTCACTCATGTGGCCACTGCTCTCTCTTTTTTAATTTGATGGAGGAGGGCCCAGCCCATCCTGGGTTGTACCATCCCTGGGCAGGTGGCCTGTGGTGTATAAGAAAAGTAGCTGAGAGCTGGAGAGATGGCCTAGCTGTTAAGAGCACTGACTGCTCTTGCAGAGGACCCGGGTTCAATCCCCAGCACCCACATGGTGGTTGAGAACCATCTTTAACTCCAGTTCCAGGGGAATCTGACACCCTCTTCTGACCTCCACGGCATTGCACGACACGGGTGCACAAACCTACATGCAAACAGTACATTCATACACATAAAAAATAAATAAAATTGGGCTGCAGAGATGGCCTAGCGGTTAAGAGCGCCGACTGCTCTTACAGAGGACCCGGGTTCGATCCCCAGCACCCACATGGCGGCTGAGAACCGTCTGAAACTCCAATTCCAGGAGAACTCCAGTTCCAGGGGAATCCGACGCCCTCTTCTGACCTCCACGGCATTGCACGACACGGGTGCACAGACTTGCATGCAGACAATACATTCATACACATACGTAAATAAATAAAATTAATAAAAAATAAATAAATAAATAAAATTAAAAAAAAAAGAAAAGTAGCTGAGCATGCCAGGGGACTTGTCAGCCAGATATATCCTTTCCTCCCTAGGTTGGTTTTGGTCAATGTTTTATCACAGCAACAGAAAGCAAACTAGGACAGAAATTGATACCAGAGAGTGGGATGTTGCTGTGATGAACCTGATTATGTTGGTTTAGGGGAGGATTGAGGAAGTGTTTGGAGCATTGGGTTAGAAAAGCTGTTGAGCACTCAGAGCTTAATGGGCTGTTCTGTGGGAACTTGGAAAGTAAGAGTGCTGAGAGAAATGCAGCTGTGGGCACCTGCCCTCTGAAGTTTCAGAGGGAGGCAAAGACTCTGTTGGGTTTTTCATCCGTGGAAGTGAAAGTTGGGCTTCACTGGTGAATTGTGGCTGAAATATCAGCTGCGATTAATGAGAAACCTTTAAAGTCTTGGTCACAGATTAAAAAAAAAAAGATTAATGAGAAACCAGCATCACTGAGTTGAAATCTTATGGGAAGTATCTTCTCAGGGTCAGGACACTGTGGTGTAGAGGGCCCAAGGCTGCATCTCAAGCTGGAAGCCAAACTTGGTAATGTGTAAGTCTCCTATGTGGTACTGGTGGTGCTGGAAGCTGTAGGAGGTGGGAGCTAGGGAGAGGATATTGGGTCATAGAGAGTGTGGCCTGAAAGCTCCTTCTGGTCTCTCCCTCCACTTCCTGGCTGCCGGGAGGTGAGCAGGCCCCTGTGCCATGAACCTAGATGGACTGTGTTCTGCTACAGGACCAGGCAGATGAGCCATGAGCCAAAATTAGCCTTCTTCCCCATAAGCTGTCACAAGTATTCCACCACAAAAATGGGAAGCTGATGAGCACCTCGGAATGCGCAAAGGTTCCTAGGAAAGCTCTTTGTTGAAGTGCTTGTGGCCCAGGAGAGAGCTAGGAAGAGGGGTGGCACTGAGACCCTCCCCCGGGCTGTGACTGAGACACAGGGACAAACAGGCGGTGCCTTTCCTAACCTGTGAGATTGGAGCTTGGAACCCAACACTCATCTTCCCTTTTCTTTTTCCTTCTTTCTTTTTTTTTTTTTTTTTTTTTCACCGTCTCCTGTTGTAGCCCCAACTGTCCTGGAACTTGCTTTGTAGACCAGGCTGGGGCTTGAACTCACAAAGATCACCTGCCTCTGCCTCCCAAGTGCTGTGATTAAAGGTATGTGCCACCATGCCCGGGAAGACTCATCTTCTTAAGAGTATAATTGAGGCTTACAACCAAATAAACAGAGCAGTTTCGCCTGGCAAGTATATGCCTTGAAGTGGTATTAGGAGTTTAATTAATATAATTATAAGCACAAGAATGAATCCATCCATGTTATGTCTAAAGAACACATAGACATCATGAAAATAACCCAAGAGATTCTTATTTTAAAAATTCTGGGGGCTGAGAGGAGATACTTCCATCAGTAAAGTGCTTGCTATGCAAGTATGAAGACCTGAGTTTGATCCCCCATGAAAAAAAATGGTGCATGAAGGTACACTTGAGCTCCCAGAGCTGGGACTGTGGAGACGAGCAGATCCCTGGGGCTCGCTAACCTACTCACTGAGCTCCAGGCCAGCGGGAGACCTTTTCTCAAAAAACCAAGGTAGATGGTGTCTGAGAACCCCCCCATGTTGACTTCTGTCCTCCAAACACCCCCCCCCCACACACACACACACTACAGCTCTGGGGCTTCTTCATGGGCCCAACAGCTCTAGTCAGAACCCAGAAGGACTTTGCATGGTGCCCGTCAGTTTCCAGCCCATGAAGACTTCTGTCTCTGGAGCCCAGAGGAGAGGGTGGTGATGAGGGACATAGCAGAGCTCAGGCACAGGATGATCCATGTGGCTCACCCCTTACATCCATGGGGTAAACCTTGATGATGTTGGTGTCCTTCAAGAGAAGATGGCACCTCAGAGACAATTGTGCACCTGACTGAAAGGATGGAGAAGCTGATGGCTATGGTTGTAGGCACTATAGGCCTGGTCACTCTTCAATTTCCACCAGGTAAACCAGCAGCCAACCAGCACGTGAGCCATAGTAACTTCTGGCCAGCCTTCCCCACCTTTTAATAAAAAGGACATATATATGTTTTTGCTTTATTCTACTTCATAAGGACACAGGGATTTTAGCTATTGATAGCTTCATCACAAGCCATCAGATCATATCACTCCAGCTTTGGCAGTGGCCATAGCTAGCTCCTTGCCTCACTCCCCCCAAATCCACACCAAGCCTTTACCTGCTCCATGATTTTCTAGGAATAATTTAGCTCCAGGAATAATTTCCTGTAGAAAAAAATAGGGCCTCAAGCTCAAAGATGGGGGCAGGTGCCTTAGTCTGTACTGTTGTAACAAATACCAGAGACTGAGTAGATTATAAACAATAGAATGTCAACTCTCTTACACAGTTCTGGAAAGTCCAATGTCAAGGCCCCAGCAGACCGAGTGTGTGGAGAAGGCTCCCTGTTTCCAGTGTTGTGCCGTGCGTGGACCATGCCCTGCCTGGTCCATACTGGGTAGAGGTGATAGAAGTCAGTGAACCTTCTCTTGAGCCTCAAGCCCATCCTTGTGGACTCTGCCTGGAGACTTTATTAAGACAGCTCTGCCCTCTTAATAGTATCTATCTTGTTAGCTGTTAAGTGGAAAAATGCCTATTTGTAAGGTATATTCAGACCATAGAATAGGCCGAGCCATCTACCTAGGTAAGTCAGCTCTAGTCCTTGTTCTTGAAAATGAGCAGTCCATCAAGAGTCACTGGACCTCTGGGAGAACTCAGGCGGGAGAGGAAGGAGGCAAAGAGCAGCACAGCTGACCATGGGGACAACCTCCCCGACTCCTGTGACTGCAAACTACCCTCCTCAGACACTGGTGAAGGTGCCGAAGTCCTAAAAATTAACTAAGGGGCATGTACTGATGTCCGCACTCAAGATTTTTTTTTTATGAGATGAATTATGTCCTGGATGCTCTGAGCTCAGATGGACAAGGATGTGTATGACCACACATACCCTTGACAGGACTGGTGGGAAGGAGACGGATGTTCGCTGTCTAATTTGCACCAATTTGTGTATTGCTTGTGTGTGCATTTTCATATATGTGTGTTCATATATGTGTGCACATTCAGGTGTGTGTTCATATGTGTACACACATTCATAAGTGTCTGCATGTTCATATGTATGTGTTCATGTATGTGAGTTTGTGTTCAATTGTGTATGTCCATGTGTGTTTGTGTGTGAGAATGTGCATATTGGTATGTATGTTCATATGTGTATGCATGTTTTATGTGTGCATGTTTATGAGAATGTGTGCACATGTTGGCATGTGGGTGCATGCTCAAATATATAAGTTCATGTGTGTGCATGTTCATGTATGTGAGTGTGCATACATGTGTGTATGCTTATGTATGTGTGCAGGCCAGTGATCAACCTCAAGTGTGTTTCTCAGGACCCATCCACCTTGCTTTTTTAGATAGGGTCTCTCACTGGGACCTGGGGCTCATTGATTAGGCTAGGCTGGCTGGCCAGCCAGCAAGCCCAAGGGATCTGCTGTACCTGACCCTCCACTCCCAGGATTAGAATTACATGTCTACCCCCATGTCCAACTTTTTTTTTATGTGTATGAATGTACTTTCTACATATATGTTTGTGCACCCGTGTTGTGCAATGCCTTGGAGGTCAGAAGAGTGCATTGGATTCCCCTGGAACTGGAGTTAAAGATGGTTCTCAGTCGCCATGTGGGTGCTGGGGATCGAACCCGGGTCCTCTGCAAGAGCAGCCGGCGCTCTTAATCACTAGGCCATCTCTCCAGCCCCCCATGTCCAACTATTTTTTTTTGGGTCTTTTTGAGACAGGGTCTCCCTGTAGTCCCAGCTGTCCTGGAACTCACTCTGTAGACCAGGTTGGCCTTGAACTCACAAAGATCTGCCTGCTTCTGCCTCCCAAGTGCTAGGATTAAAGGCATGTGCCACCACGCACGGCTATACCTGGATTCTGGGGACCAAAATCTGACCCTCAAGCTTTCAGCCAAGCACATCACTGGCTGAGTCAGTTCCCAGCTCAGAGCTTATGCCCCTCACCCTTTTTTGTCTTTTGGCAACAAGGTCTCCGGGTAGCCCCAGCTGTCCTGGAACTCACTATGTAGACCAGGCTGGCCTTGAACTCCAGAGACCTGCCTGCCTCCCTCTACCTCCCAAGTGCTGGGATTATAAGCGTGAACCACCATGGTCCTTCTAAAGGACTTGGACTCCAAAGTCTGTACATGCTCAGCACATGTACAGTGTCATTTATCATAGGTCTAAGTGCACATATGTGATCTGCTGTGGTCAAATAATCAGAGAGAAACCACATAGGAGGCCTATATGTACTATAGACAAAGCACAAAGTTTACCCACAATTAGAAAGCTGGGGTTGGGGTACACCCACCCCAGGGCATGTCAGGACACTTCAAAATATGGGGACAGAGCAGCCCATGAAAGGAAACAGCCAGAACTGATCAGAGTCCAAAACGACATCTCCAGAGAAAGTAGACTGTTTTGCTTCTCATCCACCTGTGCCCCTTTTCTAAGCGTAGGGAACAATCTGCGGAAGAGGGGTCATGGTAGAATGTAAGGGCTGCGATTGGGGTGAATGGTGAAACTACAGCAATATAGACTGGACATTTATTTGATCAACTTGATTGTACATACAAACCCCGCCAGCTGGATGGTGGGAGCCTTGGGCTGTGTGGGTTTGGGCACAACTGCTTGCAAATTGGTTTTACATGAAGGATGCTTGTACTCATAACTTATTACTTATTGTTAAAAAAATGAAATAAAAGAAAGTATATATAAAAAAATTAATATTCTGGATCAATAAAAAATTAATAAAAAAAACATGGGGACAGAGAAAATTCCAAAAGTTACAGAAACACAGGTCGCCAGGAAAGCTCTGGGTTTGAGGCTGGCCTTGGGCTTCTCAGTGACATCCAGAGTCCTTAGAGGGCAGCTTTGGTCCAGTCAACCCACAGAATTCTGGGAGGAGCATGTCCCCTGCCAGGAGTCATGGGGCAGACTCCTTCAAAATGAGGGGGAGGTAGGTCCCTGGAGCAGCAACTCCAGCCCCGGAGAAGCAGTCTGGAGAGGGATGGAAGGACATCAGGCCCAGTGTCCTCCTGTGGTTAGAAGCGAGCAGGGAAGCGGTGGGCTCTGAGAAGTGTGTGTACCAGAAGAAGTGGGTCATCAGACATCAGGAGGGGAGTCCGTGTCAGGGTGGAGGTGTGTGCTCAGAGGAAAACCACACTAGGAACTCAAGCAAATGAGAATGTGAACATCAAAGCATTGTCCATTGGTGCAACTCTGCCCCCAAACCATAATGGTCATTACCACCCGGAAGGAGGGGCTGAGAGGGTCATTAGATCCTCACCTGAGATTCCAGCCACTCATCCCTCCTGAGCCCCACACACTGCTAGTTGCAGGCAATTCTGCCCTCGATGTATGTGGTCTAGGGAGAACTGGAGTGTATCAAGGGTGAAAGGTTAACTGAAGGGAGAGGACCCCACTTATACAGTTATTGGGACATTGTCATCCATGCTGAGGTGAAACTTCAGTGATACTGCTATTTTGGGGTCACCCATGTTCTTGTGAGTAACCCTTCACTCATAATTAAGCCTGATAACCCAGGGTTCACCGGCTGGACCCCGGTGGAATTGTTACTTGTCTGTTGGTGCTCGATCTGCGTTGAACAGGCTTTTGTTTATTCTCATGGTGCTGTAATTCTCACAAGCCGAAGTTAGCTTTCCATCACTATAGTGAGGTGCCAGAAAGAATTAGCCTATTAAGAAGAAAGACTTCTTCTGACTTGCTCTATGGGTTCAGGCCATGATGGAGTGGGTATCCTGGAGTTTGAGACTGGACATGAGGAGGTTACATCATGGTCCAGGACCATGTGCATATGTTACTTTTTATTACTGTGATAAAACACCATGACCAAGACAACTTATAGAAAAAAGAGTTTATTCAGACTTCTGGTTCCAGAGGTATAGTCCACAACGGTGGGTCAGGCATGGCCGCAGGTGGCCAGAGCAGAAACCCAAGAGCTCACTTCAAGCACAGGCAGGAAGCAGAGCAAGCTAGAAGTGGGAGCAGGCTATGGACTCTCAAAGCCCACCCCCAGTGATGTGTTTCCCCAGCAACACTATAGGTCTTAGAAATCCCATGACCTTACCCAAACACCACCACCAACTAAGGACCGGGTCAGGGCTGCAGCCCAGGTGGCTTCGGCCTGGGTGGATGTCCCAGACTCCAGTGTAGAGACAGGAATGGATGCTCTTGTTTCTCCAGCTAGAAGTATCCTTCAGGGGCAGAGTCAGTGACTCTGGATGTCACGTCCTTACCTGGAACTGGCTCTACTACCTCACTCAGGTAATCTTGGATGATTCTTAAATTAGTCCAAGTTCACGGATATGGAAAGTTCAAAATGCAAACAATAATGCTTTGTTCTGGGTGTGGTACGAGGGTTTAGACCCAGCAATGAAAGGCAGAGGTAGGTGGATCTCTGAATTTGAGACCAGCCTGGTCTACATAGTGAGTTCCAGGCCAGCTGGGGCTACAGGAAGATTCTGTCTTTAAAAAAAAAATCCTGAGAAATGGAGGACAGCAAAGGCAGGCAAGTGGGGTCCAGGAGATGGCTTAGTGGGTGGACATGCTTGCCCCCAAGCCTGAGGACCTGAGTTCGATCCCCAGGCCTCACAGAGTGGAAGGAGAACTGACTCTGACAAATTGTCTTCTGACCTCCATACACATAAATAAATAAATAAATTTTACAATCCAAATGTAATTTAAAAAAGAAAAAAGTAAGTGGAATAGGAAGGACAGGGAGGGTAAGCAAGGGCTCTTGTTGCTTCTCTTCTTAGTGGATGAGGAGACTGGCTGTGTGTCCTGAACCGGGCCTCGCGGTGCCCAGGTTAAACATTCTTCTCTAACTTAGTGGGTATGAGGAGACTGGCTATGTGTCCCGAACGGGGCCTCGTGGTGCCCAGGTTAAACATTTTTCTCTAACTTAGTGTGTATGAGGAGACTGGCTGTGTGTCCTGAACGGGGCCTCGCGGTGCCCAGGTTAAACATTCTTCTCTAACTTAGTGTGTATGAGGAGACTGGCTGTGTGTCCTGAACGGGACCTCATGGTGCCCAGGTTAAACATTCTTCTCTAACTTAGTGGGTGTGAGGAGACTGGCTGTGTGTCCCGAATGGGGTCTCGTGGTGCTCAGGTTAAACATTCTTCTCTAACTTAGTGGGTGTGAGGAGACTGGCTGTGTGTCCTGAATGGGGCCTCGTGGTGCCCAGGTTAAACATTCTTCCTGGGTGTGTCTATGAGGATATTTCAGATGAAGTTGGCATTTTTCATTTAAATAACTAGATGGCATTTCCCAGTGTGGGTGGGCCTTGCCCTGGGCATGCTAAGGCTATAGAACCAAGCTGACGAAGGGAGAATCCACCTGCCTACATGACCTGGCATTGCTCTTCTACCTGCGGACTGCAGCTCACACTAGTAGCCCCCTTGGTTCTCAGGCCTTTGACTTGGACCAAATGGGGCCCCTGGTTTTCCAGATGAAAGATCTTCGGACTTCTTTGCATCTATTAGTCACTTGATTAATAATCAACATCTCTCTGTCTCTTTGTCTATCTCTGTCTCTGACTGTCTCTGCCTCTCTGTCATCTGTTAGTTCAATTTCTCTGCAGAACACAAATACAGTGTAAAAACAAATGACATCACCCACAATAAGTGAAACAATAACACTCAGTTTACTGTTTGACACTGTAGTTGCCTGCTGCATAGTGATTATTTGTTGATGATGGGCTGCATATGCATGAAATTACAATGAGGCTGAGAAATCCCATCACACAGTGACACTGTCCCTGCCAGAGCATCGTGAAACCCCCACAGTGCTAGAGCCCTGTGTAAGCAGAGCATATACATTACGTTTAGTCCAGAGTGCCTTATAAAGATAACAAAAGCTATACCATGGGGCTGCAGTTAATAAGGTTTGCTGCTCTTGTGGAGGGGGCCAGAGTTCAGTTCCCAGCACCCACACTGGGTGGCTCATGACCACCTATAACTCCAGTTCCATGGGATCCAACACCTTCTTCTGGTCTCCATAGGCACCTGCGCTCTCACATGCACACACCCACGTGCAGACACATAACTTTCCTAAAAATCACTAAATAAAACAAGAACTGCACTATTGGTTTAGATATTTACTATAACATATATTAAGCATTACTTTAGAATATACTTCTCTACTCATTAAGCTCATTGTAAAAGAGCACACCACACTATGCACACAGCAGCCACAAACATCCCGTGCTCTGGCAGGATGTGTGTATGTGTGCATGTATGTATATGTGTGTGTATGTGCATGTGTATATGTATGTGTATGTGTATGTGTATGTGTATGTGTATGTGTATGTGTATGTGTACACAAGCCTCTGGAGGCCAGGAGGATATTTCCAGTATCTTTCCTCCAGTACCATTTGCCTTGTTTGTTGAGACAGAGTCTCTCCCAGGCCTGAAACTCACCAAGTAGGCAAGACAGCCCCAGGGATTCTCCCATCTCTCTCCGCCTTCCCAGCCTTGGGATTAGAAACCTGGGTTTTGTTTTGTTTGTTTTTTAATGTAAGTTCTGGGTGACCAAATACAGATCCTCATGTTTGAGCAGGAAGCATTCACTGACTGAACTATTATCCTAACCCCCAGAAGGGTGATTTTTAAAAAAAAATTTTTAATTATTTTATTTTTCACTCTATGTATTGTGTGTATGTGTATGCAGGTGCTTGAGGGTGTTACAGGAGCTGGAGTTAGAGGTGGTTGTGAGACACCCAGCATGGGTGCTGGGAATGGAACTCTGTTTGGTCCTCTGGAAGAGCAGGGGGTGCTCTTAACTGCTGGCCATCTGTTCAACACCACATGCAGACCAGCAGGATTTTTGATGTTTCTATAACAAATCAAACTATGAAGTGTGGAGCTGTATTGAGAGTGAAGAACACCATCATTTTTAATGAGTTGTGCTTTCCTTTACTCCTTTAATTTTCGTGTCTTCTGACTGAAGGATAACTTACAAACACTAGCATGCTCAATGCATTTCATTTATGCATTAACATACTCAATGCATTTCAACATGTAAGCTGTAAGGCAACCACTACCCAAAGCCATCATGCCTTCTCCACACTGGGACACCCAGAGTAACTCCTGCTCTGATTTCTTGGCTATATTTGACTGTTCTAGAACTTCATATGGACAGTTTCACTTAGTTTGTTGTACAGAGTTCTTTTTTGGAATTGCTTACTAGGTTGCCTTTCAGTAACTGATGGACATCTGGATTTCCTTGGTTTTGGAGTTACAACAACAAAGCTTTTATGAGTATTATCGTCTTTGTCTATTGGTGAATGTATGCAATCAATATTATTAGATATTTACCAAGTAGAAGAATTGCTGGGTCTTAAGGCAGATATGTGCTAAGCTTTGAAAGTGCTGTGAGTGTTTTCTCAAATGGATGTCTCATTTCACACTCAAATGTGATACACGAGTCTTAGTTGCTTGGCATCTTTGCCAACACTGAGATTTTTAATTTAATTTAATTTTTTAGACATGGTCTAAAAATTTTTAGATATGGTCTAAAAAAATTTTAGATGGTCTCAATCTGTATGTAGCCTAGGCTGGCCTAGGACTCCTGGCAATTCTCCTACCTCAGTATCCCAAGTGCTGAGATCACAGGCATGAGCTGCCATGCCCAGTCCAATTTCGTATATTCTGACACAAGCATGTTTCTACTTCATCTGTGGCAGTGCTGAGTACACTAGAGTGTGCTTGGCTGTTTTCTGATTGCCTGCTGACACCTGCTCTCCCTTCCTCAATACAATACTTCGGCTGGTCATATACTCGCCTAGCTAATGATGGAGTCACCCAACTTTGACCTGCAACACGAGAGAGCCTGGGCACACAACATGTTTTAAAATTAATTTTACTTCTCTGTTCTTGTATGTATATGAGTGTCTTGTCTGCCTATGTGCAAGTGCACCATATGCATTCAGTGCCTGAAAAGGTCAGGAAAGGGTGTCATATCCCTTGGGAACTGGAGTTTCTGGGCTGGAAACTGAACTTGGATCCCTTGCAAGAAAAGTGAGTGCTCTTAATTGCTGAGTCATTTTTCTAGCCCTGTGGTCGACATTTTAGATATGGAAGGCAGTGGCCTTAAGCAGGACAGAATGAGGTCAATAACTAAACAAAACCAGGGCCAACGAGAGGCAGAGTAAGACCTAGAGAGACATCGAGACACAGGAGAGAAAAGGGAGACCTACCGTTGGCATTGGAGGTGTCATCTGACTGGACCTGTGGCACTTTTAGAAGCCAGTGAGCCAACAGATTGGGAATGATGACTGTCACCTGTGAGCAGGAATCCTGGTTGAGGGCAAGCTCACACAAGCATCGTGCCAGAATTGGGGGTCAAAGGCCCCTTCCTTTAGAATAAGTAACTTGGGACTGGAGGTGTGGCTTGGTGGCAGCACTTGTCTAGAGTGCGGGAGGCCCTGGAGTCCACCCCCAACATGCTGAAAGAAAACGCTGCATCTGCTGATCTTGGGTAGAAAGAGCTGGAAGGCCCTGTGGTGTGGGCAGCTGGTGGCAGCAGTTGCTTAGGAGATCAAAAGAGAGGATGCCAATGCTGAGGAGGCTCATGGCAAGAGGTGGCACAGCAGCCTCTGATCCCATCCTACCAAAGACAGAAGGGATGAAAGAATGGGTTCCCACACCCCGCACACTTGGTGACCTCTTGACCCACAACAGTTGGGCCTAGTTTTGCCATTTTCACCTTTGGTAGGCCGGTTCTGCTCTAAGCTAGGGTGCCGAAAGGCAGACTGCTCGGGAGAAGCTTCCCAGCCCTCACACCTTCCCGGCCCTCAAACCTTCCCTCTCAGGAGCTGCTCACTTTAACTGCTGTCAGCAGCTGGTCTTCTGCTCAAGCCCCTGAGGGCCTTCTGGTAATCCAGGAAGCCATGCCCTGCCTGGATAGGGCTGGCCCAGACTCACATCCTGGGGGGACCATTTAGAACTGGGTTCCCTTCTGAGGCAGCACTTCCCACCTGGCCAGTCACTGTGTGTGACGTGTGTGTGTGTGTGTGTGTGTGTGTGTGTGTGTGTGTGCAGGTGCATATGTGTGCAGGTGCACATGTGTATGTAGGCCAGAGATCAACCAACCCTTGGTGTTGTCCCTCAGGCTGTCCACCTTGTTCTTTGAGGTAGGGTCCCCTGCTGGGACCTAGAACTCTGATTAGGCAAGGCTACTGGTGATGACCTTCAGAGATCTGCCAGTACCCTCCTCCCTGACCCTGGTAGCACCAGCATGTGCATCTTCTTTCTTTTTTTTAAAGTGGGTTCTCTGGCTTGGAATTCAGCAAGTTCAGGGCTGAGCTGTCTTTTCAGCCCCTGCACCAACTTTTGAAAGCCCTAGATTAGTTGCAAATATAGTTCAATGGGGACTGCATAAGGGAAACCTGTGCGTCACCGAAAGCCAAAGAACCTTTAACAAAGGGTAGGCATGGGCCCTCAGGAGGGGCTGCCCAAACCTTGCTGCACTGGGAACCTCAAGGATTTTCCTGGATCGTTTTTTCCCTAAAAGGCAAGATCCCAGGGTAGCCTGGGGTGCAGGAAATTGGGGTTCTAGAGGAGTTTGGAAGCACGGAGTCAGTTCAGATCCTTGGAAGGGCAAGTCGGCTCATTAGGAGGAGTCTGGGAAAAGGTCCAAAGGGAGCCTCTGGCTGGCAATCTGCAGGTTTGCTCGAGACCAGACCAGGGTAGGGGCAGCCTCTAAGGTAGGAGGATCCCAGGACCTGGGCGGGGAGGAGAGGAGGAAGGTAGAGAGAGGGAGAAAGGGGGGAGTAGGAGGGAAGATGTGGTGGAAAGTGGAAAGGGAGGGAAGAGGGGAGAGAGGGGACTAGAAGAAGCGGTGGAGAGGAGCCCCGGGGAAGGTGAAGCTAGGGGCGGGGCAAGGGAGGGGAGAGAGGGAGGAAGGTTGGTTTAGAGGAGGAGGAAGGGGGAGGGGCGAGGGGAGGGAAAGGAGCGAGGGGGAGGGGAGGAGGGGAGGAGGGGAGGAGGCGGGAAGGGAGGGAGGGGGAGGTGCCTGCGCGACGGCCCCGCGCCCTCGTCCCCGCGCCGGCCCCCACGCCCTCCCCGCACCATCCCGGCGCAGCCAGGCCTCCCCGCGCCGCCTCCGGGGCTCTCCTCCTCCGTCGCGCTGCCACCATTGCCGCCGCCATTCTTGGCGCCGAGCTGGCCTGGCTCGGCCCGGCCGAGAGCCGCCTCGGGCGGGACGCACGCTCCAGGTAAGCCGCAGGGCCGGCGCGGGAGGAGCGCGCGGGCCGGGCAGGTGCACGCGAGGCCGGACCCTCGGCGAAGCCGGTCTGGAGTCCCGCGGTCCACCCGGGACCGCTGCACGAGCGGCTCCTGCCATCCCTCGGGCCTCCGGGGAACCCGCTTGGGGTGCCTCCTGGAGCTTCCTCCCCAGATTCTTCCCACTGCACTCGGACCCGCTCTGCGTTCCCACCCCATCCCCGGACCCGCCCCCCCCCCGCATTCCCCCCATCCTCCGGACACCTCCTCTGCAGGCTCACCCCATCCCCGGACGCACCCCCCATTCCCACCCCATCCCCGGACCCCCCCTGCATTCCCACCCCATCCTCCGGACCGGCCCCCCGCATTCCCACCCCATCCTCCGGACCCCCCCCCTGCATTCCCACCCCATCCTCCGGACCCCCCCGCATTCCCACCCAATCCTCTGCCTCGCCCCCTGCAGTTCCACTCCGCCGGATCCCTCCAGGCCTCCCCTTCTGTGCTCCCGCCAGGCCCTGCCATGCAGGTGGCTGCTCCGAAGCGTGGACCCTGGGTACAGCCAATCGCCGCACGCCAGGCCAGGCCCGGAGCGCAGGGACTCTGGGGTGCTGGCCCCCGGGGACGCGCCCCTAGCCGGCGGGGCCGGCTGCTATTTCTGTCTCGGAGGCCTTGGCTAGGGTGCACCGGATGTGGCGCGGTGCACTCAGACAGGTGCGGCTTGCAGGGCCGCCGTGGCGAGGTCGCTGCTACCGCCGCTGAGCCGTGGGTGCCGCAAGGCGGTAGCTTCCTGGAGGATTTGGGCAGCGTTATTCTAGACTCTCCCAGAACCATAAGCCTGTGCTCCGGCTGCACCTGTTGCTGGCGCCCGGTGAGTTGCAGGGGGCTGGCTCGGTTGGAGCTATGCCAGTCATGGTGTAGAAAACAGAGCCAAGCACGTAGCTGCCCTCTTTATTTATGCCATTTCATCTCTTGGGAGGCGGTGGGTGAATGAGGTTTGTGGAGAGCTGGTCCCTGCGTTCTGGGGCCTTTGCCACAAGAACTTGCTCCGCTTTTGTTTTTAAAAACCACACTGTGTTGAACACCAACCCAGGCCTGTTGGGTGGCCAGTCCCTCCCTGTGGCCAGTCATCTGACACTACTGTGCCTCCACCAGGCACTACCAAACGGAAGTTTCCTTCCCAGGGGGTGAAGTGACACAGGCAGCCTGTCACCTCTCATGTGCCCCTGCCCGGGGACCTGCCTCCTGGCTGCCCAGCAAGGTTATTTGGGGATGTTTACAGTGTTCCAGAAGCAGGCAGCCTTGGCCACTGCTGGGGAAGACTGGTATCGACTATAATGGCCCGATTGTCACTTTGACCGTTGATGTCTGTACACATCATGTCAGAGCAATCATCTGTTGAGAAGGAGAAAGGATGGGATGGTGAGCGGATACTTGTGTGAGCAAAGACTGTCCTTCAGACCTCCGGGCTGAGTCTGGCTGATCCACATAGCCAGTAAAACAAAGAAATAAAAGCACGTCGCAGGTGCCAGGGCCAGCTCGGCTGAGGAGCCTTTTTTTTTTCTTTTTTTTCTTGTATTGTGTTGTAAGACTCAGAGCCAGCACCCAAGTGGGGGACTGCCTCCCCACGATGGGTTTGTTTAAGTCTGCCTGTCTTCTGAAATGGAGCCATGAAGCCTGTCTCTAGACTCATTCCTGATTGTCTCAGTCTTCTAAAAGCACAGCCTTGCAGAGACCCCCCCCCCCGCCCCTGGAGTGGCTAGAGCCCCAGCAGGGCTGGAGTTTGAGGTGTATGGTACAGGCAGGAGACCAGGGGGAAGTGATGAGACAATCCACTTGTGGACAGTCACTCTTCTGTAGGATGTCTCAGATGGATGATATCCAGGCCAGGCCTTCCTGAGGCATGGTGTGCACCCAGCTGGTGCTGGGGAATGTGTACTAATGGCCAGCTCAATCAATAATGCATCACAAAGATCAATGGTCTTCTCTAGCCTTTCAGTCTGCTTCTAGAGGGAGCCTGCCTTGGGAGGGCTGGGTGGGGTCAGGAAAGTGGCCTTAGTGTCCAGATTCTTTCATCTTGTGGGGTGGACTTGGAGCCAGAGTCCCTGGGCTGGAGCTGGACCTGTAGTGCCCCTCCCACATCCCCATTATCCCTGGGCTAGCTCTACAATAGCTTAGAAAGACACTTGGAATTGTTTTCTGATTGTTGTCATTTAAAGCACTCTCCCCTGGTTAGGATTTGTTGGGTTCTGAGCACTTTTGGAAAGGTGCCTCCCAGTCCTCCTCCTCCTCCTCCGGTACCCTGCTCCTATGTTCCCAGCTCCTAGGGAGCCATGGCATGATAGGGCTGATTTTCCAGGGTGGTCCACTTAGAGAACACCAACTGTCCACAGCTGTCTGTAGAGGTGTCTTTGTATGTTGTGGGGGGAGATAAAGGGGGTTATTTCCTCCCTTCTTCCTTCCCTCCCTGCCTTATTCCATTCCTGCTTTAGACGGGGTCTCACAGTGTAGCCCAGGTTGCTCTTTGACCTCCTGATCCTCCTCCCTCAGCCAGTTTGTTTCTCTGTCACTGGTGACAATTCCAGAAAGACCTATAGATCTGGTACCTGTGAGAAGTACCCAGGCCTAGGCAGTGGGACATGGAGGGGATTGTTGGTCCAAAATGTTCCCTTGGCTCAGGGCTATCCTGAGCTTTGTAGCTGCAGCCTGGCCAATTCCGCCTGTGCCTCAATTTAAATCATGGTTGTCCCTGGGTAACTCAGGGTATGGCCCAAAGTTGGGCTGGCCAGGCAAGCTCTTGTACATGTGTTGAAAGGTTTGGTAGACATCTGTGCAATTCCTCTGCTCAGAGGAGATGCAGAAAGAAGTTGAGATCCTTTAAGACATACGTGCTGACCTGTCTGTCAAGGGGTGAGCCAGTGGGCTGGGGCGCTGTACGCAGGGACTCTTTCCTGCTGCCCCCGCCCCAGCCTGGCCAGCAGCCTCATCCCACTTCCTGCAGGCAGGATTGTGTCATTTGGTTTAAATTCCCAGATACTGTCTGTGAGAACCCTGATTGCACCCCTTCTCTGGGTTGCTTTTGAGAGGTACCTCAAGATTGGAGCCTTCCTAGAACCTCCAGTCAGGTCTTGAGTCCGATCCCTCTGTGGTCCTGTCAGAGCTAGGCTGCCTGTGAGATCGTCATTTGCTGGGTGAATGATTGTGAAGGCCTTCTTTATGACCCCAGGGTGACTGTGTTACCATGAATGTTGCAGAGGACACAATGGGGTGCTTGGGGTCTGCCTCAGATCGAGGGTTGGGGCTGTCTTTGGGAGGCCAGGTTGAGGGTCCCTGGGCTCACTACTTTCTTTGGGCCTCCTGTGTGAGATTATGGAAGCACTCCATAATTGAAAGTTAGTAATAAAAAAAAAAAAGAAAAAGTCAGTAATAGTGGAGGAACCCCAGGTCCCCCACTGTGCTGGTCCCTTATTTCATGAAGCTAGTCAGGGGTTTGCCTGAAACCTCACCTTCAGTGCAGTACATGGTACATGAAATGGTCCTGTTTTCACACATACATGTAGTCACTTATGCATGGAAGTTGTCTCTTGTGTATGGTCAGACTTCAAATGTGTGCCCAGAAGGATAGTGTGTATATTGAGCGTTGAGCAGGCAGAGGAAAGGAGGTAGGATGGACCATCCACGCTGGTTGTCTGTGCACCTCTGCTTGTCTCCTACAGGGGAATTGTTCTTGCTGTCAAATCCATCTTAAAGAAGGGCTCTCCATTAGGTCACCTTAACTTCCTTAGGCCTCTTTGATAGAAGTTGACCTATAGAAATTCATGTTCCTGAGGCCATCCAATGAATGGCAGATGATGAAGCGTATGAGGTGGCTGATCTGTAGGTGAATGGGTGGCTGTCCATCTCTGAATTTGATCTACACAACCTCAGCAGCAAAGGGCACCCGGCAGAAGCTTTGATCCTTAATTAGTGCCTCAGAGGTTGACACTCTTGTCTGAGCCTGTCCCCCCATTTGCCGTCCTTATACTGGAGGGTGTGCCAAGGAGCTGGAAGCCAGGATGACGGGAAGCAGTGTCCAGCATCTGTCTGTACAAAGTAGAAAGTACAAGTTGCCTAGAATTCTAATTAATTTTTTTTTCTGACCCATTGCAAGAAACCAGTCACTGTTCAGCCAGAGTGCAGCCTGCATTTGTCTCTCTCTGGAAATACCCTGTCGTGCTGTAAATCTCAGTGGGTCTCATTCTGTATCCCAGGCTGACCTGGAATTTGTGGCGATCCGATCCTTCTGTCTTGGCCTCTCAGATACTGGTATTTACTGGTGTGAGCCACTGAACCCAACACACTTTCACTTGTGTTTGTATGCACATGTGTGTACGGTGTGTACATGTGCATGTGTACATGTATGTGGACAGCATCAGGTGCCTTTCTCTAGCATGTACCGTATTTCGGGGACATGGTCTCTCACTGAACCTGGAGCTCACTGATTCCTCACTGGTTGGCCAGCGGGCCTCAGGGCTCCACTTTCCCAGCATTGGGATTGCAGATGGGAGGTGAGCCCATCGCCTAGCTTTAATGTGGGTCCTTGAGTTTGCATAGCAAGCACTTTATTACTGAGCCAATTCTGCCTGTGCCTTCTGATTAAAGGAAGTTTCTTCCAACTTCTCTTTGGTCCCTTTGAATGGCTATGGTTCTTGAGACCATTATTAACTGAAATAAGGGACAGCCACTCACAGCCCTGGGATACTGAGAAATGGGTTGGGGCTACACACTCTTAGACTGGCTTGTGTCTATCCGCCCTCGCTGTGCAAGATTCTGAGATTCTTGTTTGATTGGTGGGTAGTGCTCATGTCTTTCTGTTCTGGAGCAGCACTTTACTGGATGGCTGTATCGGAGTTTCTCCACTCACCTGTGCATGGATGCTTGGATTGTTTCCTATTGAAGGGTCAGGGGCTAAAACTCCACAACAGGACAGATGACCATAAAGCACAGGTAAACACAAGTACCTAAGAACATACACAGATGGCCAGAAGCCTGTGGGCAGTGCTGTTGCTCAAGGGAGATACAAATCCAAACGTCCTTAGGACACCACCTTGCACCCTACTAGAGTGGCTCAGATCAAAGAGGGGCATTAGGGCATGCTGGTGAGGATGTGGAGAAGGTGGAACCCTTGTACAAGGCTGATGGCAGGGTAAGGTGGTGCAGCTATTTTGGGAAACAAAACAGTTTCCTCAGAAAGGCAAACACAGAAGCAAATTCCCTGTGGCCCAGCAATCCCATTTGTGTCTGTACCTAAAAGAATTGAAAATGGGGGTTAAAAGAAAACTTCAAGAGGCAAAAAGCAGAAACAACTCCATCAGTGATGAAGTGGGTATCGAACTGTGCTGTGTGCACACATGGAATATTAGTCAACCACAGAAAGGAGTGGACCTGAGTCATGTTACACTGTGGACGAACCTTGAAACACTGTGCTAAGTAAAAATAGCCACATGTATGATTGCATGTTTATGAAATGTTAAAACAGGCAAAGCCACAGAATCAGAAACACATTAGCAGTCACCAAGGCTGGGGAGATGGAAAGGAAGCTGGTACTTAATTGTACAGGGCCTCTAACTTTTTTCTAGTGCTGAGAATTGAACCCAGGATCGTTTTTTTTTTTTGCATGATAATGCATAGTACTCTGCTGAACATTAAGCTACATCCGCAACCCTAAGCTTTACTTTTTCTTTTGAGGTAATAAAAATGTTTCCTACTTAAAAATGTAGAACCCAGTGCACACCTTTATTCCCAGCACTTGGGAGACAGAGGTAGACAGATCTTTATGAGACAGAGGCCAGCCTGGTCTACATAGCAAGTTCTAGGTCTAGAACTGAGGTTACAGGGAGACTCTTTCTGGTGATAGTTGCATAATATTATTGGATGCACTAAATGACACTTTAAGGTTAGTTTTATGTCAAGTGTAGTGTGTGTGGGGGCTGGAGAGATGGCCTAGCAGTTAAGAGTGCCGACTGCTTTTGCAGAGGACCCATGTTCAATCCCCAGCACCCACATGGCGACTGAGAACTGTCTTTAACTCCAGTTCCAGGGGAATCCGACACCCTCTTCTGACCTCCGAGGCATTGCACTACACAGGTGCACAGACCTGCATGCAGACAGTACATTCATACGCATAAAAAAAAGTTTAGTGTGTGTGTTAGTTACTTTTCTGTTGCTCTGATAGAGCACCAGGACCAAGTGAGTTTATTAGAAGAAGAGTATTATTTAGCTTCTGTTCTAGAGGGATGAGTTCCTCGAGTGTACGTTATCACAGTCAGTAATATGCAAAAGTGCTCTGCGGGTTCATAGGCAAATCATACTGGGGTCACATGTTTTCATCTCTGCTGGGCCCCTCTAGGGGTGGGATTGCAAGGTTTAAAATTTTTATTAAAAAATGTATTTGTTTAGCTTGCTTGTAAGTATACCTCACGAGTGGGGGGTCTGGATGTCAGAAGAAGGTGGTGGATCCCCTGGAACTGAAGTCATGGATGTTTGTTAGCTTTTATGTGGTCCTGGGAACTGAACCTGGGTCCTCTGCAAGAGCAGCCAGTACTCTCACTGCTGAGCCATGTCTCGGGCCCAATCACAGGATTTTGTACTGCGTGTGTTTCCTTTTGAAGAACCTGTAGCATTTTCACTGGTAGTGTTGTGGTTTTACTTTCTCCCACTGAGGCAGGATTTACATGAGATTCTTTTCTTGATGATACTTATTGTTGTCAGTCTTTCTTTCTTTCTTTCTTTCTTTCTTTCTTTCTTTCTTTCTTTCTTTCTTTTTCTTTCTTTCTTTCTTTCTTTTTTTTTTAAGTAATTTATTTCTGTATGTGTATGAATGTACTGTCTGCACGCAAGTCTGTACATCCGTGTCATGCAATGCCGCGGAGGTCAGAAGAGGGTGTCGGATTCCCCTGGAACTGGAGTTCTCCTGGAATTGGAGTTTCAGATGGTTCTTGGCTGCCATGTGGGTGCTGGGGATCGAACCCGGGTCCTCTGTAAGAGTGGTCGGCGCTCCTAACCGCTAGGCCATCTCTCCAGCCCAGTTGTCAGTCTTTCAATTTTAGCTATTTTCCTGGGATATTGTGCTGACGGACCTTGGAGATTTAAGTCGTGTATCTCCTGCTTATTATCTGGATGTGTTCATTCCAATGAGAAGCATTCAGGTCCTTTGTCCACCTTTAATTGGGTTACTCTCATTTCATTTATAAGAGTTCCTGTTCCAAATTCAAATCTCTGTCAGATATTGTATTGCAAATATTTTTCTTCAGTCTGTGTTTATTATTTATGATGTTTTTACAGGGCAGACTTTTTACTTTCAAGTCTACTTTTTTTTTTTTTTTTAGTTTATGTGTATGTCAGTATTGCCTGCATGTAAGTGCACCTGTATCATGCAGTACACACGGAGGTCAGAAGAGGGCATTGGATTCCCAGGACAGTTGTTAGCTCGCATGTAGGTACTGGGAACCGAACATGGGTCCTTTGTAAGAGTAGCCAGTACTCTTGATTACTGAGCTATCTCTCCATCCTCCTGCCCCCCAGTTTACTAATTTTTTTTTTTTTTTTGGTATTTTTGAGACAGGGTCTCCCTGTAGTCCCAGCTGTCCTGGAACTCACTCTGTAGACCAGGCTGGCCTTGAACTCACAAAGATCCGCCTGCCTCTGCCTCCCAAGTGCTAGGATTAAAGGCGTGCTCCACCACGCCCTGCATCCCAGTTTACTAATTTTTGAAAGATTTGTTTCGGGGCTGGAGAGATGGCTTAGTGGTTAAGAGCGCCATCTGCTCTTGCAGAGGACCCGGGTTCGATCCCCAGCACTCACATGGCAGCTGAGAACCTTCTTTAACTCTAGTTCCAGGGGAATCTGACACCCTCTTCTGACCTCCATGGCATTGCAGGACACAGGTGCACCAACCTACATGCAGACAGTACATTCATACACATAAAAAATAAATAAATAAAATAAAAAAAAAGATTTGTTTCATTTTGTTTTCTGAGACAAGGTATTCCTATAGCACCAGCTGGCCTGGAACTTGCTATGTAGACCAGGCTGGCTTCATCTTACGAAGATCCACGGCCTCTGCCTCCTGAGTGGTGGATTATAGAGGTGCGTAGCTTTTCTTTTCTTTTTTTCTTTGAGGCAAGGATTCTTGTAGCCAAGCTGGCTTTGAACTCTATGTAGTCAGGAATGAACTTGAACTCTTTTTTTTATTTTTTAATTTATTTTTTTATGTGTATGAATGTACTGTCTACATGTAGGTTTGTGCACCTGTGTCATGTAATGCCGCGGAGGACAGAACAGGGTGTTGGATTCCCCTGGAACTGGAGTTAAAGACGGTTTTCAGCTGCCATGTGGGTGCTGGGAATCGAACCCGGGTCCTCAGCAAGAGCAGTTGACGCTCTTAACCGCTAGGCCATCTCTCCAGACCCAGACCTTGTACTCCTGAGCCTATTGCTTCCACCTCCTCAATGCTAGGGTTTAAAACACATGTGTGTGTGTGTGTGTGCGTGTGTGTGTGTGTGTGTGTGTGTGTGTTTATATGTGTGTCCATTCTTTGCCCAGCCCCTTGGCATCAAGATTTCCTCCTAGGCTTTTCTTTGAAAATGTTAGTTTTAGCTTGTATGTTTAGACCTGTTGTCCATTTCAGACTTTCTAGAAAGAGGTGAAGTGCAGATCATTGTTTTGAATGTTGTATTAGTTACTTTTCCTGCTTCTGTGATAAATTTCCTTGGAAGAAAGCAACTTAAGGGTGAAAGGTTTTATCTTGACTTCAGGTTCGCAGATACGTCCATCATGGAGGGAAGGCATGGCTACAGAGGTGGGAGGCAGAGGGTCACATGTCCACTATCAGAGAGCAAAGAGCCATGCTGCTCAGCTTGCTTTCTTCTTAGTCTGGGACCACAGCCCACGGGATGGTGCTGTTCACAGGTAAGGTGGGTCTTCTCACCTCACTTACCCTAATGTAGGAAATCCCAGCAACAAGTGCAGAGGACTGTCTCCTAGATGATACTGGACACTGTGGACAGTCAATACTAGTCCCCCCACACCGGATAGCCAATTATTGGCCCCAATGGTGAAGACCAGTCTCCTCCCAACCACTGCATGTATAGAGGAATTGCCAGTGTTCCTGCGGGGGTGCTGAGGTCTGTCCCGTGGGGACTCACACCACATGGGGCCCCTATGATATGAGTGCTGTCTTGGTGACTGAGTTTGCATTAATTTTAGAGGTCAAGCAATGTGAGAATCTTGTTTCCTTTTCAAAATTGAATTGCCAATTCCATATTCTTTGGTCTTTGAAATCATTTGTCAATTTCCGCAGATGTCCTGCTTGGGTTTTGACCCGTGGTCTCGCTCCTCAGGTCTGTGTTGTCTGTCACCTCCCAACATCTCTCTGGGGTTTGTAATTGTGAGTGCACAGGCCTGGCATGCCCACTCACTCACTCATGCTTGCTTCACGGGTTTGAATGTTGTTGTTGGTTTTGTCATTTTTCTGCTGTTTGTGGCTGGTGCACAGAAGCGCAGCTGTTTATGATTTTTTATGTACATACCCATGAAAACTTTTAGTTAGTAAATTAGGCAAAGTAAGAGTAACTAAGTAAATAATAAAATAGAGCAATTATAACACTATTGTAATGACAGTTACGAATATGTGGTTCCTGTCTTTCTCAAGGTATCTTAACACTCTTTCACTTATAAAACACACTCTAATGGCCGGGTGTGGTGGCGCATGCCTTTAATCCTAGAACTAGGGAGGCAGGCGGATCTTTGTGAGTTCAAGGCCAGCCTGGTCTACAGAGTAAGTTACAGGAAGCTGGGGCTACAGGGGATCCTGTCTCGAAAGAAAAAAATAAAACAAAAACACACTCTAACCTGGGTGCAGTGACCATGCCTGTAATCCCAGAATTCAGAAAGCTGAGGCAGGAAGACTGCTGTGAGTTCAAGGTCAGTTAGGGCTACCTATTGAGACCTTGTCTTAATAAATAAATAAATAAATAAATAAATAAATAAATAAATAAAGGAATGAAGGTGAAAGGAGAGAAGGAAGACCTCTGCAGGGCTCTTTATTCACATTTCACCATAACTGCTGGGTGGGGGGACCATGGCGAGTAGACACAGGGTTACTGCAGCACAGGCGCCAGGAAAGTGCAGTGTTTGATCCTGGGCTGAGACACCTACAGAGTGACTAATGAGAGGGAGGTGCATACAGTATGGATTCACTGGACAAAGGCTGGTTCACGTCCTGGTGTCCAGACCTGGATGGTGTGAGAGCAGCATGTATAGAACATTGTGAGTCATTTATTTCTGGGATTTTCCATTTAGTATTTCTAGACTTTGATTGAACATGAGTAACTGAAGCTGTTGGGAGCGGAGCCACAGGTAAGGGAGGTGCTGTGTTCCTTCTGCCGTGGTCCTCTTCGTGGGTGATCTTGTTTGCTGGTGATGCTTTGTTATATCAGGCATCATATTGGTCCCACTCAGGCATCTGGAGATTGCTTTTTCATTTGTTATTTTTTTTTATTCATTTTTTTTTTTTATGTGTATGAATGTACTGTCTGCATGTAGGTTTGTGCACCCGTGTCGTGCAATGCAATGCCGCGGAGGTCAGAAGAGGGTGTCGGATTACCCTGGAACTGGAGTTAAAGATGGTTCTCATCGAACTGGGGCTTCTGCAAGAGCAGTCTGCGCTCTTAACCACTAGGCCATCTATCCAGCCCATTTGTTACTTCTTTTTTTTTTTTTTTTGGTCTTTTTCGAGACAGGGTCTCCCTATAGCCCCAGCTGTCCTGGAACTCACTCTGTAGACCAGGCTGGCCTTGAACTCACAAAGATCCACCTGCCTCTGCCTCCCGAGTGCTAGGATTAAAGGCGTGCGCCACCACACCCGGCTTTGTTACTGTTTTTAAAGTGTTTTGTGGGATCAATGTTAATTTTTCCCTTAAAAGTTTGGTAGAATTTAAATCACTGAAGCTGTCAGAGCTGGAGGCTTTCTTAATGGGGAGGATTTTAATTATGAAATTGATTTCTTTCTGGGGCTTAGTGTCTATTTCTGTTCAGTTTGGATAATATGGATGATTTATTGTAGTACAATGTGCATCGAGTATGTTCCATTCTGTGACATATTCCATTCTGTGAGTTTCAGTAAATGTCTATAATTAATAAATCATCACCAAATTCCCAAGAATTCCATAAGCTTTCTTGGGCATCTTTGAAGTCAGATCCTTCTCTAACCCTGGCAACAGGGATTTGTTTTCTGTCCTTAGAGAGGTTTCAGTGGTGTCAATGGTTTGGTGCTTGGATGCTGGCTCCTGTCAGTCAGCGTAGCTGTGCAGGTGCCCCGGCAGTAATTAGGGTGATCAGGCCCATGTTTACAAAGGGCCAGTGGGGTAGCCAAGTGCCGCTCAGGCCTAATGACCTGAGCTCGGTCCGCACAACCCACACTAAGACTTGACTCCTGAAAAGTTGTCCCCTGACTTCCCTTCTGAGTAATGATTTGTAAAGATGGGTTTGGAAATAGGGGAGGAACCACCCTGAGGTTCACAGTGGCCTCTTCCTGAGGGACAAGCCCAGTGCTTTCTGCCTATTCTGTGTAATCCTGACCTCACCTCTAAACCTTGCTCAGTCTCCCCCTCCCCCCCACTGTTTATAGCTGAGGACCTTGAGAACAGGGAGTATAGGAAGCTTATTCCCACTTCCCCAGCCAGGAAGTGGGGAGACCCAGATGTCAGCCTGCGTGTCCTTCCTCACTCACTATCTGCCTCAGGTATCTCACTGGCTTGGTGCCAGCAAGCCTGAACAGTGCACCGCTCTGCCTCACCAGTGCTGGGATTGCCAGCATGCACAACCATATCGGCTCTTACATGGGTTCCGGGGATGGAACTCAGGTCCTTGTGCTTACAGCACAAGCCCTTTCCCAACTGAGTCATCTCTCCAGACCCCCCAATTGCATTTATTTAAAAAGCATTGGCACTCCATGTTGAAAAACACTGCCTCTGCCTGGCCTGTGGACAGGTCCTGCGATGAGTCAGCATGCCTACGCTGGGTACAGGGCTCAGATTTCCACAGCACCACAGGAGATTTCCCTCTTGCCCAAGCACCTTCACCCTGGTTTTCTCCACCTCTGGATCCTCCGGCTCCCAGGTGCGGCAGATGGCAGGAGCCTCCCCCGGCATCAGCTGTGCAGACCTGCCCGTGGACCACACTTCAGAACTACTTCACAGGGAAACTGGGTCATAGCAGAGCTGGTGTCTGAAAACCCCGGGCAGCCAGAGGTTTGGGTTTCACAGTTAGAATCCTGAGAAGCAGCCAGCCATATCCTCCTTTGCCCTGTGAGCCCCCAGCACACTCTGTGTCTGGCCAGGAGGGATCTCTTCTGCCCTCTTCCTTCCCTCCCCAGGGCATCGTCCAGCTGGCTTGCTTTTCCCCCAGCAGGGGGGCCCAACCGGAGGTGGGTGAGAGCTGATCTTTAATTAGATACCAGTCGCGGAAAGAGCTTGGAAAACATGCTTGTGGGTAGTCACAGATCCCCACTTACATACAAGTAACTGCTCATGACTCTGTGGGCTGCAGGGGGGCGGGCCGCATGGATTTTTTTATCAGATGGAAGAGATTGTCATGTAAAATCTAAGAGCTTGCAAGATTGGCTGATATCTCATTGCAAAAATGATAGGGGGCTTGGGCTGGGGAGGCAGCCCAGGACCAAGTTGATCCCCAAATCTCATTTTAAAATCCAGGTGGCTTGCTTGTGATCCCATTGCTGGGAAAAGGAGACAGGTGAATCCCTGGGGCTTAGTGGCCAGCTTGCCTAGCCTAATGGATGGATGAGGACCAAGTCCCAGTGATAATTAAGGGGGTTCCCTGGAGCCGAGTTCAGTTCCTAGCACCCACATGGAGGCTAACGCCAGTCCTCCACAGATACTGGGGATGCCCATGGGGTATTTATGTACATGCAGGCAAAACACACATTCATAAACATAAATAAGAATCTTAAAAATCCCAGTGTTTTAGGGGCTGGAGAGATGCCTCAGAAGTTAAGCACACTGGGTGCTCTTGCAGAAGACCCAGGTTTGGTTCCCAGCACCCACACGGCAGCTGGCAACCATCTATGACTCTAGTTCCAGGGGACCCGATGGCCTCTAGTAACCTCCACAGGCACTGCATGCATGTGGTATCCTTCTTTGCAGGCAAAACACACATACAAATAAAAATAAATTAAAAAACAACAGCAACAATATGGGATACTGGTGACATGGCTCCTCAGGTAAAAGTGCCTGTCACCAAGCCTGACACCCTGAGTTCAGTCCCCAGGAACCGCATGGTGGAAGAGAGAACTGACTCAGACATAGTCATCTCCACACTGGTAGTGGTGGCCACGGGCACAGATAGAGTGTTATAAAGGTTAATTAAAAAGGTGGATGGTGACTGAGAAGTGACACATGAGGTTGAGCTCTGACTCCTCCCAGCACACACGTGCCCACAGGAACATGGACACGCACACCCCAAAGAAAATGATGGGAACAGGGGCCTGGGATGTATGTCTCCCCTGCTCTTAGCGAGACCCAGCAGAGCTCCTGTCCCCGTCTCTAGAATCAGTGCTGATGTCACCGGGACTGTTCTGCCTGATCATTTGAGTCTGGATTATTCTGAAGCATTTTCTTGCTTAAGCTATAGTTGCTAAAGATGAAAAGACTTTTTCTAAACACAGCTCCATTCATCAACCTCAAGGCCATGCCCACTAGTGTCACCCCCCCACGCCCACTGGGCTGGGAACTTCTTGTTGCTTCAGGGCACAGCGTGGCTGCTTCAACACTGACTTTTACTTGCTCTGAAGTGACCTTAGCCCTGGGGGCTGAGTGGAATGGATGTCTCCCTGCAGATGAGCTGCTGATGCTAGGGATAATGTCTCCTTTACTTTTCTTTGCTGTACGTGCGTGTGTGTGTGTGTGTGTGTGTGTGTGTGTGTGTATGCGTGTTATCCATATGTACATATCTGTGTATGTGCATGTAGAGGTCAGTGGTTGATGTCAGGTGTCCTCCTAAATTGTTCTGTACCTTTTTGTCATTTTAGAGACAGGATCTCACTATTTGTAGACCAGGCTGGCTTCAAACTTACAGAGATCTGCTTGCCTCTGCTTCCTAAGTGCTGGGATTAAAGGTGTGTTCACCGTCACCCCTAGCCCTACCACTTAATTTTGAAATAGCCTCACTAAATCTGGAGCTCACTCACCCATTCTGCTAGACCATCTGGCCCGTGAGTCCCAGAGACCCTCCTGTTTCCTCCTTCCCTACCAGGTCCAGGGGTCAGGTATGTATTGTGGCACCTGACTTACATGGGTGTTGAGGGTCTGAACTGGGGCATATTGTATGAGCAGCAAGCACCTAAACAACCGAGCCATTGCTCCACCCCCTATGCAGTTTGACACGCCAGAGTAATGGCTTGCTCAGAGATGACATGAGAGGCGGGTCTTGTGGCTCTGTAGTGCTTGCCTGTGGCTGTCCTTGGCCTTTCCTCTGCATACCTGTCCCAGGAGAACAGATACCAGGGACATGTTGGCTGCAGTCAGTGCACTCATGGACCACTGTAGCCGTGGGCACATGGGAGAGCATCCCTGACTGGGGAGGGGCCATGTGGTCTCATCAAGCATCACGGAGCTGCCACTGTCCACATGCTCTGTCTCACCTGGATCCGGGGCCATGTGGTCTCATCAAGCATCACGGAGCTGCCACTGTCCACATGCTCTATCTCACCTGGATCCGGCGATGCTTCTCCCAGCTTCCTGTCTGTTCTAGTTTGCTTTCAATTGGCTGTGACAAAACACTGACCAATTCCAACTTGGGGAGGAAAGGATTTACTTCACGTACTTCTCCTGGGTCATAGTTCATCACTGAGGGAGACCACGGTAGGAACTCAGGGCAGAACCTGGAGGCAGGAGCTGAAGCACAGGTCATGGAGGAGCGCTGCTTACTGGCTTGCTCCCCTGCCCATGCTCAGCCTGCTTTCTTATACAGTACACAACAGCCTGCCCAAGGGTAGCACCACCCACAGTGGGCTAAGGCTTCCCACGTCACTGGACAATCAAGAAAATGCCTCACGGACCTGGCCACAGGGCAGTGCAGTGGAGCCAGTTCCCCATTTGAGGCTCCCTCAACCCAGATGGGTCAAGTTGACACTAAAGCTGTCCAGCACACTGTCCCATCTTGGAATCCAGGGACAGTTTAGAGCAGGACAGCAGGGGCTTAGCCGTTAAGAGCACATACTGCTTTTGCCGGGTTCAGTTGCCAGCAGCAATGTCTGGTGGCTCACAACCACCTGAAGCATCAGCTCCAGAAAATCTGATGCCCCCACATACATGTAATTAATAAAAAAAGTAAAAACAAAGCCCTTTTTCTTTGTTTGTTTTGGTCTTTTTGAGACAGGAATTCCCTATAGCCCCAGCTGGCCTGGAACTCCCTATGTAGACCAGGGTGACCTCACAGAGATCTGCCTGCCTCTGCCTCCCAAGTGCTGGGATAAAGGCATGTAGCCACCATGTCTGACAATTCAAAAACAGAAGACCAAAAAAAAAAAAGAAGAACAGAGCTGGGCATGGTGGTGCACGCCTTTAATCCCAGCACTTGGGAAGCAGAGGCAGGCGGAGCTCTGTGAGTTCAAGGCCAGCCTGGTCTACGGAACGAGCTCCAGGACAGCTGGGGCTACAGGGATACCCTGTCTCAAAAATACAAAAAGAAAAAAAAAAGGAAAAACCTAACTAAATAAAAATAAAATAAAATAAATAAAATGGTGAGGGGTGGGGGTGTAGAGAGATGGTTAAGCAGTTAAGAGCACTGGCTCTTTTTGCAGAAAACCCAGGTTCAAATCTCAGTACCCAAATCAGTTCCAGGGGATCTGACGCCCTCTTCTGACCTCCCAAGGGTACACTCACACACATGCAGCATAACATACACACATAAAAATAAACCAATCAATCAATCAATAAATGAGGAGAAGAGCAACAGCTCAAGGAAACCCTCTTGTTGGCATCAGCTCCGTTCTCGTTTTCATCTTTCCCTACCTGGGAGATGTTTGTGGAACTTACCCCAGAGAGCAGCCCATTTCAGTGGCCAACCTTTGGACTTAAATGAATACAGCCCAGTGTGGAGTGCCCAGACCCAGGGTGAGCACTGCCAGCTTCTGCACACCAACCCCTGCCCAGTCAAAGCAGAATCCTTTTGGACCTTACTACACCAGATTGATTGACTGACTGATTCCTTCCTTCCTTCCTTCCTTCCTTCCTTCCTTCCTTCCTTCCTTCCTTCCTTCCTTCCTTCCTTCCTTCCTTCCTTCCTTCCGATCTTACTGTGTAGCCCAGGCTAGCTTTGCATGCATAGTCTCCTGCCTCTGCCTCCAAAGTGCTGGGTTTACAAGTGTGTGCCACCATGAAGGGTAGCCCAGGCTAGCTTTGAATGCATAGTCTCCTGCCTCTGCCTCCAAAGTGCTGGATTTACAAGTGTGTGCCACCATGAAGGGCTGTGGGTTTCATATTCTGCAGTGTGCTCCCACATGTAACACTGGGTATCTATGCCCTTCGGCTGAGTGCACAAAGCATTCTCACCTTGCCATCACATAAGGTTGGGGATCCCTAACCCCCAAATCTGAAGTTCTAAATTCTAAATTCTAAAATCTAAATTCTAAAATTTTAAAATCTAAAATTCTAAAAATTTGAGCCTCCACATGACAGCACAGGCAGGGAACCAGGATGCAGGCAGCAGATTTAGTCATTGAAGTTGCCCACATGGGCTGCATGTTCAAGGTGTCTGTGCAACACCAGAGAGTTTCCTCTTTAGACTCGGATTCCAGCCACAGTATATCTCTTTACGTACATGCAGTGTTTCAAAGTAGATCTACCTGAAATTTGAAATGTCTAGCTCCAGAGATTTGTGTGGGTGTATGAGCACGTACAGCAAATGAATCCGTGTATGTGTTTGTGGGAAAGTGCACGTGCTGGTGGACATGTAGAGGTCAGAGGTCAGTCTCAGGAATTATCATTCCTCAGGTGCCATCTTCCTTGGCTTTTGGGGTTCTGGAGTCTTCTGACCCTCTCCTCCGAAAATAGCTACCAGCACAGTGATGGCTGCATCACTCGGGTTCCTAGCCCCTGCCCGGTGCCTCAGTTTCTCTTATTGCTGTGTTCAGATACTCTGCCAAAAGCAACCTAATGGAGAAAGACTTGCTTTTAACTCACAGTTCAAGACATGGTCCATCATGGTGGGGATGTCAAGGCTGGAGGACCTTGAAGCAGCTGGTCACACCACATCCGCAGTGAAAATACCGATGAATGCGTGCTGGTTCTCAGTTCACTGTCCACTGCTCCACTTATCTGTCCCCGATTGCCTATCCTAACAACAATCCCCAGTTAACATGCGTCTTCCCACATCAATCAGTGCAGTCAAGATAATTCCCCACAGCCACGCCCAGAGGTGGTTCTAGACTTGGTCATGTTGACTTCATGTCCCACCACCAGAGTTCTGGAATTCTAGAGCAGAGATGAGCTGGTTACAGCTGCTGCTGTTCACGCTCCTTGCCCAGAGTCGGGAGTGTACTGACGTGTAGGCCGTAGGTACAGAGAAGTGTGTCATCTGTCCTCCGTGACCCAAGCAGAAGCAGTGGCTCTCCAGGGAGAAGGGATGTGTGTAGAGGACAGGGGCAAGTGCTGAGACACATGCTGCGTGGAAGGGTGGAGGGAGTGTGGAGAGGCAGAAGACCCTCCACAGGCTGCAAGGAGGGTGGCTGATTCTGTTTCAAGCTGCATGTTACTTTCCTTATCTGTGTATTGGGGCCTCTCCAGACACTGACCTGGCAGTCAGTGAAATCTGTGACAGAATACCCACACTGAGTGGTTGTATAACACAAAACATTGATTTTCCCAGTTTTGTAGTCAAGGTCAAGATGTGAGCAGGACAGTGCTCTGTCCCTGCAGAGGCTCCCTGGCATCTGTCTGCCGACATCCCATGGCCCCAAGTGCCCTTGGCTGGTGGCTGCAGCACTGTCATCTCTGTCCTGTTTCGTGGCCACCTCTTCTGTGTTTCTTTCTGTGTAGAAGGACATTTGATCGACCTACCCAGATGTTTCATGTTGAGATCTTTCACTGTGGCACATCTGTATAGTCCTGTTTGACAAGTAAGGTGACCCCCAAAGGTGACAGTAGCCCCATTCCTTCAGCCTCCTGCAGCATGAGAAACGGTAGTTGGCATACTCCCTGGGGCTGGATGTTCGGCTGGTGGCCTGGGAGGCAGGGGCTGGACTTGGCTCAGGCACTGGCCCACAGTCACCCACCCCAGGATTCGGATTCATTCCAGCAGAGCTTTATCTGGAGGAAAATGGAAGCCTCAGCTCCTCTTGCACTCTGGGGAAGCTGTGGAAACAGAGCGGAGGAAACTTGCTGCTTTGGGAAACAGTTGCTGGCCAGGGGAAACAGGAAGGAAGGAAGGCTCTGTCTGCTTTGGGTCAGCCTTTCTCCCCTTTGGAGGAGGTCTCTGCCAAAGTCCTTGGGGACTCTTCAGTGCGAACAGGAAGTGAGGAGTGCTAACTCACTTTTTCTTTATTTTAATGGCATTTTTATTGTTCAGAGTATGGAGAAGGAAAGCAAGGAGCTTCCTCCGGTGCTGGGTCCCTGCCATTAACAGCATGCCTTTTTGACATTTTTCTTCTCGCTGCCGTCTTCAGACACGCACACATGTTCCTGAAGCACACACATACACGTGTGCATAGACCTGTGGTCACACCGTGCAGATCACTGCCTTTGCTCACTGCTGTGCCGTGGACTTGTATGTTCTGTGTCATGCTAAGCAGCTGCACCTGGCTCTCAGAGGGCCCTGCCTCTGGTGCTTGCACTCCATGTTCCTGGGCTCCTTGTAGGGTGTCTGTTTAATCTGCCACCTCCCTGTTTTTCTTGGTGCACATTGTTCTTCTGAAATTGGTCACCTGAGTGAGTAGTGGCAGCTTGGCAGGCTGCCCACGTGACGTAGAGTAGCCCCTGAGATGGTGTGCGCCCCCCCCCCCCGCAAGCAACAGGTGCTGTCGTGCTGTGCTGGGGATACCTGTGTACTCTTGTTTGCACAGGAATGTGCAAACATTCATGCATGTATCTGCTTGCGCATGTGTGCATTTGTTTGCACATGCACACATTTGTGGACAAATGTGTGTGTGTGCATGTGTGCATGCCTGTGAGCACCTATTCACACAGACAGGTACATGTTTGTGCACTATGTGCCTGCGTGTGGGTGCCTGCTTGCACATGTGCATACCTGTTCAGAGCAGCAGTGCTCAAGTTGAGTGTGTTCTGGAAGCTTTCCTGCAGTTACGAGGCTTTGCTTACTAGAAGGCTGGCTGAACTCATTTTCAAGAGTTCTGTTGATGGCCAAGAGCTAAAACCCACTCTCTGTTCTCTCCTGGGCTGCTGGCTTGTGTGGGGTGATAGAACCTGTGGGAATTCAGCACGGTGGCACAGGTGGTGCGTGGTGTTTCTCTGGGAGTCAGCTAGTCAGCACTCAACACTTTTTTGGGTATTCCAGCCAGATTCTGAGGATGTGTGTAGATCGTTCGTTCCCAGGTGTGGCCCCTGTTGAGGACCATGCTTACCACTCACAGGGACATCCCTGCATAGTCAAGTTCTGCTCTGAAGAGGGCCACAAGGCCTGGGGCCTGCACAGGCTTTAAGCCACAGATGGGTGTCCTGCCTTGCTCAGAGTAGACGAGAACAGGGAGTTGGTCTGCTCAAGGACTCCTGTCCGAGGAGCAGCCAGGAGTCCACTAACTGCCTCTGCTAACAAGTAGCCCCTTAGGTGCCTCCGTGGGTGAATCCTGTACTCTTCCCCAGGACAGGGTATCATTCTCTTGACCGACTTGCCAGGGCTACAGGATACCAGAAAGCCACTGAGCTTGGCCTCTCTTGTTTCCTTTTTCTGGGGAAAAATATTTATGTAAGTTCAGTCTTCCCTTCCTTTTGTGAATTGCTGAAGCTGTCTCCCTGGCCCCCTGGCATGCTCTTATCTGACCATTATGCTGGACGCTTCATCCAGCCATAAATAATGCTCCAGAGACAGAGAGCCTGGCATGCTGGCATCTGCAGAGTTTTGGAAAGGAGCTGCCCGGAGCAGAGCAGTGCCAGGGCTGAGGGAGAGGGGCTGGAGGATGGGCTGATGACAGGGGGCTTCCTGCCTCCTTTCCTACCAGGCCTTATATTGGGGGATAATGATTAAATGATGTATGAGCTCATAAGTAGGCAGAGCTGGGGCGGGGGACCTGCACTCAGTGTTGTGAGAACGGAGAAGCGGGCACTTGGCACATGCCAGGACTGTGACTAGGTGGCTCACAACAGGCTTCTGCCCATGGATTGGAGTCAGTGTATGTCCCATGTCCTGCCTGAAGTTGGCTCATGGTTCATGCCATGAGGGCCTTAGGGCACAATCAGGGCTGACTCCTTCCTGGTTGCTGGGGTTTCTTGCCAAGCCTTGCTCTGTTTCCCAGAAGGCTGGGTCTCTCTGGGTACCCAAGGCTGGCTGAGGTTTGTGGTTGGCCTGTCATCTGCCTGAAGGTTCTGAGCACTGGCAGGGCATTGGGGACCCCTTGCAATGCGGCTGGAGGGCTTCCGAAGGGTGTGCACAGTGACAGTGGGGGAGGGGAGTGTCAGGGTGACAATGCCCTGCCTCAGCCGTGGTGCTGATCCTTCTGGCCTGCAGAAGGGCCCCCGTTCTTAGAGTTTCTGGCTGGGCTTGCCTTTCTTTCTTTCTTTCTTTCTTTCTTTCTTTCTTTCTTTCTTTCTTTCTTTCTTTCTTTCTTTCTTTTTCTTTCTTTCTTTCTTTCCTTCCTTCCTTCCTTCCTTCCTTCCTTCCTTCTTTCCTTCTTTCCTTCTTTCCTTCTTTCCTTCTTTCCTTCTTTCCTTCCTTCCTTCCTTCCTTCCTTCCTTCCTTCCTTCCTTCTTCCCTCCCTCCCTCCCTCCCTCCCTCCCTCCCTCCCTTTTTGATACAGGGTATTCCTTTAGCCCCAACTGACCTGGAACTTACTATGTAGACCAGGCTGGCCTCAGTCTCATAGAGATCTGCCTGACTCTCCTCAAGTGGTTATTAAAGGTGTACACCACCATACTCTGCTGTCTGATACTTTCTAAGGCATGAGAATCTCCAGGTTTTGTTTTGTTTTGTTTTGTTTTTGGTCTTTTTGAGACAGGTTCTCCCTATAGCTCCAGCTGTCCTAGAACTCACTCTGTAGATCGGGCTGGCCTTGAATTCACAGAGATCTGCCTGCCTCTGCCTCCCAAGTGCTAGGATTAAAGGCGTGCACCACCACGTCCGGCTGAGAATCTCCAGTTTTAACCCCAGCTTGACTTCTCACTAAAGAAAGCTGTGCCTGGGAGGACATGGCTGTTGAGAAGGTCACATCCCACCCTTTTCTATTCTTCAACCTTCAGGAGAGGGCTGAGAGCTATAGTTAGACCATTTATATGCTTGAGCCCCTGTGCTGGGCCTGGGTGCTCTGGAATCATGGAACTTGCTATTTAAGAATGGGTTGTAAAACTCGGTGGGCTCCATGGACTGCTTTTAAGTGCTCTGACCTTGGAAAAAGCCAAACAACTTGAAATACAGTTTACAGAGCTAGTTTACTGGGTTCTCCCATTCATATATACAGAGGAAGATAGATGGAGACAAGGAGTGGGTCTGTTTATGTTTATTTGTAATGTGTAATCTCTCAGATGTTCTTATTTGAATGAAAATGCTAGTCATTTTTTACCCCGACCTCAAACATGCAGTTGAAGCAAAGCTTCCTCAGGGCTGACGCATCCACCGTGCAGTGATGCGTCAAGCTGTGTTTATCCCCAGGGTTTATTAGTGCCAGGTGTCCAGAAGCTGTGCTTTGCATCTGGACGGCACTGTACTGAGGTTTCTTGGCAAGCAGTGGGGGTTTACCCTAGGGAATAGGAGAACTGGTGTGCAGAGCCTGGTGCCTGCATGTCTGTGTGGAGGCTGGAGCCACTGGGGAGGAGGCTACCCACTCATTCTCCATGGGACCTAAACTGATTACTGTGGATGTGAGTGTGGTGCCTTTTCTCTTTGTCTCTCTTCTCCAGGCAATCCCCAGAGAGGAACTGAGGAAGAAGATCCAGGCTCCCCGCATTTTTCATGTGTGTATGATTCATGTGTGTGTGTCCACATGCATGTGGAGGCCTGAAGGACCATCCTCAATTATCCTTCCACTTTACTCATTGAGGCGAGGTCCTGCAGACAAACCTCTAGAGCTCAATGGTATGGCACCTTGCTAGCAAGCTTGCTCTGAGTATTGTGTTTTACCTTCATGCCCAACCAGTATTTAAGAGGGTTTTGGGGATCTGAATCCTGGGTCCCCTGCTGTGCAGCAGTGCTTTAACTTCCGAGCCATTTCTTCAGCCCCTGGGTCTGGCTTTTTTTTTTTTTTTTTGAGACAGGGTCTCCCTGTAGCCCCAGCTGGCCTGGAACTCGCTCTGTAGACAAGGCTGGCCTTGAACTCACAGAGATCCACCTGCCTCTGCCTCTAAAGTGCTAGGATTAAAGGTGTGCACCATGCCTGGCAGAAGATCTTTTATTTATTTATTTTTTTTGGTCTTTTTGAGACAGGGTCTCCCTGTAGCCCCAGCTGTCCTGGAACTTGCTCTGTAGACGAGGCTGGCCTTGAACCCACAAAGATCTGCCTGCCTCTGCCTCCCAAGTGCTAGGATTAAAGGTGTGCGCCACCACGCCCGGCTGATCTTTTATTCTTAAATTGAAACATTCACCTTTTCCTTTAAAAGCTCCTCAGGCCTTCTCTTTGACATGTACACATTCTCAGCACCATTTCCCTGGAGTTTGGAGCCATTGTTAAGCAAAATAAGGATTACTTGGTGACACATCTGTCCCCTGTGATACTGAGGCAGTCTGATAACTGAGACAGCTGCCTAGAGACTCCCAAGGGGGTAACATATATGTGGTGGATAAATGGGGTGAAGGGATGACTCACTGCCCAACCGAAAGGAGCAGGGAGAGCCACGTGGAGGCTGTGTGAGCAGCGTGCAGTTAAAACTAGAGCAGTTCCTGTGGCTGTTTGTGACTATGACTGAAGGTAGATTATTGTAACTGCAGAAGACAAAGCAACATGACAGGGAACAGATGTGTCACCAAGAGTGTGAGCTGGGGTTAGGCCCAGGATGTTTGCATTACTTTCTGGTTCCCTTGGTCTCTGGAAAGCATGTGTGTGTGTGTGTACCCGAGGTGGGTGTCATGCCCAGGAACTAGACTTGCGATGGTTGGTTGTTGCTATGTGGGTGCTGGGTACTAAAGCCAGGTCCTCTGGAAGAACGACAAAATGCCCTTAGTTAAGGGCTGAGTCATCTCTCCAGCCCTTTAAGTGTAAAATAGCTTAATCTTCAAATCTTGCTGTAAATTGGATTCTTTGAGCAGTGTAACTTAGCCACAGAATTACACACACACACATATACACACACACAACCACACACACACACACACACCCATCTACAATGTACGCATATTACTGTTAGGTTGGGGCTTGGGGCAGCAGAAATGAGGCAACAGGAAACAAACTTACCCCAGGTCAAAAGCCGGGTGCATCGGGAAAGGAGAGGGGTATCCCCGAACCTCCATGGGCCCTGGGCCTCTTGGGCCGAGGAAAAATATCCCCTCTCCCCATAGGGCCACCAATATGAGAAGTATCTGATAAAGGCCAAATCAGTCCGAATTAAAAGTAATTAAAGGCAGGCATTTATTCCAGAAAATCTATCTCTCTCTCTCTCTCTCTCTCTCTCTCTCTCTCTCTCTCTCTCTCTCTCTCCCTCCCTCTCCTATCCGTGGCCTTCTAGGACCATGAGAAAGCACGCATCTGGGAGGCAGGGAGAGCCTTTTATAGGGGGAGGGGAGATGGTGACACGTGTTGGAATCTGGCCAATTAAAGCCAGGTCAGGGGCTCATATCTGGAGGTGGGTCTCAGGTCCAGAGGTCGCAAGGGAATCTGACCTGACCGGAAAAGAAAGGAAGGTCTTTCCCTTCTATGGCATCTTGGCTTTTCACCCGGAGCCCCGACCTAACAATTACATAGTTATCACCATTGTAAAGACCCCTTTGTGCCATCCCATGATGCCACCCAAATCTGATTATGTATTATACCATACTCATAAAGTTGCTCACTTTCCTTAACTTTTTTTTTTCAAAAATTTTATTTATTTCTGTATGTGTATCAATGTACTGTCTGCATGCAGGTTTGTGCACCTGTGTCGTGCAATGCCGCAGAGGTCAGAAGAGGGTGTCGGATTCCCCTGGAGCTGGAGTTCTCCTGGAATTGGAGTTTCAGACGGTTCTCGGCTGTCATGTGGGAGCTGGGGATCGAACCCGGGTCCTCTGTAAGAGCGGTCGGCACTCTTAACCGCTAGGCTATCTCTTCAGCCCCATTTCCTTAACTCTTGACCCATCCTGACATCTTCTGTGCAGTGGAGTCCAGGACCCAGCCTTATCTGAGTCGGGGATCCAGAGGGGAAGCCTCCGCAGGCTGCTGGTGGCAGCTCTGGGTCTCCCCAGCCCTCCCACCCTTGCCTGTGTGCTCCCTAATTGAAGACTGGGTCCTTCTATAGGGGTTGCTTTCCTCGTTTGTCTACAGGCATAGAGTCTTGGGATGATAGCAGCTGTGGGTTCTAGTTCCTGACCTGGTTGCACTGGAGCGTCTTATGTGAAGAAAAAGGTCACCAGTTTTTATCTTCAGGCAAGTACTTTTGCTTCATTTAATTAAAAAAATTGTGTCATGCTGGCTTTAGAGTAGGAGAGTGATTTTTGAGCAGTTAAAAAAAGTGTTTTTTTTTGTTTGTTTGTTTATTTAAACATAGAGGGTTTGGCAATCCCCGCTACAGAAGGAAATGTGGACTCTTGGAGACCCCAAGCTATGGTAGGGAGTTGAGTTGGAATGACGAGTTGTGGGACAGGCAGGCCTGCCAGAGTGACTGTCCCACTCTTCCGTCTTCCTGAGAATGGCCTCTGTGGCTGTTGCCCCTCAATGTTCAGCTTCAGGCTGCTGTTAGCCCCCCATTAGGTGAGAAAGTTGCATTGAAGGGAGCTATAGCCTTGTCCCAGGTGTTTGACAGCTCGTGGGAACTGGAAGGGGCTGTATAAGGGGCTACCACATCCAACCAAGGACTTGTAAGAAGTAATCCATGGCTTTTTATTTGTGGAGACAGGGTAGTGCAGGCTGGCCTCTAACCCTGTGTCAAATGATGGCCATGAACTTGGGATTCTCTTGTCTCTACCTCTTCAGTGCTGGGATTATAGGTATGTACCTCCACATCTTGTTGATATGGTCTTGGGGGTTGGCTCTAGCTTCTCCTATGCATGCCACACAAGCACTCCACTAAGCTCTCTCATGTCCCTCCTTTTGAGGCAAGATGGAAAGACAGGGAAAATTTGGGGGACATGGATAGAGAAAGAAGCCCCTTATCCCAGAATCTGGTTAAAACCTCTTGCCAACTAAGAAGCAAGAATTCCAGCAGGATTAACATTTGCTGTAAAGATTGGCAACGTAGTTAATATTTCTTTCATATACAGATATTTGATG
The DNA here is from genome assembly GCA_009823505.1 of Rhizomys pruinosus. Lineage (NCBI taxonomy): Eukaryota > Metazoa > Chordata > Mammalia > Rodentia > Spalacidae > Rhizomys > Rhizomys pruinosus. The sequence continues at coordinate 142,849 of VZQC01009497.1, read as the reverse complement.
TCAAAATAGCAATGAGTCAGGAGCTGAGGAGATGGCTCATTGGTTAAAGCACTTGCTGTACAAGTGTGAGGACCCAAGTTTGGATTCCTAGAACCCATACACATGCTGGATGGGAGTTGTGGCTCACCTGTAATTTCAGCCTCTGAAGACAGAGACAGGGTATCCCCAGAACAAGACTAGCCAAGTTGGAGAGCTCTGGGTTGGATTGGGAGACCCTGCTTCAATGAGTAAAGGTGGAAGAGCAATTAAAGATGGCTCCTGACATCAACCCTAGGCCTCCACAGGCGTGCACATGCTCACGTACCCCCCACAACACACACACAGGGAAATGGAGAAAGGAAAAAAACTACAGAGAGAGCTGCACTAGCATGTGCAGTTGTCCCTCAGTGTCTCTGAGGGAATGGGTTCTAGAATCCTCCATGGATGTCAAAAATCCATAGATGGTCAGGCCTCTTCCTAAGGTGGTATGGTGTTTACACACAGCTGTGCATCCTCCTGTTCGTGAATCATCTCTGCATGTCTCACAGAACCTAAGATAATGTATGTGCCATGTAGATGGGTGTCTAGAGGAGGGAATGATGTTGAGGGGGAATGGCTATGCCAGCAGAGTTTTAACGTTTTCTGAATGCAAGTGGAACCCTGTATTCTGAGGTCCAAGCGAGTCTGCATTGTATTGTGGGAGCTGAGCCGCCTGGTGGTGTCAGCTACATCATGTTTTCTCTTGACTCCAGGTGCATCTGTGGATAACCCTGGTTCTGGAGTGTCAGCTGGTTAGGTGTAAGGGTGGTGGAGCAGCGTTGTACTGGGAGGAGCTGTGGTCCAGACATGGCTGCTGGGGAGGTAGCAGGTGGGATGGCTGTAGAGGTGGCCCTGTGCCAGAAGAAGGCTGCCATTTTTGCTTACGGAAACTCTTCAACCTCAGAACCCGGGGGAAACCAGCTAACCTTTGGAAAATTAATTCTGTTTCTTTTCAAGAGGCAAATGACATTTCCTTTTCTGCTCTGATGGCTTGTGAAAGAGTAACAAAGCCATCCTAGGGACCCTGGACCTTCTGGTTGAAGAGTAACCACCGAGTGCTTGGAAGGGAGGGACATCCGGCAACTGGCATCCACTTCGTATTTGGTATAGTCCTTTGAACCCAGCAGTGAGTGCTAAGGACTTGGATGCACACTTAATCAGAACTCACAGGAATTGTAGTCCAGAGAGGCCCAGCCCACATTCCCACCTGGTATGTTCATAGGCATTGCATGATGGGTACTGACGTTAGGGAAGGAGCACAGTGCTATGGGCTGGGCTTGAGTTAGAGTGAGGCTGTTGACAACCCGTGCTCTCTAGCAGGCCTGGTGCAGATATCTGGGTGTAACCTGTTGGAATTCTGGGCAGTGGTGACCCTCATACTCCCACAGAGGTCCTGAGTGGGCTGCTGGGCACTTGCCCAGCCTGTGAGGACAGCTGTACACATGCTCATGTGGTTTGTGAGTGTTAACGTGTCTGAGCACGTACATGAATCCTGCAGAAGCTGTTGTGGTGTGACAGAGAATCCAGGTCGGCAGAAAGCAAAGACATCCACAGTTCACAGCTGCAGGTGTGAACTCGGGGGACTCCCTAATTTTTTTGTTTGAATTAGGAAGTGTGTGTGTGTGTGTGTGTGTGTGTGTGTGGTGTGTTCATGTATGTGCAAGCACATGTGGAGGCCAGAGGACAATCTTGATTACTTAGATGCTGCCCACTTTATTTATTTATTTATTTATTTATTTATTTATTTATTTATTTACTTACTTACTTACTCACTCACTCATTATTTCCATAGGGTCTGTCACTGGCCTGGAACTTGCCAGGTTGTCAGGCCAGTGAGCCGCAGGGATCCTCTGCCTCTGGCTTCTCAGCAATAAGTCAAAGGTGTGAGTCACCATTGATCTTTTTTCCATGGGGGATTGGATTCTGGTCCTCAGGCTCACAAAGTAAGCAGGCATTTTCCTGAACGAGCCATCTCTCTAGCCACTGGGCTACACGCTTTAATTCCAGTACTCGGAGGTGGAGGCAGGCAGATCTCTGTGAGATGGAGGCTGGTCTCCATATCATATCAAGTTCCAGGCCAGCTGGGGCTACAGAGAGACCTTATCTCAAAATGACAAAAAAAGAAAAGAAAAGAAAAGAAAATGTTTTGAGCTATGCATGGTGGTGTACGTCTTTACCCCAGCATGAAGGTGGCAGAGGCAGAGGCGGGAGGGTCTCTGTGAGGCTGAGGCCAGCCCGGTCTGCATAGCAAGTTTCAGGCCAGCCTGAGCTCCAGGAAGACCCTAAGTCCAACAAATAATTACTTAAAAAAATATTTTGAACTTCTTATTCTTTTTAGGTGACTGGCCTGTGGTGCATGACCCTGGTATATGACACCAGCCAGATGAGGTGCTGGTGAAAGTCGGAACTCAACTGCTGCAGTGCTGGGGCCTTGAGCTCTTGCTCTGTCATGTGCTTGGTCAGCTCCGCTCTCCCAGCTCTCCTGCACACCAGCCTCCTCTGCCTCTTCAGAAACATAGGAGCACCCTAACTCTCCTTTCATTCATGGGTGTCCCCCAGACTATTACCTGGGAACATGTTCTCTATGCTATGATAAATACACTGACCAAAACCAACTTGGGGAGGAAACAGTTTGTCTGGCTTACACTTCCACATCATAGCTCTCCATTGAGGGAAGTCAGAGCAGGACTCAGGGCAGGAACCTGGAGGCATTTGCTGAGGCAGAGACTGCCAGAGGAATCCTGGGAGGAATGCTGTGTACTGCCTTGTTTTCCCCAGCTTGCTCAGCTACTTTTTAATATATAATACAGCTCCAAATGTGTAGAGGGGGCACCACCCATAGTGGGCTGAGCTCACCTACATCCATTAGTAGTTAAGGAAATGTGTCCATAGGCCAATCTGATGGAGGGTCCCTCGTCCCACGTGATTCTAGTTTGTGTCAAGTTGACAAAGATGGACCAGCATACTGCACCTCCCAAACCTTAGTATCCTGTCCCCTCCTCTCCCATGCATCAGGCTTTGGAATGAGCAACCTTTGAGTAGAGTGTTAGATGCATGTTCAGCTTACTGTGTACAACTCTCTAAACTGTTGGCCACCGATAGCATTATACAAACTGCCCTCTGGAGATATAGAGACAGCTCCTGTACTGCAGAGAGGCAACTGATGTCTTCCCCAGGAAAAAGCCAAGCTGTGTCGATTGGAAATTCACTCTAATATCTCTTTTATTTCGGGTCATTTTGAGGGGCTGCAGCTCCTTGTGTCAGGGAAGGCGTGAGGTGGGAGCATGGTCAGCTGGCTACGTGGAACCCACACTCGGCAGGCGGAAGGAGATGGGTGTGTGCCCAGCTACGTGGTACCCACACTCGGCAGGCGGAGGGAGGTGGGTGTTGTGCCCAGCTACGTAGTACCCACACTCGGCAGGTGGAGGGGGATGGATGCTGCTGCCCAGCTACATGGTGTCCACACTCGGCAGGCGGAGGGAGATGGGTGCTGTGCCCAGCTACGTGGTCCCACACTCGGCAGGCGGAGGGAGATGGGTGCTGTGCCCAGCTACGTGGTCCCACACTCGGCAGGCGGAGGGAGATGGGTGCTGTGCCCAGCTACGTGGTCCCACACTCGGCAGGCGGAGGGAGATGGGTGCTGTGCCCAGCTACGTGGTACCCACACTCGGCAGGCGGAGGGAGATGGGATGCTGTGCCCAGCTACGTGGTACCCACACTCGGCAGGCGGAGGGGGGTGGATGCTGTGCCCAGCTACGTGGTCCCACACTCGGCAGGCGGAGGGAGATGGGTGCTGTGCCCAGCTACGTGGTGTCCACACTTGGCAGGCGGAGGGGGGTGGATGCTGCTGCCCAGCTACGTAGTACCCACACTCGGCAGGCGGAGGGAGGTGGATGCTGCTGCCCAGCTACGTGGTACCCACACTCGGCAGGCGGAGGGGGGTAGATGCTGCTGCCCAGCTATGTGGTACCCACACTCGGCAGGTGGAGCGGGGTGGATGCTGCTGCCCAGCTACGTGGTACCCACACTCGGCAGGCGGAGGGGGGTGGATGCTGTGCCCAGCTCACTTCCTCATTGTTTGATATTTTTATTTTACATATATGAATATATTGTCTGCATGTATGCAAGTATACCTATGTCATGCAATGCCCATGGAGGTCAGAAGAAGGTGTTGGATTCCCCTGGAACTGGAATTACCGGATGGTTGTTAGCCACCATGTGGGTGCTGGGAATCAAATCTAGGTTCCTCAGGAACCAGTGCTCTTAAACACCGAGGCACCTCTCCAACCCCTAGTTCACAGCATTTGCACTTATCTTTAGTCTAGTTCTAGGATTTCATCAGTCCAAAGGTGGCCCGCACCTATGAAGCAGTCTCCCCAGGCCTCGTGCACCTTGCCAACTACATGTCATTTCCTGAACCTTTGACTTCTCCTTTTCTTTGTGTGTGCATGTGTGTGTGTGTGTGTGTGTGTGTGTGTGTGTATGAGTGAGGTGTACATAATACATTTGTATGTGGCATGTGTGTGTGATCCATGTGTGTTACATTTGATGTGTGTGGTGTATATGGATGTGTAAGGTATGTTTGTGGTGCATGTGTACCTGTGCGTGAGGTGTTTTGTGTTGTGTACATACATGTGTGGTGTGTGTATGAATGTATGTGTGAATGCATATGTGGGATATGTGTGGGTTGTGTGTATGTATGTGTATACCATGTGTGTAGTGTGTGTGTGGATGTGTAAGGTATATGTGGGGGCTGCGCGTATGCATGTGTGTGATATAGGTATGTATGTATGAGATGTGTGGTGTGTGTAAGCATGTGTGTGGTATATTCACGCACTTGTGTGCACACATGTGGAAGTGGATGTCTTTCTCAATCATTCCACTGAATCTGCGACTTGCTCTTTTGCCTAGATTGACCCGCCACCTCTCAGCTCCTAGGATCCACCTGTCCTGTTCTGGGCCCCCTCCACCCTTCCAGTTGCTGGGCTTACATAGATGTGATCCTGCTCCAGGCTATTTTACAGGATACTGGGGATTGAACTGAGGTTCTCATGCTTGGATGGAAAATACATTACCCACCGAGCCATTTCCCCCACCCCAGCTTCTCTTTTGAAGGGTAATAAATTCCCATGGGTTCTTCTAGGAATAGTTAAGTAACATTTTTAGCACATGTTCATTTTGGTAAGTGACTCCTTAACAACTGTCACCCTCAGCTGACCCACGGTGCTGTCATTGATCCTTGATGCTTGTTTTCAAGGGTCTAACAGCTCCCTCCTGTCTGTTCCCCAGGGGATGTGACCACCAGGTGTTCTTTAAGTAAGAATCAGGCTGGAAGGCAGGGGACAGCCATGTCTGTGGCCTTTGCCAGAGTGTTCCCCCTTGCTGAGCATGGGTGGCCACCATGCATTTATCAATTATGGTGTGTGCAGGGCTGTGCTGTGCATGTGAGATGTGCACAGCTGCCAGGATGGCACGTGCCCGAAGCAGAGAGGCTTCTGAACACACCAAGTTTTGATCAAACATGCATGCCTTCAGCTGTCAGTGAGACTTGGCAGACAGCAGGGCTCTCCTCAGTGCTGTAGCTGAGGTCATGGCTTGGGCTCATCCCCAGGGAGCCGAGGCACCAGCCACATTGGGTTTCCAGAGAAAGTCAAAGACTGAGGCTGTGGCTTCCTGTGCCACTTACTGGTGGCAGTCCCCATCCGCCTGTCACTGCAGTGATAGGTTGTCTTTGACACTGTGTCACTGGCTTCCCTTTGGAGAGGACCCTCCCCACCTGGCCCCACCAGGCACATTGTACCCACCTCTGAGGGGGTCTGTCCTTATCCACCTTTCCTCCAGAACTTGAGGCACCTGGGGCTGTGTGGGTGGGGGAGGTGCATCAGTACTTTCCCTGTTGCTGTGACCAAACACCTGGCCAAAGCCACGTAAGGAAGGAAGGTTTTTACTGTGGCTCACAGTTCAAGAGTACAGTCCATCACTGCGGGGAAGTCGTGGTAGCAGCGGTGTGAGGCAGCTGGACACAGTGCTTCCCCAGTCAGGAAGCAGCTCACTCTCTTTCTTTCCAGCCCATGAGCTGGTGCCCCCACATGCAGGGGGATGTTTGCAGTGCAGTTAACCAATCTGTAACCCCCTTGAAGACCTGCTCAGAGGTGTGTCTCCTAGGCAGTTCTAGGTGCTGTCAAATGGACAGCTTTAACCATCACAAGAGGTGAGTCTTAGCCTCCACCTGTGTTTGGCATGCCCGAGTTAAGAAACAAGAGAAGCCTAAGCCTGTGTCCTGGCATTTGGGCAAAATGACTCAACGGGTAAAGGTGCTCACTTGCCAAGCTTGATGACCTGAGTTTGTTCCCTGGAACCCACATGGTGGACAGAGAGAACCAACTCTTGCATATTCTTCTTTTTATTTCCATACTTGCTGTGACATATGTGCCCCCCAGCAAATAAATAAATAAATAAATAAATAAATAAATAAATAAATAAATGCAGTTAAAACAAACTTAAGAAAGTGCAGCCAGTCTCTCAGTGCCATTAGAATGGACCTCAAGCCTGTTGCTCTAGTTAGCCTCATTTACTTTTTTTTTTTTTTTTTTTGGTCTTTTCGAGACAGGGTCTTCCTGTAGCCCCAGCTGTCCTGGAACTCACTTTGTAGACCAGGCTGGCTTGAACTCACAAAGATCCGCCTGCCTCTGCCTCCCAAGTGCAAGGATTAAAGGCGTGCGCCACCACACCCGGCTCATTTACTTTTTAAATGCTTTTAAAACACAGCAGCACTTAGAGCTTGCTTGGAATCCACTTCTGAGTCTGTGGTTGGTGCTGGCTAGTTTACTCTCACACCCTGCCAAAAAAAAAGGGGGGGGGGCAACAACAGAGGGAAGGTGGCCATGACTTTGATCAGGAGAAAGGTTTGATGAGGGCAAAGAAAGCCCTTGGCAGTCTTTTTGAATAGATTTAATGGCTGATGATTTTCTTTTTTTTTTTTATTTTATTTTATTTTATTTATTTCTGTATGTGTATGAATGTACTGTCTGCATGCAGGTTTGTGCACCCGTGTCGTGCAATGCTGCGGAGGTCAGAAGAGGGTCTCGGATTCCCCTGGAACTGGAGTTCTCCTGGAATTGGAGTCTCAGACGGTTCTCGGCCGCCATGTGGGTGCTGGGGATCGAACCCTGGTCCTCTGTAAGAGCGGTCGGTGCTCTTAACCGCTAGGCCATCTCTCCAGCCCAATGGCTGATGATTTTCAACTCAGACATGGACTGCTTGTTTTGAGCTGAAGACCTAGGATAACTTTAAATGCACAGAAGCAATGGCTTCTTGGGACCGATAGGCACAGGACCCTTCCTGTAAACTGGTATTACGCTGTTTCTTTGGGTTCACAATGGTCCATCATCTCATGAGCTTTCGTTTTGCGTCTCCCCATGTCTCCCCACGTCTCCCCATGTCTCCCCACGTCTCCCCACATCTCACGTCTCCCCACGTCTCCCCACATCTCCTCACGTCTCCCCACGTCTCCCCATGTCTCCCTGTACCCAGACTGGCCCAGGCCATCCTGTCTGAACCTCTGGGCCTGGGGTGATAAAGATGTGCTCTGAGGCCGAGCTTTCAAGAATATGTTTTGTAAAGAAAAAGTAGCTTTCCTCATGGATGTGCCCAAGGAAAAGGCCTTTCAGGCTCTTCTCACCTTGGTGTTCCTGTGAGAAGCTCAGAGCACTTCCCTCGGAGCGCTTCCCTTGGAGTAGCTTTTCTTTTCTGCAGAAGCCAGCTGTTCGCACTTCCTTAACACAAGTAAATTTACAGATAATGATCTTAATGGCTGGACTTACAGTTGCCCCTTAAGTTTTGAACTGAAGTCAGCAAGCCCTGCGTCCATTCTTAAGTAATTAAACTTGGAGTTTGAGAGATGGCTCAGCAGTTAAGGGCATTGACTGCTCTTGCAGAGGACCCAGGTTCAGTTCCCTGCACCCATATGGCTAACATCCTCCAGTTCCAGATCTGAAGTCCTCTTCTGGCCTCTGTGGGCATTGCACTCATGTGGTGCAGGCAAAACACTCATACACATAAAATAAAAATAAGTCAATAAGTATTTAACCTCAATGATTTGCAGCATAGTGATGTGCAGTTGTTCCTAGACATTTTTTAATTTTTTAAATTTATTTTTTATGTGTATGAATGTACTGTCTGCATGTAGGTTTGTGCACCTGTGTCATGCAATGCCGAGGAGGTCGGAAGAGGGTGTCAGATTCCCCTGGAACTGGAATTAAAAATGGTTCTCAGCTGCCATGTGGGTGCTGGGGATCGAACCTGTGTCCTCTGCAAGAGTAATCAGCGCTCTTAACCGGTAGGCCATCTCTCCAGCCCCCCTAGACATTTCTTTTAGAATCCACAGATAGTCCTGGGCACAGAAACTTCTGCAGCTTGGGGAACCGTGAAGCCCATGACTTCCCTTCCTAACCAAGCCACTTTAATGAGCTGCTACAGTTATTACAGCTCTTCATAGCCTTCTAGAATTTGTCCAGTAATTCATTTGTTATTCAGGAAACATGTTGACCCCAGGACCCTGGCATTTCAGATACTGGGGTTTATGATGTCTTATGAGGGCACCACAGTTTCCATCTGTTCTACTCTCTCAGGGTGGAGAAGACCCACTAATGCCCCTGGTGTGGCTACCGGCTGTCATCAAGGTGCTGGGGTTTCCTTGCCTCCTTGGTTAGTTGTGTGACTATGTCTCTGTGTAATGAGTCCTAGGGGGCTCAAGTACTTTGATTTATAAACAGTTCAAATAAAAAAATAAAAGGCTCTGAGGATGTAATCAGTTGTAGATGGCTTGCTTAGCATACACAAGGGTGTGAGTTCCAACTCCAACACCACAAAATTAAATAAGTAAATAAATAAATAAAATAAATATACACCAAATGGGGGCTTAGTAAGAAGACTTTGTCAGAAAAATTATTTCAGGGACAAAAGAGGCTGTCTGCCCTTTGACCACGTGGACCCAGTGAATCATGAGGACCCAGCGTCCTCTATCCTCTAACAGAGTTAGGCCAGCGAGGAGTGGAGGACCTGTGGGGGTATGTAGACTAGACAAGAAAGAACCAGGTGTAGTGCAGGGGCAAACATGGCCTGCCTATCTGTGGCCTGGCCATGGAGTCTGAGGATGGAGGGAAGTTAGCCTACCGTTTGGTCCCCAGGGTCACCTGTGACAAGCCAGCAGGGCAAGGCAGTTCTGCTTACAGAAGGTGCTGAGCTAGACCTGGAGGGATTGCCTGGGGAGACCGCCCTTGGGAACCTTGGTCCAGCCATGCCGGGAAGGAGCTTCCTTGCTGTGGCCTTATAGAACCCAATGTTGGGTACCAGTTACCTGTCACTGTTCTCCAGGACCTCAGGACTGGGGTGAAGCCCAGTCACAACAGTTACTTGGAGTTCTGCGGAATGGGTGCAGGGGTGTCCTTCTGGCCTGGACGCCCTTGTTCAGCCAGATGGGCCTGACACACTCTGCCGGGCCTTCCTGCCAGGACCTGTGTCTTTGCTTCCTGGAGTAACCTCTAAGCTGGTCTTGTCGGTGGGTCTTGTCCGACGGGAGCTCCCTAGCTGCAGAAAGCCTGGGATGGGGTACCCTTGAGTCCCAGGGCCTCTTTGCGTGTTAGTAACAGGGAGTTCCCCTACTGTTGTCTTGAGTTTCTAGGGATGTCTCTCTCTTGGAATCCCGTTCTTTACTTTAGGTCTTTGTATCTTCATGTGCATGTCATGAGAACCCTTAATGAAGGCTGGCCCTGACTAGGAGCACAAAGTGCTCTGCAACAGGGTGGGCTTGTCACTCTGCGACAGACTGCTTCTCTCTCTCCCTTCCTCTCTTGCTCTCATTCTAAGTGTATGTGGGGTGTGTTGGGTGTTGGACAGAGGACTGGCTCAGTTTGATTTTGATAAAAACCCCTTTTCCAATTCTTGTTTCAGACTCTGCTAATACCACTGGGACAGAGCCAAGTCCTGGCTGCTGGAATGCCTGGTCATCCCGGTCCCTAGGTGAGAAACCGAACCCAGCCGCCAAGGGTGGTTCTCCTAGAAGAGTGGTCCTGTGAGTCGCAGCTGGGTCCTTTCTGCTTACCTACAGTCAAGAAGGGGGTTGGGTGGGGGTGGGGGTGGGGATTCGGCGTTCAGCTTGCTTTCTCCTTTTTATTCATCTGGAAACCCCAGCACATGGGATGGATTCACCCACATTAAGGGTGGGTCTTCTAACCTCAGTTAAGATCTCTGGAAACACCCTCACAGACACACCCAAAGGTGTGTTTCCCTGTGATTCTAAATCCAGTCTAGTTGACAATGAAAATGAACCCTCACTACATCTGGGTCAGCGCAGATTTCCCCAGGCCAGGACGAAGCAAGTCCAGGAGCCACCAGAGGCTGAGGCCCAGGGCACCCTCCCACAACAGTGCTCTGGGGTTTTGTGTTCTTCCTCCCCAGGGCTCCCAAGGAGCCCCGGCCTTGCATCTCTGCTTTCCTCTCAGTTATACTTTGCAGGTGGTGCCGGGGGAGCCTGGAGAGGTGGCAGCTCAGGCAGGGCTGGGAGGACAGGGATGGTGTGTGGGTGCCCTGTACTTCCGTGTTCTGGGTGGAGGGACAGCAGAGCAGCTCTGGGTGTGTCTGGGACTCAGGTGCACCGGTGTGCACGGCCCTGACACACACGCCTGTGGAGCAGGTATGTTACTGTGTCTCAGCTGCAGGTTCACCTTGTGTAGTTTTGGTTCAGTACGAAGATAAAGTACTGTACGGTGAAATATTTTGAGACAGAGACAGAGCGAGCTCACACAGTGGATTACAGCAAGCTGCTATAACTGGTCTCTCTTGTTACTGACCATTGCTAATCTCTTAGAATTTAATTTCAAAAGAAACCCTGGCCTAGGTTTCTTTGTACAGGAAAAAGCATGGTGGAAGCAGGGGGGTCCACACTCTCTATGATGTCAAGTCACTTACTGAAGGTCTTAGAGTGTAGCCCCTGAGGATACATGGGACACCCCTGTAGTTTGCGTATAAAGGGCCATTTAGACCCGGGTTTGATCCCCAGCACCCACATGGCGGCTGAGAACCGTCTGTAACTCCAATTCCAGGAGAACTCCAGTTCCAGGGGAATCCGAGACCCTCTTCTGACCTCCGCGGCGTTGCACGACACGGGTGCACAAACCTACATGCAAACAGTACATTCATACACATACAAAAATAATAATAAATAAATAAATTTAAAAAAGAAAGGAAATACTAGCCAGGTGTGGTGGCACACGCCTTTAATCCTAGCACTTGGGAGGCAGAGGCAGGTGGATCTTTGTGAGTTCAAGGCTAGCCTGGTCTACAGAACCAATTCCAGGACAGCTGGGGTTACAGGGAGACCATGTCTCGAAAAGACAAAAAAAAAAAAGAAAGGACATACTTAGCAATAGTAAGCCTATATTGTAGAATTTGCACTGAGGTGGAAGCTGCAATACCTTCAGGGATCTTTCCCAGTGTGAAGTGGCCCATTCAGGCTGCTTTGCCTTTGGTGGGTCCTCAGCAGGGACAAAGCAGGTATTGTCCTTCCTGTTGCCCATGGGGCCTGTCTCTATGATGTCATGGTGGAAATCTAGCCAAGAATTGAAGGGTGGCCCTGGGGAAAGCTGGTGCGTCCATACAGGAGGATGGCAGCCATGAGGTTCTGGGAGACCTGGCTAACAAATGTAGTTTGCCAGTGCTGGGGTACCCCTTGGCCCTGCTGGGAGCATGGGGCACACGACAGGGTGAGTTTTGGGGTAGGAGACCAGCTTTGCCTGGTGGCAGGATACAAGGCTATGCCTGGCCTGTGATTCTGGTCTTAGCCCCAAACTCTTCCCCTTGAATATGCTATGGGGGTGGGGGGAGACCCACTGACTGAAATCTGTTGAGCTGTGCTGCTCCTTTAAGGCCGCCTGAGCTATAACTTTTTCTTTTTCTTTCTTTATTTTTGGCCATGCTGGCTTGTCACAGCCCTGCACTCCTTTTTAAGATTTATTTATTATATTTATGTGTTTGCGTGAATGTGTGTCATGTGTTTGGGTGTCTGAAGAGGCCAGAAGAAGCATTGGGATTCCCTGAAACTGGGGTTACAGACAGTTGTGAACCACCTGATGTAGGTGTTAGGAGTTAAACCCAGGTCATCTGCAGGAGAAAGAAGCATTCTTTATTGCTGAGCCATCACTTCAGTTGCAGCCTTGTAATATCAAGCCCATTGCATGTGGGCTGCCACATTGCCCAAGGGTGCCGAGCTCCTGATTGCACCCAGCCCCAAGTGTACCTGGCCTCTGAGTGTGCCCAGCTCCTGACGGTGCTCAGCCCCAAGTGTACCTGGCCTCTGAGTGTGCCCAGCTCCTGACTGTGCTCAGCCTCAAGTGTACCTGGTCTCTTGAGTGTGTCCAGCTCCTGATTGCACCCAGCCCCAAGTGTACCTGGCCTCTGAGTGTGCCCAGCTCCTGATTGTGCTCAGCCCCAAGTGTACCTGGCATCTGAGTGTGCCCAGCTCCTGATTGTGCTCAGTCCCAAGTGTACCTGGCCTCTGAGTGTGCCCAGCTCCTGACTGTGCTCAGCCCCAAGTGTACCTGGCCTCTGAGTGTGCCCATCTCCTGATTGTGCTCAGCCTCAAGTGTACCTGGTCTCTGAGTGTGCCCAGCTAGCTCCTGATTGCACCCAGCCCCAAGTGTACCTGGCCTCTGAGTGTGCCAGCTCCTGATTGTGCTCAGCCTCAAGTGTACCTGGTCTCTGAGTGTGCCAGCTCCTGATTGTGCTCAGCCTCAAGTGTACCTGGTCTCTGAGTGTGCCCATCTCCTGATTGTGCTCAGCCCCAAGTGTGCCTGGCCTCTGAGTGTGCCCATCTCCTGATTGTGCTCAGCCCCAAGTGTACCTGGCCTCTGAGTGTGCCCAGCTCCTGACTGTGCTCAGCCCCAAGTGTACCTGGTCTCTGAGTGTGCCTAGCTCCTGATTGTGCTCAGCCGCAAGTGTACCTGACCTCTGAGTGTGCCCATCTCCTGATTGTGCTCAGCCCCAAGTATACCTGGCCTCTGAGTGTGCCCAGCTCCTGATTGTGCTCAGCCTCAAGTGTACCTGGCCTCTGAGTGTGCCCAGCTCCTGATTGTGCTCAGCCCCAGGTGTACCTGGCTCTGAGTGTGCAGCTCCTGATTGTGCTCAGCCTCAAGTGTACCTGGCCTCTGAGTGTGCCAGCTCCTGATTGCGCTCAGCCCCAAGTGTACCTGGCCTCTGAGTGTGCCCAGCTCTTGATTGTGCTCAGCCCCAAGTGTACCTGGCCTCTGAGTGTGCCCAGCTAGCTCCTGATTGCACCCAGCCACAAGTGTACCTGGCCCCTGAGTGTGCCCAACTCCTGACTGTGCTCAGCCTCAAGTGTACCTGGTCTCTGAGTGTGTCCAGCTCCTGATTGCACCCAGCCCCAAGTGTACCTGGCCTCTGAGTGTGTCCAGCTCCTGATTGTGCTCAGCCCCAAGTGTACCTGGCCTCTGAGTGTGCCCAGCTCCTGATTGTGCTCAGCCTCAAGTGTACCTGGCCTCTGAATGTGCCCAGCTTCTGACTGTGCTCAGCCCCAAGTGTACCTGGCCTCTGAGTGTGCCCAGCTCTTGACTGTGCTCAGCCCCAAGTGTACCTGGCCTCTGAGTGTGTCCAGCTCCTGATTGTGCTCAGCCCCAAGTGTACCTGGCCTCTGAGTGTGCCCAGCTCCTGACTGTGCTCAGCCCCAAGTGTACCTGGCCTCTGAGTGTGCCCAGCTCCTGATTGTGCACAGCCCCAAGTGTACCTGGCCTCTGAGTGTGCCCATCTCCTGATTGTGCTCAGCCCCAAGTGTACCTGGCCTCTGAGTGTGCCCAACTCCTGATTGTGCTCAGCCCCAAGTATACCTGGCCTCTGAGTGTGTCCAGCTCCTGATTGTGCTCAGCCCCAAGTGTACCTGGTCTCTGAATGTGCCCAGCTAGCTCCTGATTGCACCCAGCCCCAAGTGTACCTGGTCTCTGAGTGTGCCCAGCTCCTGATTGCACCCAGCCCCAAGTGTACCTGGTCTCTGAGTGTGCCCAGCTCCTGATTGTGCTCAGCCTCAAGTGTACCTGGCCTCTGAGTGTGCTTAGCTCCTGATTGTGCTCAGCCCCATGTGTACCTGGCCTCTGAGTGTGCCCAGGTCCTGACTGTGCTCAGCCCCAAGTGTACCTGGCCTCTGAGTGTGCCCAGCTCCTGATTGTGCTCAGCCCCAAGTGTACCTGGTCTCTGAGTGTGCCCTGCTCCTGATTGTGCTCAGCTCCAAGTGTACTTGGCCTCTGAGTGTGCCCAGCTCCTGACTGTGCTCAGCCCCAAGTGTACCTGGTCTCTGAGTGTGCCCAGCTAGCTCCTGATTGCACCCAGCCCCAAGTGTACCTGGCCTCTGAGTGTGCCCAGCTCCTGATTGTGCTCAGCCTCCAGTGTACCTCATGTCTGAGTGTGCCCAGCTAGCTCCTGATTGTGCTCAGCCCCAAGTGTACCTCATGTCTGAGTGTGCCCAGCTAGCTCCTGATTGTGCTCAGCCTCCAGTGTACCTCATGTCTGAGTGTGCCCAGCTAGCTCCTGATTGTGCTCAGCCTCCAGTGTACCTCATGTCTGAGTGTGCCCAGCTAGCTCCTGATTGTGCTCAGCCTCCAGTGTACCTCATGTCTGAGTGTGCCCAGCTAGCTCCTGATTGTGCTCAGCCCCAAGTGTACCTGGCCTCTGAGTGTTCCCAGCTCCTGATTGTGCTCAACTCAAGTGTACCTGGCCTCTGAGTGTGCCCAGCTCCTGATTGTGCTCAGCCCCAAGTGTACCTGGCCTCTGAGTGTGCCCATCTCCTGATTGTGCTCAGCCCCAAGTATACCTGGCCTCTGAGTGTGCCCAGCTCCTGATTGTGTTCAGTTCCAAGTGTACCTGGCTCCTGAGTGTGTTTGGTCCCTGAATATGTCCAGCTTGTGTTGTGTCCAACCTTTGAGTGTCCCTGGACACCAAGTGTACCCAGTGCCTGAATGTGGCTAGCCCCTGGTATGCCCAGCTTCTGTGTGTGCCCACCCTCTAAGTGTGTCCAGTCTCCTAGTGTGTCAGACCTGGGTGTACTCTCCTACCTTAAGACATAAGAAGTCATAGGAGATGTGGTTTTTTTTTTTTTTGCAAAGCCAATTTTTATTGAACCTTTGTGCATTTCATACAAAACTTCCAGTCAAATCTAGACCCATGTCCCCTTCCTTGTCCCCCACCCCACCATAGCTCATGCATTCTTCCAAACATGTTTTTCATTTTTTTCTCAGTCTCTTTTAAAATTTTCAATGTAGAAGTTTACTGTTTCAACAGAAGTTCACAGTTTCAGTCAGTTCTTTGATTCAGTCTTTTTGTTGCTGCTGTTGGTCCTTCCAATTTGCATCACTCCAAAATATGCATATATGCATGGCACATATATCAGATTTTAACATCTTCAGCTTATGTTTTTTTTTCTTTATTAGGCTGAAAGATGTAGGAGGTGTGCTTTATTTTTAAGCAAGTGTCTAAAATATGAGCCTTGAGCAGGACCATAGCAGATTTAATTAAATGTCACTAAAATGGGAAGTAATTACTTCCTTGTGTTTCATGAGGCCTAAGAAGGTCTCTCTGGTCCAGTGGGTTCAGTGCTGGGAGGCGGTCACCTGGAGTAATGCCCAGGCCCCTTCCCTGTGGGCCTCCAAGGTCCTATGGGTACTGATCTGAAAGCTTAGGGACCCATTAGTGTATAAAACTCTGGCACCAGCCAAACTTCGGGCCTGAGAGTGGATTGCCTGTGAGCATCTCACTGGATGCTTATGCAAGAGACGTGAATTTAAGTCCAGAGAAGCCAACTCTGACCTGGGACTCTGGCATAGGCCACAGCCAAGCATCCATTTATAGTAAGTGGACACATCCACACCCTTAGCACACATGGATCCAAACATATTTATGTCAGTGGCTGCATGTAGGCCATGCTGCCCCCTGTGATTTCGAGCCACAAAGCCTAGTTCTGCAAGTGGGTACCACGCCTGGCTTGGGAGCCAGATTGAGACTGGTCAGAGCCAAGGGGCTTCGCATTTCAAAGCCACAGCCTGCTTTGGGGATTCAGCACTCAGAAGGGAGTGCCGACCACATGTTAGAGGTCATATTATTGTTGTGTGTGTTATGTATTGAAATAGATGATTAAAATGTAGTTTGTTTTCTAACATGGAGATCCTGCAGTGGCTTGTGCTGCTCCCCGGTGTGTCAGGCAGCATGGATGTAGCATACTGCAGCTGCCCTGGGTTTGAGTTTTCCAACCATCTGCTAGCTTTGGGCCAGTCATAAATGTTGCTGTTCCTGAGTTACCGAGGACAGTTCTTAAGCAGCCTACTGGCCTGCTCAGAAGAAAGAAGGTGTCACCACACAGACCATGTTCTCCTGAAGCACCTGTGCTGCTCTGCCTATGGTGTGGTCTCACCCCGAAGACCCTGCATTGTGCAGGCTTCCTTTACCCTTGTCTGTCTGTGGTTAAAGCCACAGTGCCCTTGTTCATGGCTCCTTTTCTATACTACAGTTGTGCCCCAAATGCAGTGGCTGCCTGCTTGGCCAGCATGTCCTGTTTGTGATGAGCCCTGCGTAGTGTCTGTGGGGGAGGAGGGCCACCTCATAAACACCTGCTCTGCCAACACCATGGGACTCTGCAGCCTAGGCAGAAGGGCTGCTCCCTGGGTAGCTGTGGGGACCCGGCACAGCTCTAGGAAAAGACCCAGGGCACCCCCACAGCTGGCCAGGCTATTAATATCCCACAAAGGGCTCCTTCTTCCCCGAGGAGAGCCGGCATGTGGTGATGCTGTCATGCACACGAGCCCAGCCCACGAAACAAGCCTTGCAGTGAGCAGCTTTGTGTTCCCATCTACGACCTTGGGTCGCACGCTTTACTGCCTGAACTCCTGCACTGTGCAGGTGATGGTGGCCTGTTGCACAGAGGCTGGACTTGCTCAGCTGTCGATGCTCACACTGCTGGGGAACAGTCCTTTGCAGCCTGCTGCATCCAGGAAGTAGGTCTCAGTGGAGAGGGTAAGCATTAAACAGCTGGGGAAGAGAGACCCCGTGTTGGACCTCTAGGTCAGGAACGAGAAGAGATGGTATATAAGGAGAGATCTGACCTCACGTCATAAAGGAGGGGCTGTCAGGGACAGCCTCTTGTGGTCTTTGGGTACAGGGCTGGTCCCATAGAGGTACCCCTAGCCGACCCCTGCTGGTCCTCCGAGCTGGATAGGAATGTGGATAGGGAATGGAGTGAGGAGGCAGCAGCACATCTGTGCGTGCTGTGGGTGCAGGGGCAGCCAGGTAGCTAGGAAGGGTCCTGCCCCTGGCAGCCTTCCCTCCCCTCATCTCTCTTCTCTCTGCTGCTCCCTCGTGCTCCCTCCCTGGCTGCCAGGGTTCTGGATTCCGTACCTTCGACTGAGCCAAAGAGACTGATCCTTCGTATAGGAAAGTCAGAGCCCATAGAAGTGCTTCACACACACACACACACACACACACACACACACACACACACACACACTTGTGGCTTGCCATAGACTGCATAACGCCCTCAGGGATGTCTGGTTCTGACCCTAGCACTCTGTGAATGTGGTCTTGTGTGAACAGCACCTGTAGATGTAAGCAGATTGAGGGTCTTTCGGTAGGAGCTCATTTGGGCTAGGTGTTCCCACATGCAGTCACGGGTACCTGCATGGGAGGGAGGCAGAGGAGTCATGGTTTGGGAACCAGAAGCCCGTGTGGAGGTGAGGTAGAAGATGGAGAGCTAGGCTACCAGGAGGGGTTTTACTTCCAGCCTGCCTGGGGCCTGTGTGCTGAGATACTCAGTCAGACATTTGCTCTGGGTATCAGAATGGAGTTCTGATTAATTTTTTTTTTTTAAATCTTTCTCTCACCTGCACGGTGATGCACGCCTTGAATCCCAGCACACAGGAAGCAGATCTCTGTGAGATCAAAGCCAGCCTGGTCTACATAGTGAGTTCCACTCTCTCTCTCTTTTTCCCTTTCCCTCTTCCTCTCCCTTTTTTCCCCCCTGTCCAGTATATATGTGTGTGCTATGTGCACATTCACGTGTATGAATGTGTGTATGAATGTGAACACACATGACAGGGCATGCTCATACCATGGCACATGTATGGAGGTCAGATGACAAACTTGGGAGTCTGTCTTCATCTTCCATCTTATTTGAGACATGATCTTTGTTTTTTTCCACTGTGTGTACCAGACTTATTAACCCTTGATCTTCTAGGGAATCTCCTGTGTCCTATAGAGAACTGGGATTTACATCAGGCCTTTAGTGGATTCTGGGGACTCATGCCTGAGCCTTCTCTGCAGACCTAGAGGGGGTTCTGAAGAGATGAGCATTTGAATCAGAGGGCTGAGTAAGGCTGAAGGCCTTCCCCCACATAGGTGGTTCCTAGTAGGAGGGACATGCCCCTAGGATTGCCTGGTGGCTAGGAAGGTCAGCTCTCAGGGTCTGTAGTTGCGAATGGCAAATCTTAGAACTTTGAAGCCTTCCTGGTTGTGTGCGCTTGACTTTACCATGAATCTTTTTGTCTGTACACATTCCATCCTTTCTACTTCTTGGAAGAACCCTGAGTCAACCAGGAACCACAAGCCAGGGACCCAGTGCAGCTGCCAGACACAGGGAAAACCTGGACGTGATTCTCGAGGACCTTGACTTTGGCCTAGTGACAATGACTTCTGGCTTCCAGAACTACAGGAGGATAAATCCTACTTTTTTTTTTAAACCTCATGGCTTATAGTAATTGGTTCAAACAGCCACAGAGGAACAGGAAGTCAGGATAAACAGCACTTCATAGATACACAGGGAGCATCAGACCTGTCATTCAGAGGCCTTGACCTCAGGGTGGGGCACTGCTGGGTCACAGGGTGTGTGGCTCTTGACTTTGGTATAACTTGCTGGGTTAGTTTCTGCAGGAATCAGACAGTCTTGGTAGAGGAGGCTGTTCCCTACCTCTGCAATGGCAGGGTCTTCTGGAGAGTGACAGTGTGGTCATACTGAGTGTCACTGAGCCCTGGTGAGTACTCCCCGCCTCCAAGTCCTTCTGTGAATCTTCTTTGCCACCCACTGCTTCTAGAGTGCTCCCTCCTGCCCATCTGCAGGAGCTAGAGTTTGGTTTGGATACTTCTGCTGTGAAACTCTGATGCTCAATTCTTTAAAATGTTTCTTTAACATTTCTTTATTGTGGGCAGTGGTGAGGACCGGGAGCACGTGAATGGCAAGGCTTGTAAGTGGAGTCGGGACTACTCAAAGGAGTCCAGTCTCTCCTCCCTCTATGTGGGTTTTAGGGATAGCAGTCAGGTCACTGGGGTTCTCTCCAAGCGCCTGTGCCTGACGAGCCATCTTGTCCACCCGAGATTCCAGATTCTGTCTTTTTCTGGTTACTTTCATTAACTTGTCATTTGCTAGCCCCGTGAAACATTTCCTGGTCGATCTGGTCGATCCTTTTCTTTGTTCTTAAGGCTTCTGTTGTCAGTGTTAAGATTCCATGCTGTCTTTCGGTTTTCCCTGCAGGAGTTTTATTCTGTGGGTTTGAATTAAACATTTACATAACCCCTGATTAAGATGTTTGAGGGTGGACTGGTGTTGAGTCAGCCAGAGAGAGCAGATGTGTGGAGCCTCAGATGCTGGGGTTTAAGACCCAGCACCACCAAAAAAGTATTAAAAGATATTTTTAATGCTTATGTTTTGTGTGCATGTGTCTGTCTGTCTGTCTGTCTGTCTGTCACAGTGTAGGGGTGGAGGTCAGAGAACAACTTCCAGGACTCAGTTCTCTCCTTCTACTATGTGGGACCCAGGAATCAAACTCATGCTGTCAGGCTTGGTAGCCAGCATCTTTACCCACTGAGCCGTCTCTGTGGTCCTAAAGCATACTTCTTAGGGAGGGAGAAAGCCAGTCTTTGCAGTGCGTCAGCACTAGGCAACCATCTGTCTTTTGGTCTATGTCAGCTCAGTAGTCTGTCATGTTCTCCATGTGAAGACATCCCATTCAGAGAGTGCCCCCTCACCCCATGGCCTACTTGCCTTCACAGATCCCAAGTCACTTTGGTGGCAGTTTTACAGAATGTGTTGACAGCAGTGATGGAGTCCCTTAGAGGCCCCACACTGTTCTACACATGCTGTTTTACCACAGTGACAGAGGAGATTCCCCTCTGTGTGGTGATGCATGCCCCATCTGCTGTGAAAAGAAGGGTCAGGATGGATAGTGGCTGTGCCAAAGGGACAACCAGGACAGAGAGCAGGGAGGGGCCACACGGGGACAGAACTCGCCTGTGTTACAGGTGCTTCTAGAAGATGAAGAAACTAGAGCTGGACAAACAGCTCAGGGGGAAGAATGCATAAAGACTTGGGTTTGCTCAGCAGCGCTGCATGAAACCAGGCATAATGCTGTAGACCTGTAACCTCAGGAACACTCAGGAGATGGAGGCAGGAGGGTCAGGAGTTCAGGGTTATCCTTGGCTGTGTATCAGTTTGAGAGGGGTGTGTGTGCATGTGTGTGTGTGTGTGTGTGTGTGTGTGTGTGTGTGTGATATAATACATATCATATATATATATATGTCAGTGAAGTCAGAGTTTCTGGCAGTGGGTACCAACTGGGGACAGCTGCCCTCCACCTGAGTTTCCTTCAGGTGTCAGTGGTCTGGTCCTGCCCAGGCTGGGGTGGGTAAGTGGATGGGGTGGAGGGTGTGAATGTTGTAGGGTACACACTTCCAGATGATAGGACATGTATCACTGTGTCACATGTTTGTGTTCCTGACCGTGGACTGTGGGGAATGGCTCTCCTTTCCAGTGCTACCTGTAGGCATGCCTGCCCTCTGTTGGCTGATGCCCCATATGCTCCTGAGCTGGGTGACCCCCACCTTCCTGGGAGCATGGTGAGGTCAGGCCTGCATTTGCCTGTGTGTGACCCTGGCCACACCTGAGCTGTGGGTGGAGGTGTGGAGCGTCACAGATACCTGACCCCACACAGGACTAACAGCCTTGGCCTCCACCTGTGAGGTGGGTGTGGGGTGGGATTGGCCAAAGTGTCACTGAACCCAGACTGTCTAACCCTGGGTAGACAGGTCCTTCTTGGTTAGTGGCTGCTTCCTAGTAGCAGCAATGGCGCCTGTGCAAGGATGATCACCATCTCCCTGACTCCCAGCAGCACAGGAATAGCAGCTTGTGTATGGCATTGTTCCCTGCTCAGTGGGTGACAGCCAGCCAGGCTGGGGGACAGGCGCATGGAGTGGGTGGGCCCAGGGGTCAGGCAGACAGAGGAGTCGGGCCTGGGGACAGGTAGATGGAGTGGGTGGGCCCAATTGAACAGAAGGACAGGTGGATGGGACGGGTCAGACCAGGGATTCAGGTGCACAGATCTGCTAGCCCGTGTGGGCAGGTGGATGGAGAGAGTGAGCCCAGTGTGCAGATGGTCAAAGCAGCTGGGCATGTGGACAGCAAGAAAGGTAGAGGGACGACAAGGCCCCATGTGCGGGCTGTAGGGACTGGGCCCCATGGGTGTTCCTACTTACGGTCTTCATTGACTTCCTCCACAGCCTGGAACACAGATACCCATCCCTCTCCAGGGGCCCTGGTCCTCTGTGCTGGGGGGAGAGGAGGTGGGGTGTGTGTGATACTCCCGCTGTCACCAGGAAGTGGTAGGAATGGGTGCGGGTGGGCTGCCTGGGCTGCGAGCTGTGGTCTGGGAGGGAGTGGCCTTCCGAGGGTGGAGGAGAGTTCTGGGCTAGAAGAGGCAGTACAGGAATGGTGTGCTGGTGTCTGCCTGCACTTGTGTCTCGGATGCTCCTGGAGTTGAGCTATTCTTCTGCCAGCTGCTGGGACTTGGGGAAGGGAAAGCTTTTCAAAGCTTCCCTTGAGCGGCTGGCAGGGGAGGCTGGCCTGGCTGGCACAGCTGGACGTGTGGCTTATTTCTATGTACAGGTTCCTGATCTCCCGCTCACTCCCCTCACTGCTGGGCATCTCAGCTCTGTGACATTTTCCCATCTTGTGGTTTCCTTCATGTTCTTTTCGTGTTCCTGTGATTCGAGGGATGAGGCCCACACTGTCCTTGCAGAGCTGCTTGCATGGAACAATACTCAGGAGACCTGTGAACCTGGAGAGACCGGGCAGTTCCCTCCTCCTCAGGCAGGAGGCTGAGGCTGGGGCTCAGTGGCCCCTCTAGCAGTCAGGTCCTCTGGTCCTCGTGGTGGTACACGCCCTTCCTATTGTTCTGCCCATTGCCTGGGCAAAGCTGGTCTTCTATTTGGTAAATCTTCTTGGGGCTGGGAATGTGGACTGAACTCTTGGTACTATGTGACACTATTCTTGGAGAGATGCAAATAAACATCTGCTCACCCCAGAGAGGGAACTAATGACAGACCACAGTCAGGGCACCACCAGAGGCCAACTTGGTGAACCGATGAGTTTTACTGGGGTCACTTATGGGAATGTGAGTGAGGGGTTACTTACAGGAGCAGAAATGACTTGAAGACAGGTGCATCACCAAAGCCCACCCCAGCGTGGGGGACAGCTCATGAAAGCAGCACATCTGGAGCATATTTCACAACCTGAAGGCGGGTGGAAGAGTGTCCTTTCTAGGCAGCACAGTGGCTCTAAGCCTCTACCAGGCAGCTTGACTGGTCTGAGAGTGTCTCTGTGCAGTCTTTACAGCAAGTACAACCTTGGGGAAGGAGGGGTTCAGGAAGGTCAGTTTCAGGGACTTCCTGAAGGTATTGAGTTATTTGCTTCCCCAGCTTAAGGAGCTTCCCTGCAGGATGCACTGTTAGCCTCACCCTCCTTAGAACATTCTATGTCTACTGGAGCTTCCATCCAGGACAGAAGGGCTTTATCTGGGAGGAAACTGCAGTATAGCACCTGGGGGCAAGGAGTGCAGCCCAGCTCACCGGATGTCATGGTAGGGAGCTCAGGTTACTCACGGAGCTCACAGCCTCCTTCACGGCAGCTGGTTGTTGGGTATTTGGACCACACAGCCTTTTCTAGAGAAGCCCTTTAACGGCACCTGGCAGTGGAGCCCGAGTGGCTTCAGTTTTACCACAGATACTTCACTTCCTGTGCCTCTGCTGTGACCCTGCTTCCGTGGTGACCCCATGGAAAGATGAACATACCTCTTCCTCTGGTTATCCACACCTTGCTACAGTGACTGATCCCCTGAGACCTGAGGCTGAATTGAGCTGGTGCTGAGGGAGGAAACAAGTGAGTAGCTCAGCACCCAGGTACAAGGCAGCCCCAAATTTTAGAGGGCAATGAATCTGAGGGCTCTGCTTGGGGACCCTGGAGCCCCAGGGAAGGGAGGTGGGGTCCCTGCCCTCCTCCTACTCTTCCCTGTACTCAGGAACATCCTGAAATGTCACTTGGACACAACCTGATACATGAGCTGAGGGAAGCTGGCCCTTCCGGTCATCCACTGCGCCCAGAGGCCAGGCTTTGCAAAGCCCTCACCAGTGTCAGTCATTTGCTGTGTGGAGCTGCAGCTGTTGCCCACTGGAGTGAAGGAGAATTCCCAACTGAGTCCTGTATGTGGAGGGAGAGGCGCTTGTTAGTGAGGCTGGTTTGCTTTAAGGCAGATCTCTTAGTGTGGTGGTAAGTGGGATGGATTGATCGGACCACATTCAGGAGGTAAAAGCTTGGCAAGTGCTGGACAGATTGCTGAAGAAGCAGTTTGCCCAGGGAGGTGGTTGTGGTTCTTGGAAGACCTGGCTTCCCCGAGTAGCCAGGCAAGCAGGCCGCAGATCAGGTGAGACAACTTCTAGGAGGCTGTGCCTTGCAAAGCTCCATGCCACTTTGTCATCTTGGCAAGTGTTGCTAGAGTAGAGAAGTCACAGTGTGACTGTGGGCTGGGCTGACCCCTGCTGGCTCAGGGCTAGCTTCAGGTCTCAACCAGGCCAGCTCGTCTCCAGCACTCCATGTATCCCTGCACAGGATCGATTCCAGCCTGTCAGTGCACAGGCACGCATGCTTTGATGTGTCTACGTGTCTCCCCCCTGCGTGGTTCCATGTGGGCAGCTCTGGCCTCCTGCTCTGTGATAGTTGCTGTTTGGTTACCTGTCTGTTGCTGTGCTGACCCAGACCAAGGCAGCTCATAGAAGGAAGAGTTGATTTGGCTTATGGTTCCAGTTAGAGTCCGTGATGGCAGGGAAGGCGTGGCGGCAGGAGGTGGCTGGAGGAGAGAGCGGGCACAGGGATGAAGAGCAGCAGGGAATCTGCCAAGGCGTAAGAGCTCTTAAGGCCTGCCCCAGTCACATGCTTCCGCCTGCAAGGCCAGATCTCCTAAACTTTCCCAAACAGCACCATCACCTGGGGACAAAATGTGCAAATACTTGTAGCCTACCGGGGACATTCTCATCAAATCGTCATACTTGGTGAGTGCCTGGCAGAGGCAGGTGTTTGGGTATAGCTCCAGGTGTGTACTTGGGAGCTAGGATGGGAGACTTTTTTTCCTAGATCAGGGGATAAGTTCTCCACAAGGCCTAGCTGCTTTGCAAGCATAGGTCAGACTGAGAGAACAGAGGTGGAGAGGAACAGGAGGGGACAGGGTGTCGATGGCAAGCCACCTGCAGCGTTCGAAGTACGGAGCTGAGATTTTAATCTGAAAGTAGCAGAGACATTTTTAATTTTTAAAAATTATTGTGTGCGTTTCTACACTCCGTCATGTGGGCACATGTGGAGGCCAGGGATTGGCACTACACGTCTTCCTCTATTGCTCTCCACCTTATTGAGACAGGGCCTCTCACTGAACCTGGTTACATGGGTGCTACGGACCCAAACTCAGGCCCTTGTGTTTGCACAGCAAATGTTTTAGCCAATTGAGCTATCTCTCCAGCCCCTGAAGGGTTCTGGTTTTTTTTTTTTATTAATTTTATTTATTTCTGTATGTGTATCAATGTACTGTCTGCATGCAAGTTTGTGCACCCCTGTCGTGCAATGCCGCGGAGGTCAGAAGAGGGTGTCGGATTCCCCTGGAACTGGAGTTCTCCTGGGATTGGAGTTTCGGACAGTTCTCGGCCACCATGTGGGTGCTGGGGATCGAACCCGGGTCCTCTGCAAGAGCGGTCGGCGCTCCTAACCGCTAGGCCATCTCTCCAGCCCAGGGTTCTGTTTTTAAGCAGACCCATTGGACCAGATCTAGATTTTAGAGACATTTGTGCAGCTGGACTACGGGGGTGAGAGTAGGTCTGGAGAAAAGAGAACAGGGCTGGCGAGGACGGCATGAGATGACCATGCGGCCCCTGCGTGCCAGCCAGAGGCAGTGGCTGGTTATTCCTTGTCTTGAATCCTTGTGCTTTTTCTCAGGAATCCGGGGTAGGTGATTGGTTGCCAGTCCCAAGCCCTTGAGTGCTAATGGCTTATGTATGGACAGTCTCAGACCCCTAGCTCTAAGTCTTGAGATCTGGAGGTGCTCAGGTTGGAAGCTTATAGCTCTGAGCTCTGGCTGCCAGTCCTGGACAGCTGCTGTAAGCCTTGGTTCTTAGGGTGGCAGCAGTTAGCTGCAGCTAGTGCTACAGGTCCCACACTGCACTGGATAGCTTTAGTGTCGACTTAACACACTTGGTAGAGGGACCCTCAGCTGGGGAATTGCTTCCATTGGGCAAGCCTGTGGCCGTATCTGTGGGGCATTTTCTTGATTATTAAGTTATGTGGGAGGGTCCGGCCCACTTGGGCAATGCCACCCCTAGGCAGGTTGTTGTGTATTGTATAAGAAAGCAGGCTGAATGAGTATGGGCCAGGGGAGCAAGCCAGTAAACAGCATTCCTCCACGGCCTGTGCTTCAGCTCCTGCCTCCAGATTCCTGCCCTGAGTTCCTACCTTGGGCTCCCTCAGTGGTGAACTGTGACCTGGGAGATATGAGCCGAATAAACCCTTTCCTTCCCAAGTTGGTGTCAGTCAGTGTTTTTATCCCAGCAATAGAAAGTGACCTAGACACACATCTTGGATGTTGGGACCAGTGACTCCAACCAGCAATTGGTGTCATCTCACTGTATGAGTGCTGGGATTACAAACACACACTCCTAAAGTCATGTGCTGCACATCGGCTAGCATTGAGCCATCTCAACCCAGCCCTTCAGCCACTGTGTAGATGTTGCTGTCAGCACATGACCACTACCACCACAACTGTTGTTGCTGCGTTGTCTCTGGTTTGTGTTAACAATTCAGCCCACTCTGCTTATAAAAAATCTGAAGTAAGCCGGGCATGGTGGCGAACACCTTTAATCCTAGCACTTGGGAGGCAGAGGCAGGCGGATCTTTGTGAGTTCAAGGCCAGCCTGGTCTACAGAGTGAGTTCCAGGACAGCTGGGGCTACAGGGAGACCCTGTCTTGAAAAGACAAAAAAAAAAAAAAAAAAAAAAGAAAAGTGAGGAACCCAAACAGCCCGGTTACAGGAGGGGTGTGTGGCAGTGTTTGTGTCACTTGTGGCATAGCCTTTCCTTTTTTTTTTTTTTTTTCTCTATTACTTCTTTATTTTTTTCATTTTTTAACAATAGTAATAAGTTATGGATTACAAGCATCCTTCATGTAAAACCAATGCAAGCAGTTGTACCCAAACCATCACCAGCCACAAGGGTCCACCTCCCAGCTGGTGGGGGGGGGCTTGTATGTTCAATCAAGTTGCCCTTCTTACAAGTGGAAGGGTGTGTTTGCTCACCACAGGCCTTCTGCTGGGCCACCTGCGGAAGTGCACCCCTTCTGGCCTGAGTGAGAATAGCTACTTGATAAGCTGGAGTTCTCCCAGGCGTGTTTGGCTTAGGGCACCGCCTTCCTAGGCCAGGGATGCAGGCCGTCTGGAGTGGCCGTGACTGGAGCATGTCTTCAGTCCTGGTTGTAGTGGTCCTCTGCAGCTGACGGGAAGTACCCAGAACAGCCCAGCTGCCTGCTCAGGCTGCCAGGCATAAGGGAAGGGCCTGGCAAATGCCTGCTCTTGACAGCTTTAATCACAGAAAGCACTGAAAGGGTGTTTACAGTAAAGGCTTAAGGAAAGCTCAATGCAGAACTCGAAATTCTAGTGTCATTTAACAGTACTTAATAATATTTAACCATGCATAACTCCACACCTTGGTGCCCCAAGGAGAGAAATGAGTCTCCCAACTTGTTGAGGGGTGTGTGTGTGTGTGTGTGTGTGTGTGTGTGTTGAGAAATGACTTAACTACAGTCCTGTCCTGAATGGGCATGGATGGAGGGAGGTTCAACAGCCCAGTGGCTCCTAGGACCTGGTAGGTTCAGAGGGAGGATTCTAATTCCTTGCCACAGGTATACCTGGCCTGTTCTTGATGAGCCTTGGAGCAGGCCGGTCTCAGGTCTCCTGAGCTACTGCTTCCTCAGCTGGTAGCAATGCCTTATGTTTCTGATGAGAGCAACCCAAGGAGGTGTGTGTGCTGCAGGAGTTTATGTTAGGATCTAAACAGACTTAGTGCTTGTCAGTGATGCCAGAATGTGCTGAGTTCAGTCACAGACCAGCTGGTTTTCATTCGGCCTCAGCTTGTACAGTAGGCTCCTCAATAGCTTTTCTGTTTTTAAAGAAAGCATATAGGTTTTGAAAATAGACACTAATTCTTACTTTTTACCACAAACAGATCGATGTGGTTACCAAGGGGCAGAGATCTTCACTCTGAGACAGAACTGGAATCGAGATCTGCTTCATGTTATATGTTGTGGATAGTGCTACCAGTGTTGGAAAGCATTGGTTTCTGTGCTAATTAAAACTCTTCATTGTGTGTGTGTGTGTGTGTGTTGTTTAATCAAATAATCAAGAAATGCTTTGCTTCGTGAATGATCATTTCTCTTAGCATTATTGTTGTCCTGGTGTGACCAGGTGCCTGTGTTCAGGGTCTACTGTGGTGCTCACATCCCTCAGTCCCACATTCCAGTGTCTGAGTGTGAGATACTAAGGAGAGCTGTGAAGTAGAGCAGCTTATTGAATCTTGACTGGAGCCTTAGGTGATTGATTAAACTGTGGCCCCTTGGACCAGGAGGTGGCTCTTGGCTCTGCCTGGTGGGCAGTGGTCTATGCAGCATGGGTGGTGGACAGAGTGGCCCCCTTTCTTCGAGTCTAACCCCCACCCTCTAAGGCAGCCTTTCTCCTTCGTTAGCCTGCTCCGTGCCCCTGAATCAGCCCATACAGAAAAACAATCAAGCCCACACTGTAGAACAGCCCTGCTATTTACAGGGTAGAGAATAGGGACGGCTTGTCCCACGACCTGCAGAGAAGGCTCACCACTGAGCCTTGTCCCACCGCTGAAGGGTGCCTTGTTGTATCTGGAATGGCCCAGCCGCTGTGGAACGTTCCCCTCACCCCATCACAGACTGTACCCTCAGCTCATGACAGGTCCCTTGAGAACTTATGGTCAAGACAGATGTCTCAGGCGACAGAAGCCCCCCATGAGGATAGACTGGTCAGACCAGAGGTGCCCTGACACCAGCTTGACACAGTGGCCAGCGAAGGACTAGGAGCCAGCCACAGAAAGGTATGCAGGGCTAGTGACTGGGTTTGGTATTTGCTTTTGCCTTTGTAAATGGCTTGGGGTCAGGTGGTGTGCCCTAGGCATGTGGCCTCCTTCTAGGAGCTCAGGTGGCTGGGACCCTGCTGGAATGGAAGAGAAATGATGCTGAGGCAGAGGACAGAGGGTTGGCCTGAGGATGGGGCTGCCCTGTACCTGGTAGGCAGCGGGGGCATGGCCAACTGAGGAGTCAGTCTAGCACACACTGGTAGGCAGTGGGGGCATGGCCAACTGAGGAGTCAGTCTAGCACACACTGGTAGGCAGTGGGGGCATGGCCAACTGAGGAGTCAGTCTAGCACACACTGGTTGGCGGGTGCTCCCCTGGCCTGGAGCCGACTCCAGGTCCTTCTCACAAGCAGGGAGTCCGCCGGGCATGGTGGTGCACGTCTTTAATCCCAGCACTCGGGAGGCAAAGATAGGTGGATCTCTGTGGGTTCAAGGCCGGCCTGGTCTACAGAGCAAGCTCCAGGACACCTGTCTCAAAAATACCAAAAAAAAGTGTAAGACCAAAAAGAAAAAACAAAAAACAAGCAGGGAGTCCACACGTGGGTACTGGGTGCTGGCCGCGTTCACAGCCCCTTTGTGGTTTGAATGTGTTCATCTCAGGTTTCTGTCTCACACACGCTCTGTGGGAAGGAGTGGTGACCTAGAGCAGCTGGCTTGCTGCCTTGGGCGGGGCGCTGGCTAGGGCTCCCCTGGCCCCACTGCAGCCAGGGACTGAGGGAACCTGTGGAACTTGCTTCATTCAGTGAAGCTATGGGTGTGGCTGCTCTGTAGGATGGAGCAGCTGGGGTGGCCTCGTGCATCTGAGGTCTGTAAATGGAAGGGCTTTCATGACCATGTGTGTGGCAGTCAGACAGCTGGGGTCTGTGCTGTCCTAAGGATGGGGATGAAGGGGGTGGGTAACAAACCAGGATCAAATGGCAGTGCCCACCCTGGAATCCTTAGAACAGAAACCCTGGAGCCAGGGCCCCACAGGCTGCCCATGGCATAGTGATGCTTCTTCTGAAGTCAGTGACTGAATGACCCCACAAGATTCCCTGTGGTTTCCCTGTCAGTTCCCAGGTTTTCCAGTGTCCTGTGGTCAGTTCAGCTTCCTCACCTCTGACCTGCCCCTCCCCCACTTGTTCCTACCCAGTGACCCAACGGAGCACAAAGCTCAGGCTGCCAACTCAGGCAGAGTCAGTGTGGATTTCCCCATATTGAAATGAGTCAGTTTCTTAGAAGTTGTGTCACCTGTGGGAACCATCCTAATGGCTGCTCTTGAGACAGTACCTCCACCCTGTCCCCTCAGCCCTGACTCCACTGGCTCCTCCCTATCAGCTTCTTTCATTGGGCCTCAGAGAATCCATGCCATGTGCCAGGGCTGTGACCCACAGTCTCAGTTTCCCTGAATTCCAGAAGGAATTAGGAGACAGAAAAAGGATTGATTTAGAGTTTGGCTACATTGGGGGGAAGAAGCTAATTTCTCTCTGCCAGGCCCGTGGCCAGCTCATGATTCATAGAAACCACGAGACGAAGGTGAGAAGATGAGTGCTTTGAGTGGAAAGGGGTCCCTGTGGGGTGCGGAGCTGGCACAGGCTGCCTCCCCAACCTGGCTTT
The DNA here is from genome assembly GCA_009823505.1 of Rhizomys pruinosus. NCBI lineage: Eukaryota > Metazoa > Chordata > Mammalia > Rodentia > Spalacidae > Rhizomys > Rhizomys pruinosus. The sequence goes on along the minus strand of VZQC01009497.1, from coordinate 112,680 downwards.
TAGTATACTGCCTCTGTCTCAGCATTGGGGGGGGGTTATATTATGTGAGGATAGTGACAATTTTATTTATCTTTTTAAACAATTTTGTTTTAAGTGTATGGGTGTTTTGTCTACATGTATGCAGGTACACTACATGTATGTAGTGCCCTTGGAGGTCAGAAAAAGGCATTGGATCCCATGGGACTAGAGTGAGGGGTGGTTGTTAGCCAGCATGTGGGTGCTGCAAACTGAGCCTTAGTCCTCTGCAAGAGCAGCCAATGCTTTAGCCGCTGAGCTTGTCTCCAGCTCAGTGACTGCTGAGCCTTGTCTCCAGCTCAGTGATCTTTCTTTTTTAATTAGTTTACAAAGAAACAGATTTCCTCACGGCATTTTCCTGCACACTGAGTTCTGGTTTATTCTCCCCCACCTCGTTCTTCCCTTCTCCCTGCCCCGCCTGTCCCTTTGAGCCCCTCTCTCCAGTCCCCCCCCCCTTTTGCGATCCTCCCATCTTCTTTCCCTTGAAGCCTCTTTTTTTCCACCTCGTGGGTCCTTTTCTAGTTTTCTGGCCTCTGTCTATACCATTACACTTACATATACAATGATTAAAAGCTAGGATCGGGCCAGCGTGGTGGCAGAGGCAGGTGGATCTCTGTGGAATTGAGGCTGGCCTGGTCTACATATCAAGTTCTTGGCCAGCTGAGGCTACAAGGAGACCTTGTCCCCATCTCCCAAAGTCCTAAGAGATAGGGAGAGGTTTTAGGTTTTTTGTTTTGTTTTTAAACTTTGGCCCAGGAAAAATGAGATAGACATTCCATCTCAAAGATTCCCATTTTTGAAATAGAAAAGAGTAAAGAGTCTCAGTCTTGACTTCTTTGGGGATGACAAGGGTTCTGAGCCTCACAGAGTTCCTCTCTAGGAAGCCTCACAGAGTTCCTTGGATGGGTGCGTGCCTTTTGCTTTTTTCTTTGGAAGTCAGCTTCAATGTGGCTCCTGCTGGACGGGTAATCATACTAATTTTGTAAGTGAAAAAAAAAAAAAGGTGTTCTGATCGCCAAGGGCAAGGTACAAGTGTGTGTAGAATTTAGACTATATCCTCTGTCCCCAGACTCCAGCAAGGTGGGGGAGAAAAAAACAAAATTCCTCAGGCTGAGATGGCAGTGGTAGCAGGGGTGATGTTCTAGGGGTCTGGAGGAGGCTGAATAATGTCCCTCAAGATACCCTCTTCTTCGCACCAAGTCTGTGACTCTTCGATTCCACAGGGAAGGGACTTTGATATGCCATCAGGGTCTCGTGCAAGGCTTGAGGTACAGAGACTTTCCCTGATAATTCAAGAGAGAGAGAGAGAGAGAGAGAGAGAGAGAGAGAGAGAGAGAGAGATATGCTGGTGGAGGGGAGGAGAAATTTTCCGGGGGGGGGAGAGAGAGAGAGAGAGAGAGAGAGATATGCTGGTGGAGGGGAGGAGAATTTTTCCTCCACCTTTTCAGAGCCTGTTTCTGGAGGCCTGTGAGTTCAGCTAGCAAATGACAGATGAACAGGAGAAAAGGCAAGGTGACTTTTATATTCTTCTCTGTATTGCTTTCTCACAGAAAAGAAGTGGCAGTCCAAAGAAGCAGTTTGACTCAGGCTTCAGAACCATTTAAATAAACAGTGATAAACGACAGAGAAGGGACTAGACAGATGAACATTGGGGCTCCTGGGGGAGTAACCCACCTAGAAGTGAGGGGGAGAGGGCTCAGTTTCTCAGCCTCATCTCCATTCTTCCTAGTGTAGGATCCACAGCACCTGCACAGGTGAAAATTGATATTGCTTGGCTGCCAGTCCTAGGTAAGACAAAGAAAAGGAGAGTTATTCAATATGGCCATGTCGGGAAGAGGACAAAGAGGTCCAGTGGACCTGCCCATCATCGTCGGGGCCTGACACACACGAGAGTTAAGCTTATAGAGGGTAAGAGGTATACCTTGGTAACTAGACTTAGTCAGGGTGTGGTTCCAACCCACCAGTGACCCATCGTGGTTTTGGCTCCAGTCTCTCCTGCAAGGTGGTCTGACAAGTTGTTAGAACTGAATCAGATCCCTTCCTGGGAGACAAGTCTCTCTGACTGGCATCAGGCTTTAGCCATTTCCTTCTTCCATCATGAGCCATTTCCTTCTTCCATCATGAGTTTCCTGGGGAAATTCCAGTTCCTTGGTGACATTATTTCAATAGTCAGACAGCCAAAGGGAGGGGCACAGGTGTCTGTAGAAGATCTTCATTCCTGTCACTGGTTGCTGCACTTTGAGGTGGAAAGCAGAGGGCAGAGAGCCCACACCTGTCCTGAGATATCTATGGTCCTTGTGACAGGGCACCCTGTTTGGCCTGGGATGTTGGGATCCCACCTGCTGGTCATGACACAGCAGAGGAAGGTTCCTCACACAGACACTTGCAGCAGCTCTGGGATTCCAGCCAATGCTCTCATATTCCTGCCCTCACAGCTGTACACACCTGTACACACCTGTACACACCTGTGTGCTTCAAGCCAGTGAGTTCAGGGTCTGTTTCAACAGTAGTCCCAGGGAAGCAGTCGCACTCCTTAAGTTGTGCTCTTCAGGAGCATCTCTCAGGGTGCCTCTGGGAGATGATGCTACTGATGAGCAGGGAACACTGTCCTGGTGAGCCTGGTGTTCAGTCTGCATGAGCTTGCTCACCTGCGGCTCCCACTGGCCCAGCAGGAGCTTGCCTGGTACTGTGAGCACAGGTACCTCTGGTAGATGCAGCGCTGAGGGGCTGGACATCTGCTGGCCTGCAAAGGTGGATGAGGTTTAAGGAACAAGAAAGGGGGCTTGGTAGGCCTTCCAAGGACTCAGCATCCCCAAAGGAAGAGCCCCGTGAAGTATGGGCACAGCCAAATGAGGATACGCCCAACTCCCCAAGCCTGGTGCAGTGGTAGCAGGGGTACCAGCTGCTCAGGGGCTGAGGCAGGGGAATCACTTGAGCCCAGTAGCACAGGGCCAGTTTAGATAACACAGCAAGAACCCTAGCTCAAAAAAAGAAAAAAGGTCTGGCCATATGGTTAGCTGAGGAAAGCCCATCTATTGGCTTGTCTGTGTGTCTCCTTTGTTCAGCACCACCTCTGCCCTGGGACCTGTTTGGGCTACTTTCTGTGTGAGTTGCCCATGAGTGTAGAGGCAGGCAAGTACCCACAGGCCCTGACCCGCAGAGCAGAGAGGCCAGCATGAACAGGACTAAACAGGACCTTAGAAGTGCTTCTGTTGGGCATGCCAATAAGTGGACAGGAGGGAGGAGGGGCTCACAGGAGGCTCACCTGGCTGCCTGCTGCCTCTGTGTGGGGCTCACGGGAGGCTCACCTGGCTGCCCGCTGCCTCTGTGTGGGCTCACAGGAGGCTCACCTGGCTGCCCGCTGCCTCTGTGTGGGCTCACAGGGAGGCTCACCTGGCTGCCCGCGGCCTCTGTGTGGGCTCACAGGGAGGCTCACCTGGCTGCCCGCGGCCTCTGTGTGGGCTCACAGGAGGCTCACCTGGCTGCCTGCTGCTTCTGTGTGGGCTCACAGGGAGGCTCACCTGGCTGCCCGCGGCTTCTTGTGTGGGTTCACAGGAGGCTCACCTGGCTGCCCGCGGCCTCTGTGTGGGGCTCACAGGGAGGCTCACCTGGCTGTCCGCTGCCTCTGTGTGGGCTCACAGGGAGGCTCACCTGGCTGCCCGCGGCCTCTTGTGTGGGTTCACAGGAGGCTCACCTGGCTGTCCGCGGCCTCTGTGTGGGGCTCACGGGAGGCTCACCTGGCTGTCCGCGGCCTCTGTGTGGGCTCACAGGAGGCTCACCTGGCTGCCCGCGGCCTCTGTGTGGGCTCACAGGAGGCTCACCTGGCTGCCCGCGACCTCTGTGTGGGCTCACAGGAGGCTCACCTGGCTGCCCGCAGCCTCTGTGTGGGGCTCACAGGGAGGCTCACCTGGCTGCCCGCTGCCTCTGTGGGCTCACAGGGAGGCTCACCTGGCTGCCCGCGGCCTCTTGTGTGGGTTCACAGGAGGCTCACCTGGCTGCCCGCGGCCTCTGTGTGGGGCTCACGGGAGGCTCACCTGGCTGCCCGCGGCCTCTGTGTGGGCTCACGGGAGGCTCACCTGGCTGCCCGCAGCCTCTGTGTGGGCTCACAGGGAGGCTCACCTGGCTGCCCGCGGCCTCTGTGTGGGCTCACAAGAGGCTCACCTGGCTGCCCGCGGCCTCTGTGTGGGCTCACAGGGAGGCTCACCTGGCTGCCCGCAGCCTCTGTGTGGGCTCACAGGGAGGCTCACCTGGCTGCCCGCGGCCTCTGTGTGGGGCTCACAGAGGCTCACCTGGCTGCCCGCAGCCTCTGTGTGGTATCGGTTTCTGGTGCAGGATGCTCAAGGTGTGGTGAACACAGGCAGGAATATGATTTCCTGGTTCTCTTTGCAAAGTACCTTAAGAGTAGAAGGCACTGAGGGTGTTGTCCTCGCTGCAGTGGTGGTCTAGTCTAGCGAGTGTGGATCCCAGGGGCTGCTACAAAGCTCAAAGGGATACCACATTGCCGTTGCCAGCTGCTTTGTGCCCGAGCACCTGGCCGCTGTGGCTGCTCCTCCTCTCCCAGCCTCCTCTTTGTCAGTCCTTTGCCCACGATCCTGGCTCTAGAGACCTCCCCCTAATGCAGGAGGAAGCCTTGGCTGCTGCTTGGTCTTTGCAGTATCTTCTTAGCTCACATATTGACGGGAATCTGGGTCTCAGGTCCACTCGGTGGCAGAGCTGTGTTCTGTCCTCTTGGCCAGTGAGCGATTCCTTTGCTTTGTGGATGGTCTTGGCTGGGATGTCTCATTCCTGGATTAGCATATCTCCTTTTTCTTATTTGGAGACAGGGACTCATGTAGCCTGGGCTGCCCCGATCTCCTGATCCCCCTGCCTCCACCTCTGGAGTGTTCAGATTACAGGTGTGCGCCACCATAAGTTGTGTCCAAGTTACACAGTCCCAGGGTGTGTGCTAAGCAAGCACTCTATCAACTGAGCTACATCCCGAAGACCCCATTTTCCTTTTATTGAGATGGGATCTTGGTGTGTTGCCTAGACTAACCCTTGAACTCCTGGGCTCAAGTGATCCTCCTGCCTCAGATTCTGGACAGCTGGGACTGCTGGTGTTTGTTAGTCCAAGAGGGCCCTCGACTTGAGCTTCTCTGACAGCAACACACTGTTCTTAAGTCAATGAAGCAGTCAGTTGGAGAAAGCAGGTATCTGGGTGGCCAGCAGCTACTGGTATTTCTTAGGAGGTACTCATGGGTTTCAGTCTCTGCCACAGCAGGAATTGCTCGCTGGGATGCCAGGAGGTTCAGAGTATGAACCAGCCAGGCCTCTGTACTGGCACCAGGAGGGCACCCCTGGTTCTCAGATGCTTGTGGTGGGTGAGTGGAGCTGCCTTGCCTGGCCCTGGCTACCACAGGCCGGCTCTTGCCATCCTGACTGCTTTCCTGACTGTGAGTCTTTTCACTCTTCCTCTCCAGATAGTAGGTATCTGGGTGAGCGGGTACTGTAGGAGCCACTGGGAGACGCAAGATCAGAGGACAGCCTCTTCCTGTCTCATATTGGTTTTTTGGAGAGGGCGAGGTGTCGTCATTGTAGACAGAGCAAAGTGTCCACCTAGGGAGAGTTGGGGGTTTTTTTAAAAAGATTTTTAAGTTTGTATTTATGTGTGTTTGTGTGTCTGTGTGGCTGTATGCTATGTGTGTGACTGCAGTGCCCTGGAAGGTGGGAGAGGGCATCAGCAACCCTTGAATCTAGAGTTCCAGGCAATTATGAGCAGCCCTGTGTGGGTTGCTTGGAATCAAGCTTAGTTCTTCTGCCAGAACAGCAAGCATTCTAAACTCTCATCCATCTTTCCAGACCTCAGACTTGGTTTTGAAGTGGCTGCTCTTGGAAGTGTATCCAGCCTTTTTGACATTGCAGTACAATAGAATTCATACCTAAGAACCATGTAATAAAATAAAATCTCATAATGTTTAAAGTTTGTGATTTTGTATTGGGCCATCCTGGGCTGCCTTTGGCCCTCAGGCCACAGGTTGGATATGCCTGGCAGACCGTCTAGTTAATGGCTCAGCAGAAGACTCAAGCCACCTTATTACGATCTGGACACCTTTGGAGGCCAGCTTCACCAGGTAGATGAAAGCCAAGCCGGCCCCAGGTTGCAGCTGGTATAGGTGGTGTATCCCAGGGGATAACAGAACTGCAGAATTGGTCAGAGCTGGGCAGCCCAAGCATGGTGGTGACCAAGGCGCAGGTATGAGGCCATAAATAACTTGAAAGTGAACCCAGTCATGTGCCAGGTTCTGACATTTTGAAGATTGTCAGTCTTGGCCTTTAGAGCCTGAACCTGTAGAGGTGGGGACACTGACGCCGAGACCATCAGAGAGATGGCACAGCAGGGCATGCTGTGGTTGGAGACGGACAGTGGTCCTGAGGACATTCCTGACAGGCTCCAGCAACAAGATTAAGACCCAGGGAAGTCCAAAGAGGGTGTGATGCCTCTCACAGTTCCACTGTGTGTAGCCTAGTGCTTCCACTCAGAAACCCACGTGTTCCCCTTAAAAGCGGGAGCTGCCACCCCACCAGGTAGGAAGCTGCCTGGCCCTGAGCCTCTCAGCTCCAGTCTCATGACTGTGCTTTTACTGAGCAACCCTGCACTTAAGTGCTTTTTTATCATCTCTTTGCACTTAATAACATGTTGTGTTTATCTGTACTTGCTGAGAGCTGTTGACGTACCTGACTTACGTTGCTGCATCAGGTGTGCTGTTAACCCATTCAGAGGATAATTTTTGCTTCAAAGCCACCTTGGAGATAAATATCTCTGAACAGGCATCCCCGTGAACTTGAGGAATTGCTTAGCCCAAGGAAGTGAGCTTGGCAGGGCCGTCAGGTCCTGGCTTACAGTCAAGGCCTGTTTCTGCCTTCTCCTCCAGAGCCCTCAGTGCAGAGAGGTGTGTGAGTTGTGGTGCAGAGGGATGTGGGTGGAGGGGAGCCAAGCACAGCTGCAGCAATGGGCGTGGCCACATGGGTGGACCTGGCTGGGTGGGGCTGGAGAACGTAGTGGGGTTCCACGGGGCCTGTCTGGGAGGTGCAGTTGAGTTTCCGGCTTGCTGATTGAGACATATTGCTAAAGAAAACCTACCATCCTCTAAATTTTGTGATGCACTCCCTGTGGCTATTTTAGCCCCTCCCTGGGGCTAAAATATTCCTTGCACCTCTGGTTACAGCATGGGGCCCCTGTGCTTCCACCCCTCCCCCATAGCTGTCTACTTGTCAGAGCCTGTGACTTTCCTACCTCACATCCTACCTCACATCCCTGGAGATCTGTTCTGATTTGCCTTGAGGTGGGGAAGCAAAATTTGCATGTCTGCATGGAACCTGCGCATCTTCACAGAGCCTTCGCTTCCTGTGGGGTTATGACTCCTAATACAGTGCAGGCTCTGTGCACAGCTGCTGAGCCAAACTGTGAAGAACAAGAACCAGTGAGCCCCCTGGGAGCTTCCTGTCTCCACCTACCCAGTGCTGGGACCACACGCATGCACCACCATTCCTGGCTTTTTTACACAGGTTCTGAGGATTGAACTAAGTCCTCAGGCTTGCAAGGCAAGCACTTTGCTCAGTTAACTACTCTGCTACTGCCACGTCTCCATTCCTGACTTTCTGTGCCTTTAAACACGTATATGGCCAGCTACCTGGAGTAGAAGCTCTTCCTGTCTCTGCAGCACCCGCCCTGTGTTTGGGGCCCCGCCTCCTCTGCTACCTGTATCCTCTGCCTGTGAGGCTGGCAGAGGATGGAAGAACCCCACCAGCAAGCACATGTGAGGTGCCCTCTCTCTGGTTGGGCATCTGGCTGCGGTTGGTGCAGAATGGCCTGAAATGACCTGGGCCTCAGGAGTGGGCACTGAACTTATTCAGGGATGAGCCTTTGTCTTAGGCAGGGGCGGGGCTGCAGGGCCACCCGGCCAGCTGTGGGTGCTGTCTAGCTTATCCTGGAAAAGGATGTTTTAGAGTCTCTGGCTTTTCTAGTTGATGTGGGTTCCTGGAGACTCCAAGGTTTGAAGCGCCAGGCTTGGCTTCAGACCGCCCTGGCTTCAGACCGCCCTGCCTGTCCACCCAGCATTGTGTCCTGTACCTAGGGACGAGTCCATATCCTTCCTGGGCCCCCCAAAGAGAGGCAGCAGTGGCCGTGCAGATCTGCAGCAGCTGTGCGTCTAGAAGATGGTGGTGCGTTGGTGTCTGGTGCCAGTGACTCACCAGCTCCTCTCTGTCCCCAGTGAGTGACCCACCATGTCTCCCAGTCTGAATCATCTGGAAGGTGACACAGCTCGGGACAGAAGAGCTCTCACCCACTGTGGCACTGCAGGCTGGCTGGTGGGTCAGTGCCCATATTAGGGCCTGCCAGACCACAGACATTCAGCCCATGGGTCTTTAATTCAGCCCAGAGTTCCAGGCCCAGGGGGCCCTGCACTGGGAGACCTGGACAGTGAGGTGTAGGTCTCCCAGTGCCTGGGAGCATGCTCCTGCTTGCCACGTACACAGAAGTCTCTGGCTGAGGTGTCTCCTTGATCATGCAGTGGATTCCTCCTTCACTCTGTTTCCTTCCACAGATCAGTTCCTGGCCCTGCATGCCACCTCAGGGACAGTGTGTCCAGTTCTGATGGAGTGGTCTTTCTGTGTCTAACAGACTCAAGGGCCCCTCCAGGAAGTGACTTTATTTATATTTTTCCCCTGATGCTAGAGTCTCCCCGGGAGGAAGCCAAGGAGAAGAAATAGCTTCTATGAATGGCAAGAAAGAATGAATAAACTGAGGATCTGCTTGAAATTCAAGGACTGCAGTGATCTAGCCTCTAGTCTATTGCGCGCGCACGTGTGTGTGTGTGTGTGTGTGTGTGTGTGTGTGTGTCTACATACACTGTTGCAGAGGCATTTTCCCCTCGGGGTGGGAAGCACTCACAGCCCCACCCAGCCTCTGTCACTTTCGGGTTTCCCCCAGTAATTAAGGCAATGCAAGTAGAGAGTTCTCCAATCTCAGTTAAAACTAAAGACTCTTTTTTTTAATTTTTAAAATTTATTTTTTATGTGTATGAGTGTACTGTCTGCATGTCAGTTGGTGCACCCGTGTCATGCAGTGCTGCGGAGGTCAGAAGAGGGCCTTGGATTCCTCTGGAACTGGAGTTAAAGATGGTTATTATCAGCCATATGGGTGCTGGGAATCAAACCCAGGTCCTCTGCAAGAGCAGTTGGCGCTCTTAACCGCTGAGCCATCTCTCCAGCCCCCAAAACTAAAGACTTTTAATGGGCTTGCTTACAAAACAATGACCAAGAAACACACTCACTTAAGCCACACATGTAGCAGGTCCCCGGTTCAACATGGCTGTCTGGAGTTCCCTGGTGAATCCTGTGCCCTCTGCTCCTCATACTGGTCAAAATGGCAAGAAAGGTGCCTCATCTGGTGGACCATTTTTATATTTCCCTCCCTCCCTGCAAAGTTCCAGAACTCCAAAATCTTGTGCACTTTCTCTTGGTGCATGCACATAGCAGGGAACCTGGTGGGCTGGGCATTGCTCCAGGCTCCTCCCCTAAGTTCGCAGTCTGTCAGGTGGTAAGCACGTTTCAAAGAAGAAAACAGTCCATGTCACACACACATACATGCATGTGCTTATGTGCCATAGCATGTCCTTCAGAGGATACCTTGTGGGAGTCAGTTCTCTCCACTGTGTGGGCTCTGGGGAATCAAATCCAGGTCCTCTGACTTGGCACTGTTAACTGCTGGCTTATCTCAGTGGTCCTAGCCTGTGTTCTAATATTGGGTTTGTGACATTTTACCCAAGGGCCATTTTGGACACCAGAAATTGTTAGACTTTGTGGCTGTAAAGCTGGCAACAGTTGTGCCATAACTGTCTTGACACAGAGGGAACCCTAGTGCTTCCTAGCTCAGAAAGGCAGTTCAGAACCTGCCAGCATTTACTCCTCTTGTGACAGCTATGCCTGAGGTTGTCACCTTGTTTCATGTCTAACACTGAGTTGTGGCAGGTCCACTTTTCCTCACAGAGCACATGGGGAGCATTCTATGGAGTGAGGGCTGCCTTGGTTTCACTGTGATTAAGATCCAGAGCCCTGAGCTGTGGTGTGCACCTGCTGTCCCAGCTACTTGGGTGGCCGAGACAGAAGGATGGCTTGAGCTCATGAGTTTGAGGTCAGCTCAACCAATATAGCAGAAACCTAGCTCAAAAACCAGTAGCAGAATCTCGACTAGCAAGCTGTAGTGAAGCAGCTTATCAACACTGAGGATGGAGGTGTGGTTTGGAGGTGTTGAGAGGACAGGAAGGGGCCCATGAATGGGGAGAGATGCCACACATGGTGTGTATCAGGATGGTGACAGTTGGCAGTTAGAGGGGCCAGGCAGCCTCCATGAGCTTCCTTGTCTTCCGCCAGGCAGGAGGCAAAACCCAGAGAACTGGGGCCCCTGCCGGGCAGTTCTGGGGAGTAGGCAGCCTCTCCCATGGGCGGGCCACATCCCAGGGAAGGAGTCAAGAGATAACCTTCCACTGACCTAGGACCCCGTCTACTGGGTCTTGATTATGGCCCTTGTCAAGCTGGCCTGACTTTGTAATTTTGCTGTGCATTTCTAAGAAAAGCAACTTGCTAGACTGGCATTTTGTGGTTTAGGGACTTAGAAGACAAATCCCACTTGGGCCTGTCCTCTCTTGCTCTGTGTGTGTGCATGCCATGTGTGTCTGTGTATATGTGTTTGTGTCTGTATCTGTGTGTGTGTGTGCACACACCATGGCCTATGTGTATGTCTGTATATATGTGTTTGTATGTGTCTGTGTATATATCTGAGTATATGTGATTATGTGTGTCTGGATATATGTGAGTGCACAGCCTGGCCTCAGTGTGTGTGTGACTGTGAATATGTGTTTCTGTGTATATATGTCTGTGTGTATACATGTGCTGGAACCTGTGTGTGTATGTATATGTTTCTCTGTGTTTGTGTGTCTGTGTATTTGTTTGTGTGTGTGTATGTGCCATGGCTTCTGTGTGTCTGTATGTGTGAGACTGTGTATATGTGCTTGTCTGTGTGCACGTATGTCTCTATGTGCACACCATGGCACCTGTCTGTGTGACTGTATACATGTGTTTCAGTATGTGTGTATGTCTGTGTGTGTATGCACACATGTGCCATGACCTGTGTGTGTCTTTATGTGTTTCTGTGTGTCTATAATGTCTGTGTGTGTACATGCATGTGCATGTGTGTGTGTGTGTGTGTGTGTGCGCACATGTGTCTATCTGATGAGCTATTACCATCACTATGTGTGGGCTGGGTCTGAGGGCAGTGTCCTAGGAGGAGGGAGGGACGGTCCCTTGGTAAGAGGACACAATCCCTGTACCCTTTGGAGATCTGCCAGGGACGAGGAGCCCTGTGGCCCACAAACAGCCTTGGACAAGGCCAGGGTTGCAGGTGGGTCTGGCACATTCCCTGTGTCTATGTGCTGTCTAGTCCCATGCATCCCACTGAGTGCACTGAGCATCCTGGAGTCTGGGGTGTCACCCAGGCCTGCGGACATTACAGTGCTTCAAAGCCCTCATTGTACTTGGGGAAGAGGTGAGACAGGGTTTCATGTATCCCAGGCTGGCCTTGAATTTGCTTTGCAGCTGAGGATGACCTTGGACTTCTCTGACCTTCCTCCCTCCACCTCCACTGCTGGGATTACAGGCGTGCTCCACCAAACCCATTTAGGCAAGCACTCTACAATTGAGCCACATACCGCCCCAGCCAACCCTGGCAGACTCGCTTAAAGCTAATGCAGCTGCACCCTGCTCTTTATGTGTGGCCAAAGCATCTCAAGGAGGCCTCTGCGACAGGCACATCACAGGTGATGAGAGTCCCATCCAGGTAATACTAGCTAGAATTTCCGGTGCCATGTTCCAGCTATCCACATAGATCAACCTCAGATCCTCAGAACTTCGAGGTGAGGGAAGGTCACCTTCAGAAGGAAGAAAGGGCCCAGAGAGGCCCAGGAACTTCCCGAAGAATACCCAGCTCAGAGAAGCCACACCTGGAGCTGGTAGATTTGACCTGGGGCATCTATGGTCATCCCTAGCTGACTGCCCGGAAGCGCAGGGAAGGTTCTGGCATCCTAAAATGGGAAGCCTTGCTCTCTTCTGAGTGGCTTCCTTCATCCTGCAGGCTGCAGGAGGATGCAGTGTAAGGAGGAGGCTGAGGCTCAGCCATAGACCCGGGGAGGAGTGTCGACAGGTGAGATCACTGGGGTGAGAACTAATTATAGCTTGTGTGGTTTTGTGTTGAGGAAGCAGAAGAAAATGGTCTCAAAGGTAACAACAAGCTGGTGGCCCAGAGCCAGGGTTAGCTGCTGTGACTAGAAGCACATTGTGACTTGACCTGGAAGGACATTGGGCCTTGGTGGGCTGCAGGTGTGGGGCGCAGATAGTGATTCTGGCTGTCAGAGGCCAGTAAGTATGAGAGGGACAGAGACACCCCAGACATGCCATCATCCCTGACCAGTGACATGAGTTGGCCATGTCTGGTCCCACCACACTGGCCCTTCCTCCATCATAAAGTGACAGACCCCGTAGAATTCCTCCCCAAAGGAGACGTCCTAGTTCACAGTCCTTGGCATCCACATCGTCCAATCCTGTTTTATTTTTCATACACATTACTTCCTTTGCTCAGTGACTGCAGGAGGTCACCATGCAGCATTTGCCAGTACTGAGCCTTCCAAGGACTCTTCTGGGAGACACTTGAGCTTGGCTCAGTCAGGCTTGGTCCAGAACCATCCGTTTCCCTCCCCACACTCAGCCTCTAGTTATGCCTAGCACATGGGTTACTCTCTGGATCCAATGGTATGAGGTCACTGGGCTCGGGGAACCTGTTTGGAAGGCTGTGTCCCTCACTGTGCAGGTGACAGACAGCCTTCAAATACCAAGCTCCCCTCCATGGTGGGTGTTTGCTTGTTTGGCTTGAAAATGACTGCGAAAAATCCACCAAAAATAAAGGAAGGACTGAGGTGCAGCTGAGCTGCAGGCTGCTGGCTCTGTGTGAAGGAGTCTCTGGGTTCCAGCCCACTATTGCCTAAAACCAGCTGAGCAGATTGGGAGGTGAGAGCCCATGTGAATCTTGTGAGCAAGCCTATGGGTTTCCCTTATTTTCCTTTGGAAGATGAAAAGGATCTGAATCTGAAATTAAGGCCGGTGAGATGGCTCAGTGGGTAAAAGTGCTTGCTTCCAAGCTCGACAATCTGAATTTAGTCCCTGGGTCACACATGCATGTGGAACTGACTCTCACAAGCTGTCCATACATGTAGGCCCACAAATGCATACACATAGAATAAATAAATAATAAATAAATAAATGTTTGAAAAAATCTTAAATTAAGCCAGGCGTGGTGGCACACGCCTTTGATCCCAGTACTCAGGTGACAGAGGCAGTCAGATCTCTATGAGTTCAAGGCCAGCCTGGTCTACATAGTGAGCTCCAGACCAGCTGGGGCTACAAGGAGACCCTGTCTCAAAAAGACCAAAAAAAACAAAAAAAATCTGAAACTAATAGACAACTAGGTGATACTTGTTTTTGTTTTGTTTTTCAAAGCCAATTTTTATTGAAGCATTGTGCATTTGATACTTGGTTTTTTTTTTTAATTTTATTTATTTCTGTATGTGTATGAATGTACTGTCTGCATGCAAGTCTGTGCACCCGTGTCGTGCAACGCCGCGGAGGTCAGGAGAGGGTCTCGGATTCCCCTGGAACTGGAGTTCTCCTGGAATTGGAGCTTCAGACGGTTCTCAGCCACCATGTGGGTGCTGGGGATCGAACCTGGGTCCTCTGCAAGAGCGGTCGGCGCTCTTAACCGCTAGGCCATCTCTTTAAGACAGGGTCTTAGGTAGCCCGGCTGGTCTTGAATTCCCTGTGTCGCCAAAGATGACCTTGAATTCCTGGTCCTTCTCCCTCCGCTTCCCTGGCTCAGGGACTACAGACATAGGCCGCCATGGCCAGTTTATACGGTGCTGGGGGAGGAGCCTGAGGCTTTGCATCCTAGGCAACGTAGCCTGGTGCATGAACTCTGCTGTCTGTGGTCAGCGGCAATATTCACATGCTTTATGTTACACAAACAAGGGTGTGGTAGTTGGGGGTGATGACACACACCTGAAATCCCAGCACTGGGAAGGCCGAGGCAGGAGGATTTTGAGTTTGAGGCAAGTCTGGGGAACAGAGCAACACCCTGAGAGAAAAAAGGAGAAGGAGAAAGAGAAAGAAAAAGGAACTAGCTGTGGTGAGGTCGGCAAGTCTGACCCATGGCTGCATTTCCTCTTTGCTGGTGGGCAGGTGGCCGCCACCCAGCACCTCACTTCCTCTGCAGTGCAGAAGCCACATGGTCCTGGGGAGAGAGGTCATCTGCTTGGGGCCGCAAGTTTAAGAAGGTGGCAGGACTCTGTGCCTAGTGTCTGTCTGGAAGCCACATTGTGTGTGAGGATGGGGGATCTCTGGGTGTGAGGATGGGGGATCTCTGGATGTGAGGATGGGGGATCTCTGAGTGTGAGGATGGGGGATCTCTGAGTGTGAGGATGGGGGATCTCTGGGTGTGAGGATGGGGGATCTCTGAGTGTGAGGATGAGGGATCTCTGGGTATGAGGATGAGGGATCTCTGGGTGTGAGGATGGGGATCTCTGAGTGTGAGGATGGGGGATCTCTGGGTGTGAGGATGGGGATCTCTGAGTGTGATGATGGGGGATCTCTGAGTGTGAGGATGAGGGATCTCTGGGTGTGAGGATGAGGGATCTCTGAGTGTGAGGATGAGGGATCTCTGAGTGTGAGGATGGGGGATCTCTGGGTGTGAGGATGGGGGATCTCTGGGTGTGAGGATGGGGGATCTCTGAGTGTGAGGATGAGGGATCTCTGGGTGTGAGGATGAGGGATCTCTGGGTGTGAAGATGGGGGATCTCTGGGTGTGAGGATGGGGATCTCTGGGTGTGAAGATGGGGGATCTCTGGGTGTGAGGATGAGGGATCTCTGGGTGTGAAGATGGGGGATCTCTGGGTGCGAGGATGGGGATCTCTGGGTGTGAGGATGAGGATCTCTGGGTGTGAGCACAGAGGTTCACTGCATGTGAAGAAGGAAGCTCCGGAGACCTGACTCTTGGTTTCTTATGACTTTCAGAGCAGTGCTTCCTGAAGATTCCGTTCTAGAAGTACCCAGAAAAACTTCAGAGACGCACAGTATAGGTAAGTCATTTTGTGTGTGATCTGTATGCCCAAGTTGCTGACTGACACCTTCTAGAACCATCCATTGGATACAGTGGGCAGTTGGGTACCTTGTCCCTGTCTATTACTAGGAACCAAGATTGGTTGTCGTCCCTTGGGACCAGCATGGGGCAGTGACACTGGGCACTGGGGTCCCTAGATGGGCTTGTCTTCTGTCTCCATGTATTCTTCCAACTGTCATCTCTCTTGGGCAGTGGCTGCTAATGGAAAGAGTGCACCATAATGCTTGCTCTTCATGGTATAAGGAGGACATGTGAAAATGTCAGTGTGTGTGTGTGTGTGTGTGTGTATGTGTAGTGTGTACACATGTCCTGTGTTAGGTCTGTCCGTATGTGTATCTTTGTGTGTAGACACAAACACAGTGTGTGCTGTAGCCCCATGCTGGCCCATACCTTCCTGCCATGGGAGACATGGTACCGAAAGGGGGCTCATGATGTCACCCTACCCAGAATTTGTGGCTCATCTTAATTGGCCATTTCTAGTCTATGGCTAGTATTAGAGCTGAGAGAGATAACCAACCGCCTTACAGTGTGAAGACTCGGCTTCTTCCTTTTCCTCTTCCTTGGTGCATGGTAGTAGAAGAGAATTGGCTGTGTTTGCTTTCACAGAGGCAGGCTGCCAGCCTGTGCCGAAAGCAGAGGAAGCCTGGCAGGGCAACATTAACTAGGGAGGCCTGGCTTGGAGTGTAGGAGCTGGTTCTGCACATTAATTTTTCAAGATTGCTGGTTGCATTAGAAGCAGGGACCCCGGGCTGGAGAGATGGCCTAATGGTTAAGAGTGCTGACTGCTCTTGCAGAGGACCCAGGTTCGATCCCCAGCACCCACATGGCGGCTGAGAACCATCTTTGACTCCAGTTCAGGGGGAATCTGACGCCCTCTTCTGATCTCCGAGGCATTGCATGACACAGGTGCACAGACCTGCATGCAGACAGTACATTCAAACACATAAAAAAAAAATTAAAAAAAAAGAAGCAGGGACCACACTCAATTGCTGGTTGGTGAGATTATTTTATTTAATGTGTGTGTGTGTGTGTGTGTGTGTGTTTGTGTACACAAGCATGTGGATGCCAGGACTCTAATGTGGAGAGCAGAGGAGAACTTGTGGGAGTCTCTTTCCATCCTGAATTCCAGGAATTGTGGTGAGAGTCCAATCAAGGCGAACGCCTTTATTGAGAGAGCCACATTAATGGCCCCAAATCTCATTCTTTTTGAGGCAGTCTGAGCTGGCGCCTGGCTTCCCAGAGTCCTCTTGCTTCTCTCCTCCTCCCCTTCTGGTCATTCGTCTTTGAATTTTGTTGGACTCTCAAGTGTTTTGGGATCTTTCCATATGAGGAATTTGGAAATATAGGCAATTTCATGCACTGCACACCACATTAAGAATAGCACCCTGAGAGCCACTTCCTGTCACCTGTGTGGCTGAAAGGTCTGTACCGGACTTAAGGATCACAGCCTGTTCCCCAGCAAGCCAGGTCTGTTCTGAATAAGCCAACTATAGAAGCTAAATTAAAAGTGGAAGGTGAAATGCAGGAGAATGAGATGGATTCCTGGTGACCACACTGGGAAGAGGACAGGAAGACCCAGGGATCATCGAGTCCATCTTTTGGGGGGATGTCCCAATTTGAGGGTGGGGTTTAAATAGAAATTAAGAGATGCGCCAGGTTTGGTAGCGCGTGCCTTTAATCCTAGCCCTTGGGAGGCAGAGGCAGGCGGATCTCTGTGAATTCAAGGCCAGCCTGGTCTACAGAGTGAGTTCCATGACAGCCAGAGCTACAGGAAGACCCTGTCTCGAAAAGATAAAAAAGACCAAAAAGAAAAAAAAAAAGAAATCAAGAGATGTGCATAATTAAGCAGAGCAGGAAGGCAGGGTCCCCAGCCCACTACTGTCTCAAACCCCGCACCTCTCCTGTAAGGTCAGGCTCTGCCACCAGGTCTCCAAGAGACAGGTTCCTCTTTTGATGCCACCACAGCTTTGCCCAGGAGGAGATTCCTGGGGAAGTTCTAACTTATTGGGGATCCAGTCTTTGAGCATTCTGATTGCCAAAGAGTGAATATGAGTGTCTCCTAGAAGATATCCATTCCTGTCAGGCAGGCTAGTTATAGCGTGGAGTGCACTTACAGGAAGGAAACATGTTCTCCTTTTCAGGTATGTACAGAGGGGCCAGAGAAATGGCAGGAGACATTCACTTAAACCAAGATATGTATTACATATGAGAAACCACACCCAGCATCTCTCCAAGACAAGCGTTACCTATGAGAAACCACACCCAGCATGTCTCTGTCCCTCTTTACATAGTTGCCTTGGGCTTGAAGACTATATAGTACAGCAGATTTTAGCTATCAGGATTTTTTTAAGGTTTTGTTTTTGTATGTGTGTGTGTGTATGTATGTGTGTGTGTGTGTGTGTGTGTGTGTGTGTGTGTATGCAACATGTCTATGGGTATCTTTGGAGGCCAGAGAGGGGAGTGAATCCTCCGGGGTTGTAAGCCGCCCAGCGTAGTTCTGGGAACAGAACTCAGGTCTTTTGCAAAAGTAGCAAGTTAATTATGCAGAAACACAGCTCATTGCTTAAAATACAGATATAAATGTGAGTTTCCTGACCATGCATCCCCTCTCCAGAGGATGTGTGTCCATCTCCCTATGTGTTCACAGCTCAATGGCTGCTTTTGATGTGTGTGGCTCTATCTACAGGACGTCTGTATGTTTGTGTGTATGTCACATGTCTGGTGTCTTTGTGTGTATATTTTTATGTATAGATCAATACTTCCTCTCAACACACTGGGGACCATAGCACCCAGGCCTGCCCACACCTTCCTTCGAGTGGCACACAACGTGCACACAGTGGCTCAGGCACATCTGCCCCAGTCTGTGACAGCACGGGGGTGGCCTGCCTCAGCTCAGGAATTGGTGGTGGCACTTCCTGTGGTCCCAGCGCTACAGCAGGCCCTTGTCTTCACTGCTCTACACACTGCTCAGCACTGCCACCCAAGAACTGCCAGGTGGTAGCATTGTTGCCAGTGGCTCCCCGAAATCCATTGTTCCCTACCACCATCACCAGCTAGTGAAGACTCACGTATCTGTCTCTGTTTCCTTAGAGGAGTTGCAAAGATGGGGAAATTAAGAATGCAAATGAATTCCACCTTTAAGCAAAACTTCAGGAATACCTTTCACATAACTGTTTTCTCTTTTGGGGACTAAGGTGACCTCCCGAGTATCTGCTGGTATTCTAGAAGCCTAACTCTGGATTGTATCTGCTTCTGGGCTCTCCAGGGGCCCACACAGCTTATAAACAGCACAGTGGTCTGGGTTCTATAGCCTGGGGCCCAGGATCAAGCCACCAGAGGTTTGGTGTCTGATGAGGGCTTTGTCCTGGGTGTCCATGGTCCTTTGTGTCCTCACCTGGTGGAAGGGGTGAGGGAGGCCAGCCACCTCCCGTACAGACCACAGTGTCACTGGGAGTCAGGGCCATTCCTGGAGCTGAGAGAGGCACCCTGGAGGGTAGGAAGACCATTGTGAGGCCAGGGGAGGGGTTGTGCTTCACCGGGTGTCAGCCTGTAGGGCCTGAGATGACAGAATGCCACCCTCGTGTGACACCATACAACCTATAGAAAGAGATGGTAGGGGCTGGAGAGATGGCCTAGCAGTTAAGAGCACCGACGCTCTTGCAGAGGACCCGGGTTCGATCCCCAGCACCCACATGGCGGCTGAGAACCGTCTGTAACTCCAATTCCAGGAGAACTCCAGTTCCAGGGGAATCTGAGACCCTCTTCTGACCTCCGCGGCATCGCACGACACGGGTGCACAGACCTGCATGCAAACAATACATTCATACACATACAAAAATAAATAATAAAAAAAAATTAAAAAAAAAGAGAAAGAGAAAGAGATGGTATTGTCAGGATCCATCTTAGGCCTGACCTGTGCTGTGTGTGTGCTTCTCCCCACATCTCTACAGTGCCCCCTGTCGTCATGGCTACTTGATGGGCACTTTGGCCTTCATTCCCCATGCCCTGCGTCAAATGCTGGTTCCCCACGCATTGCAGCGTCCACCCAGTGCTCAAGTTCAAGATGAGGGTGAGGGCAGGGATGGGGGTGGGAGGGTGAGAGCCTGTCTGAGACACCTGCTGGCCTTGTTGCCCCTGCAAGGTGGCTTGGGGTTGAGTGCTGTCCCTCGGATGGTGCCACCCAGCAGTCTCCACCAGCTGTGCCTGGCCAATGTGACTGCAGGGTGAGTGTGGCCCTGCCACCCACAGACATACTCTGCAGGGATCTGCTCTGAGGCCTCAACACAGAGCTGTATGTCAGGCTGGATTCCTTTGGGGACAGTCCCTTTGTAATTCCACCAGCGTCCTCACCAGGGTTCGAGCATTGCAGGGTGAGGAACCAGGCCAGTAGCTGGCAGGGAGTGGTTGGGAGGGCTGTGCCCAGCTGAGAGGGAATGTATGGCCAGCTGGGCACAGTCCCAGTGCCCACAGCTTCACCTTCTTGTCTAGGCTAATGTGAATAGGTAGGAAGTGGACAGAACAGGCTCCGGAGGCCAGCATCTGCAGGAGGCTGGGTTCCAGGGAGCAGCCTGTCCTCCCGTAGCCACTCCAGATGCCTTCTCGTGGTTTCCCTGGTGCCCTGAAGGGCCTTAAAGATCTGTGTAGATTTGCCAGGCATGGTGGCACACGCCTTTAATCCTAGCACTTGGGAGGCAGAGGCAGGCGGATCTCTGTGAGTTCAAGGCCAGCCTGCTCTACAGAGTGAGTTCCAGGACAGCCAGAGCTACAGGGAGACCCTGTCTCAAAAAGATCAAAAAAATAAATAAATAAATAAAAAATAAAAAAAGATCTGTGTAGATGAGAGATGTTTCTTTGGTGATCTGTCCTCCACTGTCAGATCCCAGCTAGGCACCTGGGCTAATAGGCTACACTAGGTCAGAATTCATGACACTTGCACACATGAACACTTGGTGCATATCAGAGGATGTGCACGCGCACACACACACACACACACAGAGGCATATATGATCTCACATAGCTGCAGGCACATAGATTAGTGTGTGCACACAGATGCATGCACTGAGGTACATGTTATGGGGGTACACATCTGACTTGGCATTTGTAGGTGTGCCTATGTGCCCATTCACCATGTGTGCCCTGGTTGACATGCTGACACAGATGCACACACAAGTTCACAAGCGCAGTGTGTGCTTACAGGCACAAACACACACAGCTTACATAGCTATACACACATGCACTGGCAGGCCTGGGCTGGATGCTCATAGCTCTGTGACCTAACCTTTGCCCTTGCTGAAGGCAGTGGTAGGGTGCCTCTTTTCCAGCTGCAGCCCCTGCTGAGAGTCCCAGGGATTCTTGGAGGTGTAGACCTGCCTTCTGACAGTCCTGACAGGAGGGAGGGGCTGGAGCTCTTTCTCCTGTGCTTAAACTGGGCAAGTCACTCCTGTGACTTGGTAATGGGCTTGTGGTAATGGGCCCTTCTTGACCTTGTCTCTAATGGGCTGTCAGGCCCTCTGTTCTGAAGGCACAGAGTGACAATTCACCGTCACTGGAGAGCATCATGGGCCTCAGTGGAGGACTGCTGCTTCTCAGAGGAGCTCAAGAAAGCAGAGGTTCAGTAAGTGGCTGTTACATCCATTTGTTTACATTTGAACACTGCAGGCAGAGGGCAAGGTCCTGAGCTTGGCATTCAGTGGCTGGGTGACTGTGGGGCCATCCTGGAAGGCACAGAGGCAGCTTCTCTGTGTGGGTGGGGCAGGCACTTTGCTTAAATTGAGTTTTAAATTACACCAAACAATGTGTGTTCTACAGAAGAGGGAGAAAAAAAACCCCATCCAACTCAGCAGTCTCCCTCCCTCTCCCCTCCCCTTCTCCCTCTCCCCTCTCTAGCCTGGGCTGTCCTCTGTGGCTTGTTTTAAAGGCTGCCAGGGAAGGGCAGCAGAGCTCGAGCAAGCCTTGAGCACACTGTGTCTGCCACCCAGGGTGGGGTGTGCAAGCAGCCCCTGTCAACCCCACGGTGTCCCACCGTCTTTATCATTTAAGGTTGTTCTAGGAGCTGCTGGCTGCCACCCATGAATGCTGGCACAGGGTTTTAAAAAATCTACTTATTTTTGTGTGCACGTGGGGGTGTCTCCTGTGGGTGTCAGGACAGCTCTGGGAGCCGTTCTCTCCCTCTGCCTTACGTGGCAGGGTTTCTGTTTCTGTTGCTGTGCTGCATTCTGTTCTGGCCTTGCTGGCCCTCAAGCTTTAGGAAATTCCCCAGGATCATAGATGTGCACCACCATATCCAGCCTCTAGGAAGGCTCCGGGATCCAAGCCAGCTGCACAGGCTCTGGTGGCCGGCAGTGCCCCTGCCAAGCTACTGTCCCCAAGATTTTTCTGTTTGTTTGGAAATTTCATTTTGTGATGCTGGCCACCATCAGGGTCTTCAGCCTCTCTAACTCTGGCCTTAGGAACAAAGCTCTGGGGATTTCTTTGTTCTGCCTTGTGCAGAGGGAACAAAAAGGTAGAGGCAGTTTAAGGTCTTGCCCGGAGCTCTGAAGACAGAGGATGGATGAGCTGTGGGCCAGGAGGTGGTGAGGAGTAAGATCTCTGCAGGCTGGTCCAGCCACGAGTGTTATTGGGGAAGAGTATACAGGAAGGGGAGGAACAGCATGTGCGAAGATTGCCCCCGAGGAGGTGCTGGAGACAGGAGGGAGGCCAGCAAGGCCAGGAGTAGCGTGGTGCCTGAGTCCTGGGCCTCTGCCCAGCACTTCCTTCCTGATCCTGTTCTTGGGAGGCCCCCACAGAATTCAGAAAGTGCTTTAAGTTCTACTCACCTATGTTTCAGGCTTCAAAGAACCAGTTTCTCCTCTCTCTTTCTCTCTCTCTCTCTCTCTCTCTCTCTCTCTCTCTCTCTCTCTTTCTCTCTCCTTTCTTCCTTCCTTCCCTCTTTGTTTGTTTGTTTGTTTTTTGAGTCAGAGTCTCTCTATGGCTCCAGCTGGCCTGGAACTTGCTATAGACCAGGCTGCCCTCAATCTTACAAATATTGTGCTGGATAGCTTTAGTGTCAACTTGACAAACCTAGGTTGAGGGAGCCTCAATTGGGGAATTGGCTCCATTGGATTGGCCTGTGGCTACATCTGTGGAGTATTGTCTTGATTGTTGAGCAAAGTGGGAGGGCCCAGCCCACTATGGGTGGTGCCACCCTGGGCAGGTTGTTGTGTACTGTATAAGAGGTCAGGCTGGGCATGGGCCAGGGGAGCAAGCCAGTGAACAGCATTCCTCCATGGCCTGTGCTTCAGCTTCTGCCTCCAGGTTCCTGCCCTGAGTTCCTGCCTTGGGCTCCCTAAGTGATGAACTGTGACCCAGGAGATGTAAGCTGAAGAAACCCTTTCCTCCCCAAGTTGGTGTCAGTCAGAGTATTTTGTCACAGCAATGGAAGACAAACTAGAACAAATATCTACCTGCCTCTGCCTCCCAAGTGCTGGAATTAAAGGCATGTGCCACCAGCCAGATTTTCTTTTCCTTTAAAAATTTTTTTATTTATTTATGTATGTATTTATTTATTGTGCGAGCACACATACTGGCTTGGTGGTAGGTGCCTCACTGATTACTTAGAAGCTCATTTTATGAATGTATCTGAAGCACTGTAGACAGCTTATATTGGACAGCAGCTCTGGCCAGACTTGGCTGTCTGCTCCATTCCCGCTGTCCTGGGTGTTGAGAAACTTCAACTGTTGTGGCCCCTTTTTGGTATTTTCCTTTAGGTTTGTTTTAGCCCTGTGTCCACTGTAGACACGGGGTGGAAGAAGAGGATCTTCCCCCTCCTGTCTTCTACCTCTGCCCCTTCCTCCATCCTCCCAAAGACGTTATTCTCAATTTCTGTGAGTGAGGTTGCACACCAGGCCAAGATAACCAACACGTTCTGATTACATCTCCACTCACGGACGGACCGCTCTTCCTTCCTTTGGGACTGCTAATGACTCCATTGTGAATGTGTGTGGCTTTGGTTTGTAAAATCCATGTTTGATACAAATTCATTCTTAGAGTGCTGGAAGAAGCGGGTGCAGAGCTGCCATGCTGCTGGGTCTCACTTCTAAGGGGTTTCTGCTTGTTCATGGGATGAGATCCTATGTTCATGTTCACAAGTGGCTGCCAGAGCTCCAGAGATCAAATCTGAGTTCCAGGTAGCAAAAGAAGAAGAGCTAAGGGCCAAAGTGCTGTTGTTAGACAAGTCAGCCTTTTGTGGAATTGTGAGCCAGGGCAGCTTAGAAATGTACTGGACATGTGGCCAGCCCAAGGAAGCCTAAGATTCTGTCACCTAGAATGAGACAGAAAGCCGGTGACTTTACCACAGAGGCGAGAGATGGGCAGGTGGGGGAATGGGCTGTGTGCTGCCGACCTGAGGGAAGGGGCAGGTGGACAGGGACGTGGGCAAAACCATGGCAGGTTTGCAGGTTGGGTGGCCACACTTCCTGTGGATCCTGTATTGGGGTGGGCTGGAGGTGGGACAGTAGCTCCCAGTAGCCAGTGCTTCCCTTGGTTTCCTGTCCATTGTGTCTGGCTGAGCTGTGTGTTTTCACCGTGGGCTCAGGGATACCCCTGTCCTCTCACCCTCCCGTGGTCCTAGGAAGAAAGAGGCTGGGTTCTGAAACCCTGTGCTGCTGCTGAGGCTGACCTGTGGGAGAGCCTCACGTGGCAGTGCAGGATCATAGGGTATCCAGTCAGGGTGCTGTCTCCACCTGACCCAAGGATGCATCCATGCACAAAGTCCCAGCTTCGGCTCCTCCCAAGGATGCCAGCCACCCCCATGGACCCCTTCTGCACCCACCCTCACAGGTCCACTTACAAACTTTCTAGCTGGAGGGGTCTGCCTCCTTGCAGTGTCTGAGCTCCCTCCTGTCCTTCCTTGTTGTGGTTCTTAACAAGTGGCTTGTATGTCCATCAGGTCGAGGACCGTGTGGTTGGCTCTGGTTTGGCCCTCACTGTTCTGGTCTGTTGGCTGCCTTGCCCTAGGATTTGTGCTGTTCCAAAGTGGGCAGGTTCTCTCTTGTGTCCCCCCCACCCCAAGTCCAAGTCCCTCCCTTCCTCTCTTTTTTTTTTTTTTCCTCTTCTTTCTAGGGCTTTACACAGGCTAGGCAAGCTCTCTACCATTGAGCCATATATCCTGAATCCTATAACTATTTATTTAAAAAGATTTTAAACCTGGCATGGTGGCATACTTTTTAATCCCAGCACTCGGGAGGCAGAGGCAGGCAGATCTCTGGGAGTTCAACGCTAGCCTCATCTACATGGCAAGTTCCAAAAAAAAAAAAAAGCAAACAAACAAAAAATTTAAGACAGAGTCTCACTATGTAACTGTCTGGTATGGAACTTGCCACATAGACCAGGCTACCCTTAAACTCATAGAGATTGGCCTGCCTCTGCCTCCTGAGTGCTGGGATTAAAGCTATGCTCCACCATGGTTGACATCAAACCTTTTTATTTTCATTTATTTTTTCTCAGTAGCTCATTATTTTTTATTGGTGAGTAACATTCATATGAAGAAATACATGTTTTTCAATTTTTTGGCCATTGCAAACAATCTGGGCCACTATGACCAGGCATGTGCAAATTAGCGTGCAGACACAGTTCTGTAACTTCCCTTGGGTAAACACACTGGAGTGTGTAGCCGGATCATACCGCAGATGCCATGTCTCACTTGTTAAGAAGCTGCCAGGCTGTTTCCAAATGATGAAGCTATTTTACATCTGTGCCAGCAGCGTGCGTGCCCCAGTTGCTCCCTATTCTTGTCAACACTTGGTATGTTCAGTCTTTAATTTTAGCCTTGTAAACCCCTGTATTTCTTTTCTCTTCTTTTCTTTCTTTTCTTTTTTTTTGAGTCACACTGGCTGTGTAGCTGAGAACGACCTTGAACCCTTGTGCTGGGACATTAGGTATGCACCACCTTGCATAGTGTATGCTGGGGACTGAGCCCAGGGCTTTGTATGTGCTAGGTGACACGTTATGAAA
Source organism: Rhizomys pruinosus (assembly GCA_009823505.1). Classification (NCBI taxonomy): domain Eukaryota; kingdom Metazoa; phylum Chordata; class Mammalia; order Rodentia; family Spalacidae; genus Rhizomys; species Rhizomys pruinosus. Next base: position 87,416 of record VZQC01009497.1, on the reverse strand, counting down.
GGAGCCACATCTCTACCCTTGAAGGAATATTTCCTTATAAAGGGAGTTTTGGAGTATGGGTGACCCCCCTGCATGCTGGTCATCCTGGCTGACCTTGGCTGGTGTTCAGGTTGTCTCTGGTCTCTGCTCACCATCTGCTTTTCTCAGTGGGGCTTGGACAGGAGAGGAAGTGTGCACCAGACCCTTGGTTGGCAATGCCCCCTGACCCTTGGTTGGCACATGCCCTCTGACCTTGCTGCTGGAACTATACAGGGGGCCTCCTGCCTGTCGCAGCTCCCTGGGCCTGGCTGTGCTAGGCATAGTTCCTGTCTGAGACCCATTCCCCCTGTACTGTAGACACGTCACAGGGGACCTGTACCCAGTGAGCACCTAAGACCAGATCAGTGTCACTGTCCTGCACCACCTGGGTGGCCCTCAGTGCTTTAATCAGCATGGGAACACATGGTGTTGGAGGAAGTGGATGACTCCTGCTTTAGGAGGGTTCCTGTGGTCTGGACCCCAGGAGCCCCTGCCTCCTGCAGGTGGGGCAAACTGTGAACTTGATTGACCTTCAGGGCCCACCGCTTCCACAGCCTTGCCTTCCTTCCACTCCTCTGGTTAGGTGAGGGGAAGGGTCACCCTTCAGCGCTAGGCTCTTACGAATCTCTGGTAGGGCTGGGGCCAGACTCACCCCTGCCCTGTGAAGCTGAGCTGTCCACAGCCACCGTCGCCTTTTCACCTGTCACGTGTGATGGCTTTTGAACTATAGCAACAGTCGTCTATAGGAAAAATCAGCTTCATTCTCCTTCCTGGAGGAAAGAAGGGTTTGGGGTTTCCCTGACTTTAGGAAGCTTCTATGCATTGAGATAGAGACACAGCTTGTCAGGGGTGACAGGAACAGAACAGAAGGAAGGGCTAGATAGTGATGTGGGAGCAGCTGGCCCACCGTCTGGGTGGAGGGGTCAGGTAGGGGAGGCTCGGCAGGTGAGTGGGCACTGCCAGCACGGGGCGCAAGTCTGGGTGCTGTTATACCTGGCATCTTCTCACATTCAGGGGTGAGGTCTTCCAGTGCAGCAGGGTGGACAGCGTGGCACTGTGCTGGGTTCTGCTGCCCGGAGCTGGAGCCAAGACTGCTGGGTTCCGTAACAGGGTCTGTGATGTGTGCTGGGCTTCAGGCTTGAGGGCAGCAGATATAAACAGAATCAGGTTCTGGAGACCTGTGGCCAAGATTCCACCAAATGGATTCCTCCAAAGCCTGGTTTTCTGTTTCTTGTTGGACAAATCAGAGTTCATTGCAACTGTTTCCATGGCGATTAACTTCCTCCCTGAGGCAGGGGGAGCTCAGGCTGCTCTGGAGCTGGCTGTGGCCCCTGTGGAGGCTAGACTCCTGTAGTGAGAGGTCTTGGGTTGTGTTTTCATGTGTGTGCATGCTAGTGTGTGTACACATATACTGTGTGCATGTGTGCACCTATGCGTCTGTGCGTGTGTGCACAGACCTATGCATATACACCCTTCCATGTGTACAGAAGGTTGTGTTCATTTTCACCATGTGTGCTCTCATGTCTGCGCTTGGTGTGTGCTCTTGTCTGTATTCTCATGTCTACACTTGGTGTGTGCTCTCGTGTCTGCATTTGGTATGCGCTCTCGTGTCTGCACTTGGTGTATTCTCGTGTCTGCACTTGGTGTGTGCTCTCGTGTCTGCATTTGGTGTGCGCTCTCGTGTCTGCGCTTGGTGTATTCTCATGTCTGCACTTGGTGTGTGCTCTTGTGTCTGCATTGGTATGCGCTCTCGTGTCTGCGCTTGGTGTATTCTCGTGTCTACACTTGGTGTATTCTTGTGTCTGCCCTTGGTGTATTCTCGTGTCTACACTTGGTGTATTCTCGTGTCTACACTTGGTGTATTCTCGTGTCTGCACTTGGTGTATTCTCGTGTCTACACTTGGTGTATTCTCGTGTCTGACGACTTGGTGTCGCTTCTATTCTCGTGTCTGCACTTGGTTATTCTCGTGTCTGCACTTGGTATATTCTCGTGTCTGCACTTGGTGTATTCTCGTGTCGTGCACTTGGTAGTATTCTCGTGTCTGCACTTGGTATATTCTCGTGTGTGCACTTTATTCTGTGTGTACTGTATTCTCGTGTCTGCACTTGGTGTATTCTCGTGTCTGCACTTGGTGTACTCTCGTGTCTGCACTTGGTGTACTCTCGTGTCTGCACTTGGTGTACTCTCGTGTCTGCACTTGGTGTACTCTCGTGTCTGCACTTGGTGTACTCTCGTGTCTGCACTTGGTGTACTCTCGTGTCTGCACTTGGTGTATTCTCGTGTCTACACTTGGTGTATTCTCGTGTCTGCACTTGGTGTATTCTCGTGTCTGCACTGGTGTATTCTCGTGTCTACATTTGGTGTATTCTCGTGTCTGCAGTTGGTGTATTCTCGTGTCTACACTTGCTGTATTCTCGTGTCTACACTTGGTGTATTCTCGTGTCTACACTTGGTGTATTCTCGTGTCTACACTTGGTGTATTCTCGTGTCTACACTTGGTGTATTCTCGTGTCTACACTTGGTGTATTCTCGTGTCTACACTTGGTGTATTCTCGTGTCTGCACTTGGTGTATTCTCGTGTCTACACTTGCTGTATTCTCGTGTCTACACTTGCTGTATTCTCATGTCTGCGCTTGGTGTATTCTCGTGTCTACACTTGGTGTATTCTCATGTCTACACTTGGTGTATTCTCGTGTCTACACTTGGTGTATTCTCATGTCTACACTTGGTGTATTCTCGTGTCTGCACTTGGTGTATTCTCGTGTCTGCCCTTGGTGTATTCTCGTGTCTGCCCTTGGTGTATTCTCATGTCTGCCCTTGGTGTATTCTCAGTGTCTGCACGTGTCTGCCACTTGGTCTTGTATTCTCACTTGGTGTATTCTCGTGTCTGCCCTTGGTGTATTCTCATGTCTGCCCTTGGTGTATTCTCACATGTCTGCCCTTGGTGTATTCTCGTGTCTGCCCTTGGTGTATTCTCGTGTCTGCCCTTGGTGTATTCTCGTGTCTGCCCTTGGTGTATTCTCATGTCTGCCCTTGGTGTATTCTCATGTCTGCACTTGGTGTATTCTCAGTGTCTGCCCTTGGTGTATTCTCACATGTCTGCCCTTGGTGTATTCTCGTGTTGCACTTGGTGTATTCTCGTGTCTACACTTGTGTATTCTCGTGTCTACACTTGGTGTATTCTCGTGTCTGCCCTTGGTATATTCTCGTGTCTGCACTTGGGGTATTCTCGTGTCTGCACTTGGGGTATTCTCGTGTCTGCACTTGGGTGTATTCTCGTGTCTGCTACTTGGGGTATTCTCGTGTCTGCACTTGGGTGTATTCTCGTGTCTGCACTTGGGGTATTCTCGTGTCTGCACTTGGGGTATTCTCGTGTCTGCACTTGGGGTATTCTCGTGTCTGCACTTGGGGTATTCTCGTGTCTGCACTTGGTGTATGTCTCGTGTCTGCACTTGGTGTATTCTCGTGTCTACACTTGCTGTATTCTCATGTCTGCGCTTGGTGTACGCTCTCATCTATATTCTCGTGTCTGCACTTGGTATATTCTCGTGTCTGCACTTGGTATATTCTCGTGTCTGCACTTGGTTATTCTCGTGTCTGCACTTGGTGTATCTCGTGTCTGCACTTGGTGTATTCTCATGTCTGCCCTTGGTGTATCTCGTGTCTGCACTTGGTGTATTCTCGTGTCTGCCTGGTGTATTCTCGTGTCTCACTTGGTGTATTCTCATGTCTCACTTGGTGTATTCTCATGTCTACACTTGGTGTATTCTCATGTCTACACTTGGTGTATTCTCATGTCTACACTTGGTGTATTCTCATGTCTACACTTGGTGTATTCTCATGTCTACACTTGGTGTATTCTCTGTCTCACTTGGTGTATTCTCTGTCTACACTTGGTGTATTCTCATGTCTACACTTGGTGTATTCTCGTGTCTGCACTTGGTGTATTCTCGTGTCTGCACTTGGTGTATTCTCGTGTCTGCACTTGGTGTATTCTCGTGTCTGCACTTGGTGTATTCTCGTGTCTGCACTTGGTGTATTCTCGTGTCTGCACTTGGTGTATTCTCGTGTCTACACTTGGTGTATTCTCGTGTCTGCCCTTGGTGTATTCTCGTGTCTACACTTGGTGTATTCTTGTGTCTGCCCTTGGTGTATTCTCGTGTGTGCACTTGGTGTATTCTCGTGTGTGCACTTGGTGTATTCTCGTGTCTGCACTTGGTGTATTCTCATGTCTGCACTTGGTGTATTCTCATGTCTGCACTTGGTGTATTCTTGTGTCTGCACTTGGTGTATTCTCATGTCTGCACTTGGTGTATTCTTGTGTCTGCACTTGGTGTATTCTCATGTCTGCACTTGGTGTATTCTTGTGTCTGCACTTGGTGTACACTCTCATGTCTGCGCTTGCTGTGCACTCTCGTGTCTGCGCTTGGTGTGCACTCTCGTCTGTATTCTTGTGTCTTCACTTGGTGTGCACTCTCATGTCTGCGCTTGGTGTACGCTCTCATCTATATTCTCGTGTCTGCACTTGTTGTGCACTCTCATCTGTATTCTCACCATGTGTACTTTGACACCTCAGCCCTCAGGCATCTCGGCTGTCTTCCAGGGTCAGCCTGTCAGGAACTGGGAAGTCTCCTGGGAAACTCAAACCTAGGCTTGTTCCCTTCCTTCATCTGTCACCAGTCTCACAGCTCGTGCCTCTGTCTTGGTGTCTTTAACCTTGTGCTCTGTCTGCAGGATCTGCCCTCCTACCCTGTGTCCCCAGCCACCCTCTGTGCTCTTCAGCAGGTGCACTGAGGCAGGAGAGGTGTGGGAAGGAATGGGGACAGGGAACCAGTCAGAGTAGCATTCTGCCTCATGTCCTTTGTTTTGTAGGCTGGAAGGAAGCACCAGTGGCCTTGATGTGAAGTGGTGAAAGTGGCTGCTACTCAACTGACAAGTGGGGACATGTGGGGACTCGGGGACCCCACCACTGATGGACTCCGAGCTGTACCGGTGGTCCCAGCCCTGGGGCTCTGAGTGGCCCCCACTGGCACACCATCTCAGCCTGCTGCTGCCCATGTGTAGTGCTGCTGAAGGCCTCGGTGGCCCCTGCCTGTGAGGATGTGTGCCCCCATCTGGGGGCTGCTCTTGGCCCTGACCATGGTGTTGGGGATGGCAGTGGCATTTGCACCTGTGCCTCGGATCACCTGGGAGCATGGAGGTGGGTGCTGAGGCTGTGTGTGGGTGCAGGTGGCTCCGGGGAGGGCAGAGACCTATGCTTGGGGTGCTGGGCTGGGACTCCCGGGCTGTCCACAGGGGACTTTATGGAGTTGTTCCCCTTCCTCCTATGGCTGCTTCCTGCCAGGTTTTAGTCAAACACCATGCCCGACCTCAAGGAAGGGCTCAGAGTTTAATGAGCGCTAATGAGAGGCCAAGTGACTGAGATGTTTCGAGATTAGCTCAGCTCAGACGAGTCTTCAGGTCCAACTCAGGATGAGCAGATGTAGGCTTAGCAGCATTCCTGGGAGCGGACGGTGCGAGGCCATAGAGAGGGGAAACTGTGCCTCAAGGAGCTGCAGACTGTTCCGGAGTGCCTGGCTCTGAAATCACCTAGATGCCTGGAAATAAATATGTGAAGGCCAAGTTCAAAACACTCACTGATTCCAAGACAGCTCAGAAGAAGAACCAACTTTTTAAAAAAAACTGAGCTGAGTATTACCATGCATGCCTGGAATCCCCACAGACAGGAGGACAGCGAGTTCCGGGCCAGCCTGGGCCACACACATCGTGAGACCCTGTGTCCGAAAACCAGAAATGCTTGTATTGTGTCTGGGTTACCTGGGTTTCTAAATAGGTACTGGTTTGGTGAAAAGTGTTACTTGTCCCTAAAGGTCTGGGTAATGACTGGAAATTGCTTAGATAAGGAATATATTGTCCTGTCTTTTTTTTTTTTTTAGTGCTGGGTATAGAACCCAGAGCCTCGTATGCACTACTAGGCAAGTGCTCTACCATTTTTTTAGTTTTTTTTTTCCTTCAAGTCAAACATACATTTCTTGAGTGAGAAGTCCTGAATCATTACATTCTTTCTAACCCTAAAATGTAAGCTTGAAAACAACTAGACAAGGCAGAGAGCTGAGGGGCCTAGCATGAGGTATGCTGGGAGGCCTGCGTGGGGTTGGAACCCAGCAGGATTGGAGGGACAGGAAGGGAGGTCTGGGGCACAGCCTGGGGCACAGCCTGCTATGGGCTGGCCACTTGCCTGCACTCGGTGGCTGTGCTGGGGTTTGCCTGGAGGTCCTGAGTTCTGCTTGTGCTGGAGTTGTGTGGCAGTGTTGGCCCCTGCTCGCACAGCCTCGGGTAGGGTTCAGCATGTGCGCAGGCCCAGCAAAGATGTCTTGCCTCTTTTCTCCTTTTTCTGTCTCACAGAGGTAGGGCTGGTGCAGTTTCAGGAGCCCGGCACCTTCAACTACTCAGCCCTGCTGATGAGCGAGGACGAAGACACCCTGTTTGTGGGAGCCCGGGAAGCGGTCTTTGCAGTGAACGCTCTGGATATCTCTGAGAAGCATCATGAGGTAGGTTCTGCCCTTCCACGCCCAGCCCCTATGCAGCTACCCAGTGTGGGGAGCATCTCACCCGCAGGATCCCCTTCCACCCAACTTCTACACAGCTCTGCCACAGGGACTCCACCCAAGAGAGTTCTGCATCTTTGGGGGTGACCTTCTCATGGAAAATCCTGGGTTATTCTATTTCCATGTCTGAGCTGTGGTGAAAAGTACCCTATATATGGACAAAATTTATTTATTTAAGACAGGCTCTCTTGACTAGCCTGGAACTCAGCAAATAGGCTACGCTGGCTGGCCTGTGAGCCCCAGGGAGCCTCGCGTCTCTGCCTGTCCAGGGCTGAGAATTTGAGTGTGCACTACCATGCCTGACTTTTTTTACATGTGTTCTGGGAATGAAATTCAGGTCCTTGTGCTTGGATTGGCAAGCACTTTGCCTACTGAACCATCTCCCCAGATCTCTGCTGTTTGTCTACAGCAGGTCAGGGTCTGTGGGAGACCCCTAGTTTCAGGGTGATGGTCATAGAACATCAGGAAGTCCTGGGGGATGGCTTCCGGGTCTCAGCACCTGCCTGCACCCAGAACTTCCCAGTCTGATTTTGTCCCGTCTCAAGCCTCTAGGCTCTGAGCTATGTCCCATGCTTCCTGTTTCCGTCTATTTCTTCCAGTACTTCTTTTTCAAGGGAGGCCGCGGTGGAGTGGGCTGTCTTGTCACACATTTCTCCCTCACAGGTATATTGGAAAGTCTCTGAAGACAAAAAAGCAAAGTGTGCTGAGAAGGGAAAATCAAAGCAGGTAATTGCTCGTGCAAGCTACAGAGAGCCCCACGCACATATTTCTTAGTTGTTTGAACCTCTCAAATAGCAGGGCTTCCGCACTGGGCATAGTGTGTGGCCAGTCATGCAGTTCTGGTGGGATTGGTTCCTCTGCCTGGCGGGATTAGTTCTTGGGCCTCCCCTACACTGCCAGCTGAAGCTTGATAGGTTACAGGATTTGGTGTGTGTGTGTGTGTGTGTGTGTGTGTGTGTGTGTGTGTGTGTATGTGTTTTATTTTTTTTAATGTACATGAGTATTTTGCCTGCGTATATGTCAGTGTACACATGCAGTGCCCAATGAGCCAGAAGAGGATGTCAGATCCCCTGGAACTTGAGTTAAGGACCACTGTGAACCACAATGTGGGTGCTGGGAACTGAACCTAGTCCTCTCCAGGAGTAGCCAGTGCTCCTAACCTCAGCCATTTCTCCACCCCCAGGGTTTTTTGTTTTGTTTTGTTTTTGCATCTCAGTGTGCAGTGTGGAGCCCATTCAGGGAAACTGGGCCTGACATCCCTTCCCTCACGAGCTCCGGGTACCCTCACTACCCACTGTGTGGCCGTGTCCCCACTTGGTCCTCACAGTACTGCAGACAGGCTGTGCAGCTCAGTGAGCCAGCACCTTGTATTCATGCATAGGGGCCCACAGTGAACTTAGTAGGGAGCCCTTTCAGCCCAGGGGTGGGGTGGGTAACTGAATGACATCCTACCCATTTGAAAATAGTCATTACAAAAAGAAACTTCCCTGATTTGAGATAATTTCATGCTTCAGCCTGTATAATCCAAGTACTGTTCCCCTAAAATAGCACGTGGGTTCCTAACTAGCATATTTGTTGCCCTGCTGGGCCCTTTGGGATACACAACTGGCTGCATCCTCTGGGCCCAGCCTCTCCCTCAGGCTCTAGGAGTCACTATTTCCAGTCCCATGCTGGCAGAAGTGGAGGGTGGGGTCTTTTGGAAGGCAGAGGAGTCTTTACAATGTCTGCTTTGGCAATTTGAGCACCAAAATGAATGGCATGCATGTTTAGCAGGAGTAAAATATAATTCCTTCTGTAGTGGGTGCCCCAGTACAGTTTGAGGTCAGCTTTGTTTGGTTAAAGATATTGGCTGAGCATCAATTAGGGACAGAAGTGAAGTTGTGTCAGCACCTGAACTGCCTGTGTGCTGCTGAAAAAGTCGCACTGCAAAAAAAAAAAAAAAGAAAGTTGCACCGCAGAATCCAGCTTGCCATACAGTGTGCCCCTCTATGGGAGTGGACAGGCCAGCCTGAGCTCAGGACAGAACGGGCAGAGGGTGATGAGGCTTCACCGAGTGGATGTGGAGGACAGTTTGGTGGCCACCTGTTGACTCTGTGTCTCCCCTGCAGACGGAGTGCCTCAACTACATTCGAGTGCTGCAGCCACTCAGCGCCACCTCCCTCTATGTGTGTGGGACCAATGCGTTCCAGCCCACCTGTGACCACCTGGTAAGGACACAGACTTGTCCCTTACATCATCTGTGCTTGTGCCAGTTTACCCAGTGGTTAGAGTAGAACTGGGCCCTGGGCAGCTATGTGAGGACAGGGCAGCTCTCAGCCCCTCTGGAAAGCCCCGCCAGGCTGTACGTGACCCTGTGTTCCTCCTCTGAGCCATGGTAATCCAGGCCCAGGGTGCGGCTTGAGGTATGGCTGGGGCACCACAGCCCTGGGAACCAGTGAAGAATGTGCAGTGCAGACATTCTAGAAAGTGCGCTCTGATGGGTGCAATGGATCTTGAGTTGCCACTGTTTGCCGTCAGCTGTTGGTGTGACCCTGTCCACCCAGTAGTCCTCTTGGAGTGTCCTCACCCTGCATGGTAAGAGGCAGGGACCAACTTCTATCCCTCCCCAAGCCGCATCCCAGGCTGGATTGTGTATCTTCCACAGGTTAAGAGAGCCAGTTCTTTCAGGAGAGGTTCTTATAATCTCCATAAACAATTTGACAGTAATCTCAAACAGATGAACGTTTTAAACAACTGCATGAAGACTGGGAGTGACACATTTTCTAGTGATGGTCCCTGGTTTTAAGGAGCACCTGACAATAATATAGTAGTTACTTTTCTTGTTGCGATCACCTAATACCCAAGAGGAAATCATTTAAGGGAAAAGGGCCTTATTTTGACTCATATTTTGAGGGACAGTCCATCTGATGGAGAAGGCATGGCAGCAGGAGTGTGAGGCCACCGTGTCACATCTCAGCAGATCCAGACAGAGAGGGGACAGGAAGTGAGACTGGCCTAGGAATCTCAAGGCCCGCCCCCCTAGGAACCTGGTTCCTTTAGCTAGGTCCCATCTCCTAAAGCTTCTGCAGCCTGCCAAAACAGAGCCCTAAGCAAGGAATCACGTGTTCAAAACAGGAGCCTGTGAGGTACATTTTGTATACTTACATACAGCTCTTGTAGACTGGTGACCACTTCATAACACAAAATGCATTCAGCCCGACTTTAAAAGTCCCACCATATTACAGTTCTAGAACTCTTAATTGTGAGCTCCTATAAAATGATGCCTGTTTCCAGTATACACTGGCACAATTAAACACGCCCATTCAAAGGGAGGAGTGGAGCTGGAAATGTGGCTCAGCCAATAAGAATGCATACTGCTCTTGAAGACGACCCAAGTTGTTTGGTTCCCAACACCTGTCTCAGGCTGCTTATAACCTCCTGTAAATCCTGCTCCAAAGTCTGACACTCTCTTCTGACCTCCACAGGTACTGCACTCAGACACACACTCATACGCAGATGCATATGTATACATAATGAAAAATTAACAATAAAACTTCGAAAAGGGGAGAATGGGAACGTAGCCAGGAAAGATTGGACCAACACAACCAAAGCCTGGTAGGCACCAAAGGCTGCACCTCCGGGTCTGGCAGCTGGGGCTCAAGATACCATCTTTGGGGCTTTAGTGGGCACAGGTAGCCCTGCTCGTCCAGCTCTGTTGCCTGCAGCACCTGTTCCTCAGTGAACATTGTACATTTCTGGCACATCCAGTATCCTAGGGTCTCCATTGTAATGGGCTTCACATTGCAGCTTCATACAGAGCTGCTCAGGAGCTCCATGCAAGGAATCCAGCCGCACTGCACACTGTCTGGCTTAATTTAGTACCTTCTGGAACCTCGCTGCCAGTCTTTCCGACCCCTTCACTCTTACATTCTCCACACTTGGAAAACCAGGGCTTTATGGATGACCCACCAAATTCTGCTGCCAGCTGGAGTTATATTCCTTTTACCATAGCTACGGAGACCTCCAAGCACCCACCTGGCTGATTCTGGGAAGACACTTCCTTGGACATCCCTTCTGGAGTAGAATGTCCCAGTAGCTTTGTTCTGTTGTTACACCCCAGAGTGGTTGACATGCACAGACTTGCCCTCAAGTTGCACTTCCTTTTCCCCCAGTACAAGGTGCTGTTTTCCCTTAAACACGCTGTCTTTAACAGCTATAGCCACTTTGTCCCCTCCCCTCTCCACAACTCTGTGTGTTCATTTACCTTTCTTCAGCAGGCCGTGTCTCTGATATCTGTCTGCTATCCCTGTAATTCTGACTAAGAGCAGTAAGCAGCAGTCATACCACAGTTACACTGCCCTGAAACTTTCTTTTTTTAAACAACTTAGTCCACTTATTTTGAATTGAGCCTCACTCAAGTTCCAGACACAACCAGAACACAGCCAGATTCTTCCCCAGGAAATAGCTTTGCCTCTAGCCCAGTTCCTAATGGAGTTGTTGCTCCCCTCTGAAACCTAATGAATTAAGCCTCCATTGTCCACATTTTAATTGGCATTCGGGTCTTTGGCACCCCCATCAGAACTCTCTGTTAAGCTCTCCTTATAGTGTCCAAGGCTTTTCTGACCTACAGCTTCAGACTCTATTCCTATTCTTTCCACAAACCCTAAGAACTAAGTACCACAGTCAGACTTCTGCAGCAATGACAGCAAGCCCATTTCTCCATATTGATGTTCTGTACAGTCTGGAGAATGATCTAGAATAACTGTTTGAATAAATGAGTTTATTAGGTGTATGGCAAGGCAGTAAAATAATAAATAGCAAGAGATAGATAGATATTGAAACATCAAATTGGGTGGTCAGAATAGCCAACAGAAATCAACCAGGGAATCCCCATTAAGGCAGCCAGCTGTGGTTCTCAGGAGAGTCTTTGACAAAGCAGATTGTTCCCTCAGAGAGGCTTCAACAAATAGCAACAGACAGACATCATCAAATTGGGCACTCACAACATCCAGCAGAAACCAACCGGGGAAGTTGAGGCAGTCAGCTGGAGCGGGGAAGCTGAGGCAGTCAGCTGGAGTGGGGAAGCTGAGGCAGTCAGTCAGCTGGAGCAGGGAAGCCGAGGCAGTCAGCTGGAGCAGGGAGGCTGAGGTGGTCAGCTGGAGCAGGGAAGCTGAGGTGGTCAGCTGGAGCGGGGAAGCTGAGGCAGTCAGCGGGGGGGAAGCTGAGGCGGTCAGCTGGAGCTCCTGGCTGAGCTTTCTGTCACGGCTGAGCTTTCTCCCACAGCTGAGCTTTCTCCCACGGCTGAGCTTCCAGCTTCTCTTTCCTCCTGCAGGCACTTTTACATCACGCGATGAACATAGTAACCTCTGCTGAATGGCATACCATCTAGCTGTTCTGAAGGGTGCAGTGTTTTTACTCTTGGGCTGATTCACTGTTCTCTTCCCTCCCTGTCACAGAGTTAAGGGGGGGCAGCCCATCCCCAGTCAGGGGATCTTGGAGAACACAGAAACAGACGTGCTTGGGTCTGAAATGGGGAGAGGGTTTGTAGCCCAGCTTCCAGAGCAGGTTTCTCAGTGAGTTCGGACNCAGTCAGTCAGCTGGAGCGGGGAAGCTGAGGCAGTCAGTCAGCTGGAGCGGGGAAGCTGAGGTGGTCAGCTGGAGCAGGGAAGCTGAGGCAGTCAGTCAGCTGGAGCGGGAAAGCTGAGGCAGTCAGCTGGAGCAGGGAGGCTGAGGCGGTCAGCTGGAGCAGGGAAGCCGAGGCGGTCAGCTGGAGCGGGGAAGCTGAGGTGGTCAGCTGGAGCAGGGAAGCTGAGGCAGTCAGTCAGCTGGAGCGGGGAAGCTGAGGCAGTCAGCTGGAGCAGGGAGGCTGAGGCGGTCAGCTGGAGCAGGGAAGCCGAGGCGGTCAGCTGGAGCAGGGAAGCCGAGGCAGTCAGCTGGAGCGGGGAAGCTGAGGCGGTCAGCTGGAACAGGGAGGCTGAGGCGGTCAGCTGGAGCGGGGAAGCTGAGGCAGTCAGTCAGCTGGAGCAGGGAGGCTGAGGCGGTCAGCTGGAGCAGGGAAGCTGAGGTGGTCAGCTGGAGCTCCTGGCTGAGCTTTCTGTCACGGCTGAGCTTTCTCCCACGGCTGAGCTTTCTCCCACGCTGAGCTTCCAGCTTCTCTTTCCTCCTGCAGGCACTTTTACATCACGCGATGAACATAGTAACCTCTGCTGAATGGCATACCGTCTAGCTGTTCTGAAGGGTGCAGTGTTTTTACTCTTGGGCTGATTCGCTGTTCTCTTCCCTCCCTGTCACAGAGTTAAGGGGGGGGCAGCCCATCCCCAGTCAGGGAATCTTGGAGAACACAGAAACAGACGTGCTTGGGTCTGAAATGGGGAGAGGGTTTGTAGCCCAGCTTCCAGAGCAGGTTTCTCAGTGAGTTCGGACAGCACATGGCCATTCACCAGTCTGATGCATATACGACCCATGCACCTGATCAACTTAAGGGAGGAGAGTTGGACGAGAAGTGGGGCTGGCTATAAATCTCTCAGGCTCCCCAGCGACCTCCCTCCTCAGGAGCTCCCACTTCCCCAAAGTTCTACAGCTGCAGACAAACTGCAGCCTAGGGGGACAGCTCACACTCACCGTAACACATATGACCATGCTGTGTGCTGTTCTACTCGACTCTGTTGGGAATGCACCCCTACACACACACACACACACACACACACACACTGAGTACCTGAAACCTTGCCTAGTACCACACCTTGGACTGTGTATCTGATGACCAAGCAGTAGCTCAGTGGTTGAAGGAAGAGATCTTCTGAGCATAGGGTGACTCACATCCCAACCAGGCAGTGTAAGGGAGCATTGTACCAATCATACAATGATGATTGGTAACTCTAGTTCCAATACATCCAGCATCCTCTTTTGACCTCCATGGGCATTGCATGCATGATTGCACTTAGATACATTCAGATAAAACATTCATATACATAAAAGTTAATAAATATTAAAAATAAATAAATAAATAAATAAATAAATAAATAAATAAATTATAAAAACAAGACCCCTAGTTACAGAAATGACCAGACAAAGCACAGGCTTACGAGAAATGTGCTTAGGCAGCTGGATGTGGTGAGGCATACCTGAAATCCCCAGCACTTTGGAAGACCCAAAGTTTCAGGTGAGCCTGAGTTACAGGATGTAGTTCATCAAACTGTCTCAAAAAAAAAAAAAGATTACATGCTCAGATGTCTGTGGTGACAGCCACTGCATGGGTTTACCTGGAGACCTATATTCTCTGATGCAAAGATGGTACGGCTATGTGATGTGTGTGTGTCTGTGTGTGTGTTCTGTAATGTAAAGATTTTCATTCCTCAAAGGTGGACACTTTTTGCTTAGGCAGACAAAAAAGGAAATGAAAAGAATTTACACTGTTGCCACTGTGAGACTTGAGTGCCAGAGCTTTAGATCAGGCCTTCCCAGGCACCACCTATCGAAGCACAGCAGAAAGACACGTCCCCCCATGCTCCTCCCCCCCCCCCCGCCTCCTCCAACTGAATTGCCCTGAGGGATGTGTGTTCAAGTGGCATATTTGGACCTTTCGAGCACAGAAAGGAAGTGAGGTTAGACTTCCAATATATAAACAAAATTCGAAAGCCTGGAAACTAGACAAGCGTCAGACACTCCATAAGCAAGGAGGGAAAAAAAGAAAAAGGCACTGAAGAGGCAAAGCAAAACAGAGCAAGGCCTTTAACACAGTGAAAAGATATTTGTGCCGGGGCGTCTGATGTGCGCACGCCTTTAATCTTAGCATTGGGAGGCAGAGGACAGGGGAATCTTGTGAGTGAGTTAAGGGCCCCAGCCTGGTTCTACAGAGTGAGTTCCACGGACAGCTGGGGCTTTACAGGGAGAACCCATGTCTCGAAAAAAGACCAAAAAAAAAAAAAAAAAAAAAAAAAAAAAAAGGAAAGACAAAAAAAAAAAAAAAAAAAAAAAAAAACAGGCAAAAAAAAAAAAGAAGGGAAACCCACATGCCAGGACACGAAGAAGAGACAACATTGGAAAGCGTGCGCAGGATAATTTCACAAGTTATACCAACCCTGTGGGAGTTTCCTACAGTGGCAGTCCCCCCTTGGGTTGGCCCAGGACATAGATATTAAAAGAACAACAACAAAAAAAAAAAAAAAAAAAAAAAAAAAAAAAAAAAAAAAAAAAAAAAAAAAAAAAAAAAAAAAAAAAAAAAAAAAAAAAAAAAAAAAAAAAAAAAAAAAAAAAAAAAAAAAAAAGAAAAGGAAAACCAACCAGCAAAGCAAGAAGCTACAGAAAGATTCAGAAGCTCCAAAAGGAAATGAAAATACTAAGGAAATTCCCACAGCGATGGAATGGCAAAATGAAATAAGAACACTGCATCCATCGCAATGAGGAAAGGAAGATGGAAGAAAGGGAGGGAAAAAAGCCTCAGAAATAAAATAGAGGAAGCAGAACAAGGACTCATCAGACCTGGAAGAAACACAAACAACCTAAAAAGCTCAGGTAAAGATTATATGAAAAAAAAAAATACATCTAAAAGGAAACAGCCATGGAATATGGGGACACAGGAAAAGATCAAACCTGTTGCATTCTAGACAGAGGAAGGGAAGAAGAAATTCTCAAGAGAATGGTAGTTATCAGATCTTCAACAGAAAAATAATCGCCATAAAAAATTTCCCCCAAACTAAAAAAAAGACCAAAACCATACAAATAAAAAGAAGCACATAGAACTCCAAACAGGGCAGATTCAGAAGAGAAAAAACTCCCACGCGATAATCATAGCTTTCTAAAAGGCCGACGCCCAATAACAAAGACAAAATTCTGAAAGCCACAAGAAGAAAAAAACAGTTGCAATGTGAAACAGCAAGAAGAACCTGGAGCAAAGCATTCCCAGTGTTGAGGGACAATGGATGCCAGCCCAGGTTACTATACCCAGCAAAAATGTCAATCATAGTGGAAGGAGAGAGGAAAATCTTCCATGACATAAACAACTTGAAAGAATACATGTCCGGAAAACCAACCCTTCAGAGAATACTTGAAGCAATCCAAAGAACAGAAGAAAGGAGCAACCAACCCCAGGCAACTAGAAGGAGAAATCAATAAAAGCATAACTGCAGAAGTAGAAACCTAAATCAAAACCGCAGATGGATAATAAGGCAAAAGGAAGCAACACAAACCTATCAGTCATAACCTTAAATATTAATGGACTAAATTCCCCAATCAAAAGACATAGACTGGGAGACTGGATTAGGAAACAGAATCCATCGATATGCTGTCTACAAGAAACACATCTTACCTTCAAGGACAGGCACCACCTTAAAGTGAAGGGATGGAAAAAAATATTCCAAGCAAATGGTACCAAAAAGAAAGCAGGTGTTGCTATTTTAATATCAGACAAAATAGACTTCAAAGTAAAAGAAATCAGAAGAGACAAGGAAGGCCATTACATCTTTATCAAAGGAACAATTGACCATGAAGATTTCACAATCATGAATATATATGCACCAAACTCTGGTGCACCAAACTTTATAAAGACAATTCTCCAGGACCTCAAGGCACAGATTAACCCCAGCACACTCACAGTAGGTGTGCTAGATAGCTTGAGTGTCAACTTGACACACCTGGGTTGAGGGAGCCTCAATTGGGGAATTGGCTCTATTGGACTGGCCTGTGGCTACGTCTGTGGAGTATTGTCTTGATTGTTGAGCAATGTGGGAGGGCCCAGCCCACTATTGGTGGTGCCACCCTGAGAAGATTTTTGTGTATGGTATAAGAAAGCAGGCTGGGCATGGGCCAGGAGAGCAAGCCAGTGGGCAGCATTCCTCCATGGCCTGTGCCTCAGCTCCTGCCTTGGGTTCCCTTAGTGATAAACTATGACCCAGGAGATGTGAGCTGAATAAACCCTTTCCTCCTCAAGTTGGTGTCGGTCAGAGTGTTTTGTCATAGCCATTGAAGAGAAACTAGAATAGTAGGGGACTTCAATACCCCACTAAGTCCTTCAGACAGATTGACCGGACAAAGAATAAACAGAGAGACATCTGAACTGAATGATACGATACACCAAATGGACCTCACAGATGTCTACTGAATATTCCACCCAAATTCCAGACAATACACTTTCTATTCAGCACCCCATGGAACATTCTCCAAAATCAACCACATACTGGGACACAGAAAAAACCTCAACAAATACAAAAACATTGAAATAATTTCATACATTCTATCAGACCACAGTGCAATAAAGCTCGATACTAACACCAGGATAAGCCCTACTATCTACAAGAACACATGGAGACTAAGCAACACTCTCCTGAATAATGAATGGGTCAAGGAAGAAATAAAAGAAAGAAATAAAAGCATTCCTGGAATTGAATGACAATGATAATACAACACAGCAAAACCTATGGGATACTTTAAAAGCAGACCTAAGAGGGAATTTTATAGCCCTTAGTGCCTACATGAGAAAAACAGAAAGAGCACAAGTGAACAATCTAACACTGCAGCTAAAAACAGTTGAGAAATGACAACAAATGAACCCTAAATACAACAGACAGGAAGAAATAACAAAAATCAGAGCAGAAATCAATGAAATAGAAACAAAGAAAACCAGACACACAAAAAATCAATGAATCCAAAAGTTGGTTCTTTGAGAGAATAAACAAGATAGACAGACCTCTAGGCCAGTTAACCAAAAGAAAGAAAGAGCAACTTCAAATCAATAGAATTTGTGATGAAAGGGGAAATATCACAACAGACAATGCAAAGATCCAGACAATCATAAGGGAATACTTCAAAATACTCTAATAAGTTTGAAAACCTAGAAGAAATGGATGAATATCTGAAATCCTGGGAATCACCAAAGCTTAACCAAGAAGTGATCGACAGCTTAAACAAACCCATATTATATGAAGAAACTGAAGACATGTAATAAGAAACCTCCCAACTAAAAAAAGCCCAGGCCCAGATGGTTTCATGACAGAATTCTATAAAACATTTCAAAAAGACTTACAACTTTTATTACTCAAATTGTTCAGAAGAATTCAAGCAGAGGGAAATCTCCCAAATTCCTTCAGTGAAGCCAGCATCACTTTAATACTACAACCAGGCAAAGATACAACCAAAAAGGAGAACTATAGACCCATCTCATTAATGAACACAGATGCAAAAATTCTCAACAAAATACTTGCAAACCGTATACCACATCAAAAGATCATCGATCATGACCAAGTTGGATTCATACCAGAGATGTAGGGATGGTTCAACATATGAAAATCAATAAATATCTTAAAACACATGAATGGACTGAAAGACAAAAACCACACAATCATCTCAATTGATGCAGAAAAGCCTTTGACAAAATCCAGCATCCCTTTGTGCTTAAAGTCCTAGAGGGAATTGGTTTGGAGGGATCATTCCTCAATGTAATTATAGCCATATACAGGAAACCCACAGCCAATATCATCCTAATGGGGAAGTGACAGAAACCATTCCCTTCAAGGTAGGAACTCGGCAAAGGCTGCTCCCTGTCAACCACTCCGTTTCATGATAGTGCTTGAAACACTTTGCTAGGGCAATAAGGCAAGAAAATGAAATTAAAAGGACTTCTAATTGGAAAAGAGGAAGTCAAACATCCCTTTTTGCTGATGACATGACAGTTTACTTGAGGGATGCTAAAACTCCACTAGAAACTCCTAGAAATGAATACAGACTTCAGTAAGTGGCAGGATAACAAGATTAATCTAGAAAATCAGTAGCCTTTCTTTACACCCAACAACAAGCAACTGAAAAAAAGAATACAAGGAGAAATTCCCAATCACAATAGCTCAAAAAAATAATGTAGACCTAGGAACAAACCTAACCAAAGGCACCGAAGATCTCTACAAAAACAAAACAAACAAACAAACCAAACAAAAACAAAAAACAAAAACAAAAACCTTTAAAACCCCTGAAAAGAAAATTGAAGAAGACATCAGAAGAGTGGAAGGGAAGAGATCTCCCATGCCCCCCCCTCATGGATTGGGAAATTAACAGAGAAAAATGTCGCATTCTATCCAAACTAACATACAGATTCCGAACACGATCCCAATTAAAAAATCCCCAAGAGTTTTTCCTTCATAGGCTTGGGAAAAAAAAAGTCCTGAATTTCATATGGAAAAAAACAAAACCCAGATCTAGCCAGAGCAACCCCTGAGAGAAAAAAGAGCAGTACGGGGGTGATCGTCTATACCAGACTTCAAACTATTACTACAGGGCCATAGTCATAAAAAAAAAAAAAAAAAAAAAAAAAAAACCTGTTGACCAATGGAATGAACCTGAAGATCCAAACTTGGAAGCACATACAATTTCAGCCCACTCATACTTATGAACAAAGGGGCCGAAGAGAACAATATGGGAAAAGACAACATTGTTCAGCAAAGTGTGTGTTGGCAATACTGGTATCACCGGACTTGTAGAATGAAATTAACCCCTACCTCTTGCCCTGTACATAATAGTCAACTCCAGATGGATCAAAGACCTACACAACATGAAAACCCAACAACTCTGTAGGTGATAGTAGACTAATGAACTTCTATCTGTAATTGTTTTATACTACAACCGTACGCATGGGTGTAGGTAAATATGACTTTTCCTGAATCTAGAAACCCAGCTGTGCAAACAAAAAAAGACCCTCAAACAGTTTGACAATGGAGCTTCATCAAGGACTCAAGAAGACATTAAACTCAAAAGCTTCTGTACAATCTAAAAGAATGCAATCAAGGAAATGAAGATGATAAACCCACAGAGTTGGTCAGGAGATACCCACATCTGAGATACTACACTACTGAACAAGCACTAGAAAATTTACAGAGTATAAATAAATTATTACAAAACACAAAGAAGTGAAAGAAACAATAGGACTACTCAAAAGGGTGGAGTCAAAAGAGCTGAACAGTAGAAATTCACACTAAGTGAGGAATTTTATGAGATGGGTTGAGAAACATCTTAAAAAATTTCAATGTTGCTAATTAGAATGCAAATTAAGCAAATTGGCAATGTGAACAGATATCAATTGTCTACTACTCGTCTGAAGAGACTCGGCTAGGATAAACCAAGAAAAACAAAATGAATACTAAGTCAGCTGGAGAGCATTGTGGAAGGAAACGGGACACTCATCCACATGCTGGTGGGAATGTAAACTTTTGTACAGCCAACTATGGAAAGGCAGTGTGGAGAAATCCTTGGAAGACTCAAAATGAGCTTCCACCGACCCGCACCATACCACTCATGGGTAAAGCTTCCCAAGGCATCATCTTACTGGCAGAGATACATGCAAGCCATGTTAAATGCAGCTGTCTACCATAGCAAATAGCTGGAACCAACCCAAGTGCTCCCTCAACTGACGAGTGGATAGAGAAAACGATGGTACATCGTACACAATAGGAGTTCATGCAGCAGTAAAGAAGATACTGACAATCATGAACTTTGGAGGCAGGTAATATGAATGGAACTAGAAGATTGATTATGTGTAGAGTGAAGTAGTACACAGTCACAGAAAAAACAATGACAACAATAGTGATATCTCATCCTGTGGGATGCTACTCTGCCGAAATCCTATGCTAGTTGTAAGTTTCTTGGTGGCAGCATGGCTTCCTTGAGTTTCTGTACCAAGTACTAGTTGGGAGTGATGAGAATCAACAACCAACAGAAAGATTGCTCAAAGAACTGAACAAAGAACTGACTGAAAATGGTGAACTTCTGGCCTTGAGAAACAGTCAACTTCACATTAATTGAGAATTTTTAGAAAACGTGAGAAAAAATCGATCGAAAACACTTTTAGGCAGAGAATGCATGAGTCTCTGGCGAGTGGTGGTGGGGTAGGGACGGGGACACAGGTCTAGATTTTGATTTGTACTAAATCTTGGAATAAATCATACACTATATAATAACAATACAAAAAAAAAATACATATATAGTATAAATTAATATAAAACAGAAATACCAAAAGAGAAGATATTTAAGAAAGAAAAGAAAGAGAGGCACCAGTGACATGTACAGAAAACCTTCAGCTCAGAGCACTTCCCAGCTCGTTCCAGTTAGCCTAGCTGTCAGCCCACAGGACTATTGTTTCAGCTTATTCTTTACAGCAGGGCCTGGGATTGAGGGAAGGAGATAGAATGCTTAGTTTAAATGTGGCACAAAGCTTTAATTCCAACACTCAGGCAGGTAGATTTCTGTAAATTTGAGGCCAGCCTCGTCTACATAGCAAGTTCCAAGATAGCCAGAGCTATATATTGAGATCCTGTCTCAAGTGAACAAACAAATGAAGTCTGGACCTGTAGCTTCTGAAACTTTTTTTTATGTGTGTGAGTGCTTTTTCTGTATGTATGTAAGTGTACCTGTGTATGCAATGCCCATGGAGGCCAGAAGAGGGCATCGGAACCTCTAGGACTGGAGTTACTGATGGTTGTTAGCCCCCATGTGCATTCTGGGAACTGAACTTGGGTCCTCTGCAAGAGTGTCCAGTGCCCTTAACCACTAAGCCATCTCTCTAGCTCCAAGCTTCTGAAACTTTTAATAAAAAATTCAACATACAAGCAATGTAAATCCCTGTGTATTCCAGCCACCTAGACTGCACAATGGATTGCTTATGTCATTTTATGCATGCTTCGTGTGAGGAGGTGTTCGTGTGTGTGTGTGTGTGTGTGTGTGTGTGTGTGTAGGTATGCATGTGTAGTTGCGTGAGGCCTTTGCAAACATCTCTTAAGAATAAGGACATTTCCTGCATAACTGATTTTATCATCTCAGGTAAGAAAACATACAATGATTTCCCAGTGTCCTCCCCTTTTGCTCCCTGTCTGGGTTGTCTCAGTAACCCCAGGTATCATTCACCTCAGCTCACACTTCCTAACCTGACTGGTGACCCTGTGACTATTGTTTTAGCTGTGCTGTTGTCCACTGCAGCTGTCCCAGCACTGTGAGACCTTCCTGCCTTGTAGCAGGCCAGTGCCTTCTAGCCTGCTGTCTCTGGCAGGGCCTCTGGGTGCAGCTCTTTGCTCCTCAGTCTCTCCAGCCCATTCCATATACAGTGATGTCCTGCTCTGATGGTCCCAGTGCTCCTGGAGTTCTGGCAGGATGCCCTGTGGGTGGTTCTGGTCTTTTAACACTTCTGCCTATTTTCATCATGCATCTTCTTCTGTGTATGTCTATATATCCCTCTCGTGTATTTGGGGATGGAAACACCTACCTCATCTTCATTTTGTGCCCATCTCTCCTAATTTGTCATCTGCCATTTAAGCATGCCTCATATTTCCCTATATGAGAGCATTCTATTACTATGAATTAATGATTGTATGTGTCTATTTTTTTCTTGAGCAGTGTGGATTTCCTTGTTAAGTGGAGAGAGATTATCCCAATATGGAAATACTTTTTGACTGTTGTGTGCATGTTATATCAGAAACAGATCAGCACATTTTTGTCTTTCCACAGAATCAGAATTTATTAAGTAACAATAAATTCAAGGTTTAGTGGCTTCAGTGATAGCAATTTGCCATCTAACCCCACCCACCTTAGTAACCCGGCCAAGGCAGATACAGGTGATTTTTTTCCAGTCTTTATTACGAATATGAACTTTCATATCACACAGCACACAGGATACATATCTATATGCATATATATGATTTGCAAAATGAATACGAGTTGAAGAGGCTGCAGTCCAGTTCAGAAGCCTTCAGAAGTGGGCTGAGCATCTGTGCTGACGACAAACCAGACAGGTGACTCTCTATGGGCTGGGCGTGGTGGTGCACGCCTTCAACCCCAGCACTCAGGAGACAGAGGCAGGCAAATCTCTGTGAATTAAAGACCAGCCTGGTCTACATAGTGAGTTCCAGACCAGCTGGAGCTACAGGGAGACCCTGTCTTGGGAAAAAAAAAAAAGAGTGACACTGTGGATTCAGGCTCCAAGGCCAAAGGCTGAATCCATATCCAAGAGCAGAAAACAGCTTGTTCAAGTCCAAGGCCAGAGAGCAAAAAAGTGGACAGCCAGACAGTGGAGAAGACTGTGTCAATAACAAGATGAAGCCCTAGGAACAGTTAAGGAGTCCTTGGCTTCTTGGTCATGGGGTATCAAATGATAGGCTGCTGCGGGGCCAGGGCATAGTGGTGTTAGGTGCCCATCGCTTTGCGATATCCAGGGAGGAGTCACCCCCTTTCTTTGTGTCTGATAAGTTCTTGGGCTGGATCTCTCTGAAGTGATGTAATACATCCATATGTCTCTATATTCTCAATTCACTCAGATAAATTTTTAGGGTGGCTCCCAGGAATAAGCCATTTGTCAGAGTGTGCTGGATGGTGGTGCTTGACAGATGATGTGGTTTTTGGGTCCACACGGGATGCAGCCATGCGTTTCCCTCAAAATGGAGTCTCTTAGTGCAGGGCACAGCCTGAAAACAGTTCGATTCGACATGCAGTAGTTTAGTGCAAGGCACAGCCTGATCCCAGTATGACCCTGCATTGTTTTAGTGAGCGTGGTTTTGCCTTTAGTGGTCAGACATTGATCGGCCTGGAGCTGGTAGTGGGTGAACCAAGGCAGGGATTCTCTGTGTTTGGATTGGCATTGCCCATTTATTCAGTAGCACAGTTGAACATCAGAGACTCTGAGATCCTGCATATATCAGCCACACCCCTAAGCTCTGGTGCATATCTGAGCTGAACTTCAGGTGACCGTCCCCAGGGCGGTAGGCCCTCTTGTTCCACCCTCTCGGTTCTCCAGCAAATAGGAGATGGGTAAATTCAGTTGCTACAAGGACACGTTCTTAGCACCACAAGTCAGCTGTTTTCATTCCATTGTAGAACTTGACGTCCTTCACGTTGCTGGGGAGAAGCGAAGATGGCAAAGGAAGATGTCCTTTTGACCCCGCCCACAGCTACACCTCCGTCATGGTTGGTGAGTCCTGCCTGGGGGCTCCCGCACCCCCTGCGTCTGTGGTGGCACAGAACATCCCACTTGGGACACTCGCCCTTCCTCAGTCCGGCCCTCCTTGGCTTCGTTTTCACCCTTGTTGCTCTCACAGGAGCTAAGCATCCCGCGGCGCAGACACCTCAGGCAGAGCTTTTGAGTTCATCTTTCAGACGCATGGTGACACTCACTTTCGGTCTGTTGCTGTGCACACCACACAGATGCTCTTGTGTGACAGGAGGGTCAGGGGGTGGTGTGCCTCTTGCTGCAGTCTCTCACATTTGAGGCGAGTGGGCTATGAGGCGAGTGGGCTATGAGGCGAGTGGGCAATGAGGCGAGTGGGCTATGAGGCGAGTGGGCACATACTATTATCGTACAGACAGTGGTTTGACTTGGAAATTTTTTTTGTTTTATGCCTCTGAAGATGTTCTGATTCTTGTTAGCAGTATAATATTTGCTTATATGAGATATTCAACACTTTATTACAAAATAGAACTTGTGTGAGATGTTCTGTCCAGCTGTAGGTTAAAGTCTGTGTTCTTGGTGTGTCTTAAGTAGGCGAGAGTGAATTGTGCTGCCTTACAGGTGCCTGAGTGTCCTTCGTTACTTCGTGCTTTCTACCGCAGTGGCTTATGGGCTACAGCTTTATTGTGCACGGAGCCATGTCTGTGTTTGCTTTCACTGTGGGGCAGCTGTGAGAATCCTCACTTGTGTTTAGCTATTGCCTTTTAACTTGCAAAAATGCAATTGGATTTGATGACTACATTTATTCCTGATAAAAGAAATGATGCAGATGTTGGAAGCAGAAGGATGCATAGCACAAGACTGGGAGGTTCCCTCCCTCCAGGGAACTAATGAGATTATAGACAGGTCGTGTTAGCTTAGTGTGGGAACATGGGCCCGTAGTCCCAGCACAGGGGGAAGTGGAAGCAGAAGACTTGCTTATGGGCCAGCCTGTGCTAATGGCAAGATCCTCCTTCAAATAATGAAAGGAAAGGAAAGGGAAGGAAGGAGGGAGGGAAGGAGGGAGGGAGGGAGGAAAGAAGGAAGGAAAGAAGGGAAGGAAGGAAGGAAGGAAGGAAGGAAGGAAGGAAGGAAGGAAGGAAGGGAAACTAATTGTGTTAAACAAACAACTGTCCACAGCCTCAGCCTCAAGCGGAAGGTCTGATCAGCCCCCGCCTCTGCTTTCTTCCCGTCATTTCAGGTGGAGAGCTCTACTCTGGGACGTCATATAATTTCTTGGGCAGTGAACCCATCATCTCTCGAAACTCTTCCCACAGTCCCCTGAGGACAGAGTATGCCATTCCGTGGCTGAATGGTAGGATGTGTGGTATACACAGTTCATTTGTCCTCTGGTTGTTCCTAAGCCGTGGGGGTTGGTGGGTCATGTCAGCCCCTAGACACTTAGAGAACTGCTTAAGACCCACATGAGGGTTTGGGGATATCCTAGCTGGCTTGTGCTAACAGAATACTGTTTTAAGGTTGTTTTTACAGTCCCTCCAACAGATTTGAGTAACTTTGATAAAATGAGGCTCTGGTAGGAAGTGGAGGATGCAGACTCATCAGGTTGGGTGTGGTGCGATTATGGGTGCGATCTTAAGGGTGAGGCCTTCAGTGTCTGGTCAGATGGGATCTGGGTATCTTATTTCTCTCAAAGAGGAACATCTGCTATCTAACTTCAGGGTATAGGTGATGAGGGGCTGCTTGTTTTCCTTTTCTTTGGGATGGTGGCCAGTGAAGTCCCAGGCTTCTTTGAAGCCCCTTATCTGGGGGCAGACCCTGGGGTCTAAGATGTGAGATGGTGCTCCCCCTCAAAGTGCCCCCACCCCAGGAGCCAGAGTCTTGCACCTGCTTGTAGCAGCTGATGTTGGCCAGATCAGCACTTGTTTGAGTCAGCAGGTCCTCTGGCTCTGCAGACCTCCTGTGAGCAGGGGGCTCTACCAGGCCTCTCTGTGGATGTGTCTGTGGAGCCACCAGTAGAGGCTTCCATCTGAGGCTGAGGAGTGTGGCAGCTACTACATGGGCTCAGCCTGGGCATGGTGCCTGCACCAAGCTTGGGTGTGTGACTGAGCACACTCAGATATCCTTGTGGGGAAGCCCCCAGGCCCTGAGCCTGTGCTGGCCAGCCTGCGACACCCTGGGGGCATGTGGCGAGGTGCCTCCAACATACGATCTGTGACATCTCTCTGCAGAGCCTAGCTTCGTCTTTGCTGATGTGATCCAGAAGAGCCCAGACAGCACCGAAGGTGAAGATGACAGGGTCTACTTCTTCTTCACAGAGGTGTCTGTGGAGTACGAGTTTGTTTTCAAGTTAATGATCCCACGCGTCGCCAGAGTATGCAAGGTGAGCGCTGCTGCACCCTCTTCCCTTCCAGTTCCCACACACATTCCAGCTACTAGATCCTTCCTACCTCAGACGCCACCATTCCAAGCCTTCTCAAGAATTCTGTGATGTCCTTGGGATGGACACACGTGTGATAAAGTTTAATGTATATTTGAGGCATAGTAAGAGACATAACAATAACTAGTAATAACAGTTATAACAATGTACTGTGTGACTGAGATGTGTGAAAGGTTTCTCTCAAGAATCAAAGCAAGGGATCTGGAGAGATGGCTCAGAGGTTAAGAGTGTTTGCTGCTCCTGCGGAGGACCCAAGTTCAGTTCCCAGCACCCACATTGGGTGCTGACCCATAGATAACTGCCTGTAACTGCGGCTTCAGGGAATCCTCTTCTGGCCTCTGCAGGCAGCCACACTCATAAAAGAAAAGGCCAGATTTGGTGGTGTATACCTTTAATCCCAGCACTCTGGAAGCAGAGGCAAGTCGATCTCTATGAGTTCAAGGCCTGTGAGTAGTGAATTCCAGGCCAGCCAGTGCTACATAATGAGACCTTGTCTCAAAAAATAATAATAATGGGGCTAGAGAGATGGCTCAGCGGTTAAAAGCACCGACTGCTCTTGCAGAGGACCTGGGTTCGATCCCCAGCACCCACATGGCAGCTGAAAACTGTCTTTAACTCCAGTTCCAGGGGAATCCAACGCCCTCTTCTGACCTCCGCAGCATTGTACGACATGGGTGCATCAACCTACATGCAGACAGTACATTCATACACATACGAAAATAAAAAAAATTTTTTTAATTAATAATATTGATATATTAAATAATGAAATTTTTTAAAGACAGGGTCTCCCTTTTAGTCCCAGCTGGCCTGGAGCTCACTCTGTAGACCAGGCTGGCCTTGAACTCACAGAGATCCACCTGCCTCTGCCTTCCAAGTGCTAGGATTAAAGGCATGAGCCACCACATCCGGCCTATGAAATATTTTTTAAAACATGCATCAAAGCAGGGTTGAGAGGATGACTTAATGGTTAAAGCCCCCTGCCATGAAGGCAGAAGGACCAGAGTTCAGCTCAAAAGAACCTATGTAAATGCCAGGTGGGCACAGCACACCACCTGCAATTTAGGCCTTGAATGTGGAGACAGGGGCTCCCTGAGGCAAGCGTGCTATGGGGACTACCCTTATCCCTGAACTCTGGGTTTGATTAACAAGTCCTACCTCAAAGAATAAGGTGGAATAGTGACAGAGGGAGGTTCTTGGCCTCACCTTTGGGAATGCTTGGGCATGCGTACAGATACACGCACGTGAAAGGAAGGGGGAAGAGGGAAAGCAAGGGGTAGTGCTTTCAGTGTGTGACATGACTGAAGCTGTGGAGGAGACCATGGATAAGGGGCCTGGCTTTGCTTATCTCCAGACCACAGCGCCGTGTGCATTTCATAGCTGTGTCTTATCATTGGGTCACTGAAAGGTTTAAGGTGAGCCTAGAACTTGAGCTAGAATTTGGTAGGAAGTGGAAGTGAGCCCAGTGGGACACTCACTTGTTCATCAACAGTGGTCTGCAGGGCCAGGGTCTTGGGGGGCAGGGAGAGGCCACCTGCCACCCACTGAACTCTTGCATGCTCCTTAGTGGTCTCAGTTGGGAGGCAGCAAGAGCCAAGGCCCACCGCACACAGGGTGGGCATTGATGTGCTGTGAGTCTGCCTCCTTTCATGGGCTGATGTGGCAGCTCTGCCATCCCAGCACACAGGCATGTACAAGTGAAGTCACATAACTATCTGCGGCCCACTTTACTAACTGCGCAGACCTGGCTGGGCTGGAGGAGGGAGTGTGTGGATTCCCTGCTTGGGGGCTGTCTGTGCTCCCCACCATACCCTGTCTCTGGCATTCCAGGGGGACCAGGGCGGCCTGCGGACCTTACAGAAGAAGTGGACTTCCTTCCTGAAGGCCAGGATGATCTGCTCCAGGCCGGACAGTGGCCTGGTCTTCAACGTACTGCAGGATGTCTTTGTGCTCCGAGCTGCAGGCCTCAAGGAGCCTGTGATCTATGCACTCTTCATCCCACAGCTGTGAGTCCTTGGCCGTGGGGGTTCCCACCTCCTAATGGATGGGCCACTTCCCTCCAGGCACTCACATGGCTTCCCCCCACAGGAACAACGTGGGACTATCAGCAGTTTGTGCCTACACGCTGGCCTCCGTGGAAGCGGTCTTCTCCCGTGGGAAATACATGCAGAGTGCCACAGTAGAGCAGTCCCACACTAAGTGGGTGCGCTACAACGGCCCAGTGCCCACACCACGGCCTGGAGCGGTGAGCAGGGCCCTGGGCTCCAGGGAAGATTCTTTTCCCTTTGGGTCTCAAGGCTCCAAGTGTAACACCTCACACAGGGCCACAGGAGTCTCTGCATGGGGATGGTCAGCTGTAGGCCTGGGAGTGAAGAGCGAAGCTCATTCCTTCTCTGTTTTCGTCTGTGTGTTAGGTAACAGGTCTTACCACATGCTGCCCAGGTCTTACCACATGCTGCCCGAACGAGAAAGTATGCCACTGGCCTGGGCTCTTCTGAGAAATGAACATTGCACAACACTGAGGCTGCTCCTGAGCTGGCCTGTCTGCTCGGCAGCAAGAGTCACAGTTTCCTTCTGAATGTAGCAAATTTTAAGTAGAGAAAATTCCAAGGTTGCCTTTTATTGTTGCCACATGTTGAGAATGGATGTGGGGGCAGATCTTGGAGGGACCTATCTGGTCCCCGAAACTGCCCCCATGACCAGCTCATCTGTGGGGGTCTGGCCCAACACCATAGTAATTCCTTTGTGTGTACTGTGTTCAGGAAAAGGTGGCTAAGCCAGGCTTAGTAGTATACACTTTTAATCCTAGCACTCAGAAGGCAAAAACAGATCTCCATGAGTTCAAGGCCAGCTTGGTCTATGTAATTATTTCTAGGCTAGGTACAGCTACATGGTTAGACCCTGTCTTAAACAAACAAGCAAACAAACCCCAAAAATGAAACAAGAGGGGCTGAAAAGATGGCTCAATGGTTAAGAGCACTGGCGGCTCTTGCAGAGGACCTGGGTTCAGTTCCCAGCACCCATATGGCAGCTAACAACTACCTGTAACTCCAATTCCAGGGATCCCATGCCCTCTTCTGACCTTTGTGGGCATTGCACAACACAGATGTACTCACATGCATGCAGGCAATATACTCATATTCATAAAAGAATAAAATAATTTAAAAAAAAAACAAGAAAAAGGGTGGCTAAGAAGCTAGGACAACAAAATTACTCCAGATTTTATCTTTTATGCCATTTAGAATTAAGCTGGTTTTGTGTGTTATGTTCCAGATGTTTAGTTGGTTTTGTGTGTTATGTTCCAGATGTTTAGTTGGTTTTGTGTGTTATGTTCCGGATGTTTAGTTGGTTTTGTGTGTTATGTTCTGGATGTTTAGTTGGTTTTGTGTGCTATGTTTCGGATGTTTGGCTGGTTTTGTGTGTTATGTTCCGGGTGTTTGGCTGGTTTTGTGTGTTATGTTCTGGATGTTTAGTTGGTTTTGTGTGCTATGTTCCGGATGTTTAGTTGGTTTTGTGTGTTATGTTCTGGATGTTTGGCTGGTTTTGTGTGTTATGTTCCGGATGTTTAGTTGGTTTTGTGTGTTATGTTCCGGATGTTTGGCTGGTTTTGTGTGTTATGTTCCGGATGTTTGGCTGGTTTTGTGTGTTATGTTCTGGATGTTTAGTTGGTTTTGTGTGCTATGTTCCAGATGTTTGGCTGGTTTTGTGTGTTATGTTCCGGGTGTTTGGCTGGTTTTGTGTGCTATGTTCCAGATGTTTGGCTGGTTTTGTGTGTTATGTTCCGGGTGTTTGGCTGGTTTTGTGTGTTATGTTCCAGATGTTTGGCTGGTTTTGTGTGTTATGTTCCGGGTGTTTGGCTGGTTTTGTGTGTTATGTTCCAGATGTTTGGCTGGTTTTGTGTGTTATGTTCCGGGTGTTTGGCTGGTTTTGTGTGTTATGTTCCAGATGTTTGGCTGGTTTTGTGTGTTATGTTCCGGGTGTTTGGCTGGTTTTGTGTGTTATGTTCCAGATGTTTGGCTGGTTTTGTGTGTTATGTTCCGGGTGTTTGGCTGGTTTTGTGTGTTATGTTCCGGGTGTTTGGCTGGTTTTGTGTGTTATGTTCCGGGTGTTTGGCTGGTTTTGTGTGTTATGTTCTGGGTGTTTGGCTGGTTTTGTGTGTTATGTTCCGGGTGTTTGGCTGGTTTTGTGTGTTATGTTCCGGGTGTTTGGCTGGTTTTGTGTGTTATGTTCTGGGTGTTTGGCTGGTTTTGTGTGTTATGTTCCGGGTGTTTGGCTGGTTTTGTGTGTTATGTTCCGGGTGTTTGGCTGGTTTTGTGTGTTATGTTCTGGGTGTTTGGCTGCTTTGCTTCTCATAGGGAAGCTATGGAATAAGGGCTTTTCAGTTTCAGAAGCTAGATTTTGTTGATAGATAATTCCTTTGCTGATTATATATGACATGGTTATATCATGT
Source organism: Rhizomys pruinosus (assembly GCA_009823505.1). NCBI lineage: Eukaryota > Metazoa > Chordata > Mammalia > Rodentia > Spalacidae > Rhizomys > Rhizomys pruinosus. Next base: position 57,017 of record VZQC01009497.1, on the reverse strand, counting down.
GGCTATGCTTTGTAAATCATATGCCCTGTTTCGATTATGGTCCTCCAGGGCTGCAGATGTGACTTCTTTATTTTTTATTATTTTTTTTTATGTGTATGAATGTACTGTCTGCATGTAGGTTTGTGCACCCATGTCATGCAATGCTGTGGAGGTCAGAAGAGGGTGTTGGATTCCCTTGGAACTGGAGTTAAAGATGGTTCTCAGCTGCCATGTGGGTGCTGGGGATCAAACCCGGGTCCTCTGCAAGAGCATTCGGTGCTCTTAACCGCTAGGCCATCTCTCCAGCCCAAGATGTGACTTCTTATAACCTGCATGATTGATGGCGAGTGGGCATGTTAACCAAGGGTGCTTTTGCCCCATAGTGCATCGACAGTGAGGCGCGGGCAGCCAACTATACCAGCTCTTTGAATCTCCCAGACAAAACACTGCAGTTTGTCAAAGACCACCCTTTGATGGATGACTCGGTGACGCCCATAGACAACAGCCCCAGGCTTATCAAAAAAGGTGTGAATTACACCCAGATTGCAGTGGACAGGACCCAGGTCCTGGATGGAACCTTCTATGACGTCATGTTTATCAGCACAGGTGGGTTCTTTGGGAAGGTTGGGAAATCCACTTGATCATTTGTAGGTGACCTAATATGTCCAGGTGTCTGAAGCAGCTTGTGACAGTGTGAAAGAGTGTGGAGAAGTCACTGTACCTGGGATTCTGAGTCCCTTTGAATATCAGGCCACCTGGGGCCCTTGGTAAACATGCACGTCCTGGCTTGTACCTGGGCTGCAGTAGTGTAAAGGAATCCCTGTTGTCATGGAACCAGTGGCACTGCCTGGTATTTCTTGACTGGTGGTGGGAGAGTCGCCCTGCCCCTGTGAGGAGCCAAGGCTCAGCCCTGCCCTGACCTGTGGGCGACACACTTCCCTCTCTTGTGCTCTCTGGGACAAGTGTTCTGGAGTGGGGACGGAGACTCCCACAGGGGGGTCTCCACAGGGGACACCTTTGGAGTTTCCCAGCTGACTCGTGCCTCCTGCCCTCCTCTGCCTTCCTGGAGGGACAGTGGAGCCCAGGAGCCACTTTACGCCAAATGTGGCTTCAGTGTCAGGACGCCAACCTTGTAGATGAATATTGTTGGAATCCACCATAGAACAGAAGTGCGCGCTTTATGAGAAATTTGGAATTCCTCTAACTTGAGCTTTGAGTAATTTATTTCACCGAATGCTCTTCATTTCTAATGCCGCCACCCTTGTCTCAGAACTCCACTGAAGGAGTCACCTGAGTGTGTAGAGATGTGTTTGCTTTGCCATTGAGGCTGGTGCCTGTTCTAGATTCATTTCTCTTCCTATAATAAAACACCCTGACCTTAAAGGCTTAGCACACAGTTTGGCTTACAATTGCAGTCGGGTCACAGCGTATCATTTCAGGGGAGTCAAGGCAGGAACTCGAGCATCTAGTCACATCACACACCCAGCCGACAGCTGCCTGCTTGCTGGGTTGGTGGTTTTTTACGCTCAGGTAGCTTTCTTCACTTTCACAGTCTGAGACCACCTGCCCAGGGAATGGTGGGCTCAGTTTTCCCACGTCAATCAATAATCGAGATATAGTCCCCACGGACATCCCATGGGCCAACCTGACCTGAGGAATTCCTTAGTTGAGGTTCTCTTCCAGGGTGTTTCTAAGTTATAACAAGTTGGCCTTTAAAACTAACCAGCACAGCGTCCTGAGCATGTCCTTCTGGGGTCTTCTTTGCTGACCTGTATGTACTTTGACCCTGTAGACCGGGGTGCCCTACACAAAGTCGTCATTCTTGGCAATGAGGTGCACATTGTTGAAGAGACACAACTCTTCCAGGACTCTGAGCCAGTCCAGACTCTGCTTCTGTCATCAAAGAAGGTAATGCAGTCTGCATGGCAATGCCAGCTTGCTTAGTGGCTTCTCTGTGATCAGGACTGGCCGGCTGGGGGCGGTCACTCAGGGATGCCTGGCCCAGATGAGCTGACCATTGGACTTTCACAGTGCCCTGGGATCTGAAGCTTGGGAAGGAGGCAGGGCAGGGCTGGGGAGGGTGGAACAAACACGCTGAGCCGATGGGTCAGGTGGCAGGCACTGTGAGGTAAGCATTATCCCACGATGTCCCAAAGCTGTGGGCGTTAAGACTGTGTCAGCAGAACATGGCAGCAGTGCAGAGACTTGCTGATGCTGCTCAGTGTGAGGAGAGTAATGGTTACCCTCTGGAGCACTCCCTAAGTCCACACTGTGTTTCATTCCAAATTTGGGCCAACAGAGGTACTGCAGACCATAGGCTGGAGGCCTCAGTCATGGGGCTCAGTGACTCCCTATGCCCTGTGACTCCCATGAGCCATGCAGAGACACAGATGACCAAGCCTGCCTGTGGAAGCCATACAGAGACATAGATGACCAAGCCTGCCTGCAGAAGCCATGCAAAGCATGGCCTAATGTTTTCATAGGTCACAAAATATTGGAGGTTTTTTTTTGAGGCAAAGAGTCTCCCACTATCCCCAGCTGGCCTGGAATTCACTATGTAAAGCAGGCTAGCCTTGATCCCACAGATGTCTGCCTGCCTCTGCCTCTCAAGTGCTGAGACCAAAGGCATGCACTGATAAACCTGGCTAATTTTTGTTTCTGGGACTCATTATGTAGGCTGAGCTAGCCTGGAACATGCTGTGTAGGTAATGCTAGCCTTGAACTCACAGAGATCCACCTGCTTCTGCCTCCCAAGTACTGGTATTAAAGGTGTGTGCCACCATGCCTGGCTATAAAATATTTCATTTAAAATTTATTTTTGACAGATAGATAGATAGATAGATAGATAGATAGATAGATAGATAGATAGATGAAGTATGTAAAGCCTTTACCTGGTGGGATGCATAGCCTGGGGGCTGGTTTGGCCTCCTGCCTAGAGCTTACTGCCCCTTGCTCCTGTCCCCTAACCTTCGAAGGAGATGCTACCCTGTTTTGCAGCTGGGGTGAGGCAGTGAGGTTGTCCCCAGATCTTGGCTTGTGCTGTGTGGCTAGGGGACCCTGCCCATCGTGTGTGCTCTGTGCCTCAGCTCCCTCATAGGGCAGAAGTGAAAGCACTTCATCACCGGGCTGTTACCAAGGCTCCCTGCCCATGCCTGCTAGCTGAGCACTCCCCTCTCCTTGCTAGAATTCTTTGCTGTAACCCACCTAGCAGACAGTTCTTAGGTCACCCTGTGGCTTCAGGGGCCAGTGCCTGGCCTCTGACCCTGGCTCTGGATGCAGCTGAGCTCTGTGGCTGGCCGTTGCTTTCCCCTGTGGATTTCATCTCTGGGCTCCAACATTTGTGATTCAACCAACTTTAGTTAGAAAATACTTGGAAAACTATGAACTGTACTAAACATGTTCTGACTTGTTTCTTGTCATGTTTACATGGCCACTTTATAGCATGACAACTGTTCACATGATATTCGGATGGCTCTAGCTGGAGAGGAGGGAAGGACTGGTGGGGTTGGATGCAAACACTACACCATCCTCAAAACGGACTTGAGTACGTCCATATCCCTGAGCCAGCTGCTGCAGATATCAGGGGCCAGCTGCATCTATGTCCTTTTGCCCACTAACAGCAGCAGCTGTCAGCAGGCCTGGCCTACAGCGGGTTCTGCTGTGGTCCTGTGGAGACTTTATCTTTCTTGTACATTTTGGATTCCACAAGGCACTGCCCACTTTCATACCTCAGAGTTTCATTTGAGCTCTAACACAGCCATCAGGGAAAAGCAGCCCCAAGACCAGAGGGTAGGAGCCCCTTGGAGTAGATGTTTCCTCTCCACACCCCATCCCATCAGGTCCCGTCCCCCACCCCACCCTGTCCCGTTCCCCCCGCGTCCCGTCCCCCGCCCCGTCCCGTCCCCCGTCCCGTCCCCCCCCATCCCGTCCCGTCCCGTCCCCGTCCCATCCCGTCCCGTCCCCCCGCATCCCGTCCTGTCTCCCGTCCCGTCCCCCGTCCCATCCTGTCCCGTCCCGTCCTCTATACCTACCATCCAGCACTGGCAGAAGGGTGGACTAGAAGTCACCCTGCCTGCCCAGCTCTACCAGTTCATATAAGAAGGACTCCATACCCCCCAGGTTCCCTGTAGTCCTTAGGTCAGCTTTCCTCTGCAGCTGCGTGATTTCCCACATGCCCAATGACTGGCCTCTGCCCTGCCATGGTCAGTGTGTGGCCACATTTTCCACAGTCTGCACTGACAGGGCAGCTGGTCAGCCAGGTTGTCTGGCCTCACTGCCAGCCTTGCCCTTGGGTGTTTGTTCCTGGAAGGGTCTGTGGCCCTGAGTCTTTGGACGTGGGTCAGCCCTGGGGACAGAACTCCATCCATACCGAAGCCACCGTGGAAGGCATCACCTCAGGATGAAAGTTGTGTTTCATCTGACACTAAAATACTCGAGTGTGTGGCAGGAAGCCCTGGGGAGTGCATGAAGCCTAATCCCAGGAGAGGTAGCTGTCCGATGCATGTCTGTGGGAGCTCTCTGGCTGTGTACAACATTCATAGAACCTTCAGTCCAAATCACCTACATGCTGAGTCTCCACCAGCCCCATGCCGACCACTGCCCTGCAGCCAGTGATATAGCCAGCCTCTGTAGTGGAAGTCAAAGTCTGGCAGGCCCTGAGCTCCATGTTTTTGTGGTGAGGAGTCACCCATACTGGTGACTGGACAGTGTTTGGTAGAGTCCTTTGCTCTGTGAGATTTTTTCCATTGTCCTGTTTGTTCTCTGCATGGCATTGATTGGTAAGGTCATGCCATACCTTGCGGCCCCTCCTGAGCCAGGACTCCCCTCCTGCATGTAGTATTTAAAAGATGTCCTGTCGTTTCTAGGAGCTGGCATTGAAACTTGTAGCCCCTGCCAGTGATGAAGCCTATCTTCCACTTACTCTCTTTCTATCTCCCACCAGCAGGGCAGGTTTGTCTATGCTGGCTCCAACTCAGGAGTAGTCCAGGCCCCCCTGGCCTTCTGCGGGAAGCACAGTAGCTGTGAGGACTGTGTACTGGCACGGGACCCGTACTGCGCCTGGAACCCAGCCACCATGGCCTGTGTTGCCCTATACCAGGCCAAGGGCCCCAGCAGGTATGGGTGGGTGCTGCATGCGTATGTGTTGCCCCCTATGGGTAGCTGAAGAGTAACACATGCCTGTTACTTTGTAGGGGGTGGATTCAGGAGATGAGTGGTGACACATCCTTGTGCCCAGGTGAGTGGCTTTCCATTGTGTTCCCCTTAGGATAGCCAGATCAGAATGGTCTCATGGTGCTTAAGTTCTGTGGTTTCAGTCAGTTTTTTGGTGTTCCTGTGTGTTTCGTTTTCCTCTCTCTCAGCAGAGGTCGAGTTGCTGCTGCCGACCTGTGATCGATCCTTGTAGCAGACCTTCAGTCTTTCTCTGTCTCTTTGACTTCAGAGTGCTCAAAGCTACACAGTATGTCAGTTCACCAGAAGGCATCTTCTATTTTGCTTAGCCTTCAACAAAACTGGAGCCTGTTAAGAGTAGGAAGGAATGTGCTCTTGGGTACAATTGAACAGCCCTAAACCAAAACCTGGAGCCTGGAAACATTTTGTTACAGGGTCCTGTCCCAAGTAGAAAGTCTTATACTAGGAAACTTAAGTCTCACTCCCAAGGTTGCTTAAAATGTTGCATCACTTGTGAGATCATTCAGTTACTAGGACCTGAGTTTAATCCCCAGAAAGCATGAAAAATCTGGGCGTAATGGTACATGCTTGTAACCCCAGCACTGAGGCAAGACCCAGGGATCGCTGGAACTTGCTGGCCCCAGATAGCCTACGAGGCAAGTTCTAGATGAATGAGAGACCCTGTTTCAATGAAAAGGTCACCTGAGGAATTGTTTGCTGGACTACACACACACACACACACACACACACACACACACACACACAGAGAGAGAGAGAAAGAAAAAAACATTGTATAAAATTCCCTTCAGTCTACATGTGTAATGTGCCTATAAAATATAAATAAATCCCATATTTCGACTTTGGTTCCTTTGCAGAGACAGTTACTGAACTTTATATAGACAAACGTTCCCATTCCCCCAAACACTTCTAATCTCTATTATTCAGATAGTGAAATAGCTGTAATCAGTCCTGGTATTTCTTGAAGTTCCCACTGCTGATTGGTGGTGACGTAGAATCAGGCCTGGATACACGCCCCCCCCCTTCCCGGCGTGTAAGCACAGATGGGCATCGGCCCTGTGTACCCCCCTGTGACCAGACAGCTGTGTCAGATTAAGAGCCCTGTAGAGAGGGTGCTCAGGTGCTTGGCTGGCCTGCCTCAGCGGTTGGCAGAAACATTGGGCAGATGGCTCTGGGTGCTGTCACTGGCCAGGGAGTTGACCAGTGCTCAGCCTCCTGGCCTGCTGCGTTTTCTCTGGGGACAGGGCGAGAACAGGATTTCTCAGCACTGTCTGCAATCTCCTCATCCCAGAGGACTGCTGTCATAAATCCTCTTTGCTGCTAGGTCACACGGGTCTTTTATCTCAGAACTGAAGATTCCATCTTGTTCCAGTGAGTGAATTCACAGGTTAATGTGGGTATTAACCTGTTTGTAAAACCAGTTGAATAAGCGGATGGGCTGTTGATGCTGAGCACGTTTATTTTGATGTTCCAGATAAAAGTAAAGAAAGTTTCCGAAAGCATTTTTTCAAGCACGGTGGCACAGCTGAACTCAAATGCTTCCAAAACTCCAACCTGGCCCAGGTGGTATGGAAGTTCCAGAATGGCGTGTTGAAGGCTGAGAGCCCCAAGTACGGCCTGGTGGGCAGGAAACACCTGCTTATCTTCAACCTGTCAGAGGGAGACAGTGGTGTGTACCAGTGCCTGTCAGAGGAGAGGGTCAGGAACAAGACAGTCTCCCAACTGCTGGCCAAGCACGTCCTAGAAGTGAAGGTGGTCCCTCGGACCCCCATGTCGCCCACCTTGCTGGCTGTTCACACTGAAGGTAGTAGGATCACCTCCGGAGTGCCAGTAGCGCTCACCCAGGGGTCTTCTGCCCCAACCCCCACTCTGCAGGTCACCTCCCCCAGGGCCGTTACCCCATCTCCCAGAGCCTCACCCATGAGCACGTCCCATGAACCAAAGATGGTCATCAACACCATCCCCCAGCTCCACTCGAAGACGGTCTATCTCAAGTCCAGTGACAACCGCCTGCTCATGTCCCTCCTCCTCTTCATCTTTGTCCTCTTCCTCTGCCTCTTTTCCTACAACTGCTACAAGGGCTACCTGCCTGGACAGTGCTTAAAGTTCCGCTCAGCTCTGCTCCTGGGGAAGAAGAAGCCTAAGTCAGAATTCTCTGACCTGGAACAGAGTGTGAAGGAGACACTGGTGGAGCCTGGGAGCTTCTCACAGCAGAATGGTGAGCAGCCCAAGCCAGCCCTGGACACTGGCTATGAAACTGAGCAGGACACGATGACCAGCAAAGTGCCCACGGACCGTGAGGACTCACAGCGGATCGATGAGCTCTCTGCCAGGGACAAGCCATTTGATGTCAAGTGTGAGCTGAAGTTTGCAGACTCAGATGCCGATGGGGACTGAAGCCAGCTTCCCGTTCTATCCGAGACCCGCAGTCCTTGTGGGTTGTGCTGAGCCTGCGCAGTGGCTCAGTCCTGCCGTCGTTGTGTTGCCAGTGCAGTCTTTTGTGTCTTTTTTCTTGGGTTGAGCCTGTAACCTGTCCCTCTTTGTCCTTTTGGGAAACAACTACCGAACCCAGTCTCAAGTCCTGCAGTCGTTGGAGCGCTTTAACATGTCCGTTTGGGCGGCAGCCCTGATGTAGCTGAGCCCTGTATATCCTGGGAGCAAGATGGCCACCTCTGTGGGCTGAGAAGAGAGAGACCACCTTGTGGCAGCCACTAAAAGATAATTTAATTCCAGATTGGAAATGACCTTTCAGTTTATCAGATTGGTAACTTATCGTCTGCTGTCCAGATTGGCACGAACTTTTTCTTCCACTTAATTATTTTTTAGGACTTTGCTTTGATTATGTTGATGTTTTAGGTCATTTTTTTTTAATTACTGAAGGAGATGTTTTAATATTCATGAGAACATGTGCATTTTCTAGATTTTTTTGTTGTATATTGGGATAAAATGTGGCTTATGTTGCTTACGATCTCAGGGATAGACTTATTTTTGCTAAATGCATTCTTTACTGCTTTTAGAAGCATAGGCCGAAAACTGTCTCTTGACCTCACTCACCTTTACATTTTTTAAGGGTTTTTTTTTTTTTACCTTATTCTTTGAAGGAAATATTGTTTTCAGAGGTTCTTTTCCCGTGCTCTTTTTCTTTTTCCTGTCTTACATCCACAAGGTGGGTTTTGAGTGAGAGCAGGTGGCCTGGTAGCTCTGGGTGGCCATCAGGCTGACCCGTGAGGGGTGGACATCCAGTTTGTCCCCACGGCCCTGCGGCCTCCCGGAACCTCTCTCCTGATGGTAGAGCCTTTATGAGAGCGGCTTTGGTTCTTGATTGCTGCTGTGTTCGCTGCTTCCATCTCACACCACTGTCTGCTGAACTTCCACCTTGGCCATGTCATGGAGCCGTCTACCCCAAAACAGAAATGGGCTGGGTGGATGAGCCACCGGCCTTGGGCAGCGACCGCTGCAGCCCGACTCCAGTTGGTGTCTTTGAGAATGTAACTGGGCGGTACGATTTCTACACGCTCCATCTCTGTGTGTTTCCACCCCCCCCCCATCTTCCTGCATTGTGCAGGGCACACTCACATTCCATGCAGAGTGATGAACTCTGAGTTCATGTGCTGTGTAGACACTCATCTTCCACATGACATGATCTCACCATTTGGTGTAAACATTTGTGTTTATAAGATTTACTTTGTTTTTATTTTTCTACTTTGAACTGTATAAATTTGAAAAGTACCCAAATAAAGCAGCTTTATCATTGACGGGGCTGGCCGTTCCTTGGACGCGGCTGCCCAGCCTCCTCTCCCCGTGGGGTGGCCTTGGGCCAGGGGTCCCCTGCCTTCTTTTCTTTTCTCATCCTCACGTTTGTTCTTGCTGCTTCACGTCTCCGGCACGGGACCTGTTCTGGTGACTTCTTCCTCAGTGCCTTCTTTTCTGTCCTCTGTCCCACAGCCGTGTCTCTTAAGCCCTTCCCTCCTTCTGGCTCCTCCTCTCTGTCCTGTCTGGGCCCCGACTGGTCTTCCTCTCCTGGGAGCCCCTGGCCGGCCTTGGCCTCAGGGCCCAACAGCCACACACGGGTTACCCTGCTGCCACCCTTCCTGAGTGACCAGACACAGCAAGTGCAGGCGCTGGGGACCTTCTACCTCTTCTGCCAGGCCACAGGTGAGTCAGGGCCTGTGTGTCCATTAACATCTCCTTGCTCTGCCCTTACTGCCCACAGCCTCCCTGGCTTGGCCCGAGCTTCCAGCTGTCTGTGCTTCCAGGCCCATTAATCCTGAGCTGAACTGTCTAGAGCATGAAGCTGTTGCTGCAATTCAGCCAGCTTTTTGCTGTCCGGGGCCAGGTATTAGATCTTTTGGGCTTGTTGGCCATCATGCTGTAGAAGCAGCCTCAGGTATAACATGGACACAGCTGTGTACCAGGAAACTGGACGTACATAACCAGCAGAGAGCCAGATTTGGCCCAAAGGGTGCAGATTGCCAATCTGGGCTATTCAAGACCAGGCTGAATAACTTAGCAAGACTGTGTCAGAATTTTTAAAAAGTAAATAAAATAGGGATAGGTCAGTGGCACAGTGCTTGGGCTCTTATAACATCGGTAGGAAGTGGATGCACACACACATCAGCCAGGAAACCGGAAAGACAGAGGGTTTTCCCTGTGCAGGAGAAAGCTGCAGTTGGATGTGTGCTCTTCAAAGACGGCACTTCAGCTTGGGGACACCTGGTGCCTCTGGTCTCTGCTGGGTGGGCTTGGGCCTGTGCACAAAGCAGAAGAGTGGAGTTCATCTGGAGGAAAAGCAAATCCAGTTTATCTTAAAATTGTTTCTAATTATCAAAGCTATGAAGTACCTGAGTGGGCATGGTGGTGCACACCTGTAATTACACCACTCAGGAGGCAGAGGCAGGCGGATTTCTGTGAGATGTAGCTGGGGCTACCTGGAGACGCTGTCTCAAAAAGCAAAAAAACAAATAAAGACGAAACACAGCCGGGCGTGGTGGCACACCCTTTAATCCTAGCACTTGAGAGGCAGAGGTAGGCGGATCTCTGAGTTCAAAGCCAGCCTGGTTTACATAGAGAGCTCTAAGCCAGCTGAGACTAAAAGGGAGACCCTGTCTCAATAAGACCAAAAAAAAAAAAAAAAAAGATGAAACAAAGCTATGAAGAACTTGAAAGAGCCATCTGTTTTGTTGTTAGTTCTAGGAGCCAGTGGGTGGCCTGTGTCTGCTGTGAGTGCAGAATGCCTTTGGCAGACAGGCCCTCCACTGGCTGCAGAGGGTGAACGGTGGCTGCTGTGGGACAGCAATGTGGAGACACCGACTGATCGGCTGCCTCCTTGAGCTGGAGTTTCGCTGTGTCCGGTGTCCAAGCTGTCTCTGGACTACTGAGTCCATGCCGGGGTTCCTGGGCCTCCAGGTGTGTGGCAGCATGTGTGAAGCCCCAGCTCTTTTGCTCAGTGCTGGGGACCAAGCCTATACTTGAGTGAACAACTCCCGGTCTTCGGCCAGGCATTTTCTTTTTAAGATTTATTATTATTTATTTATTGTGCCTGAGGTGGTCAGAAAAGGGAGCATTGACCTGGAGTCAGGTGGTTGAGCACCACCTAATGTGGGTGCTGAGAACTGAACTTGGGTCCTCAGCAGGAACAGAAGTGCTTTTAACTGCTGAGCCATCACTCTAGCCCCTCAGTATTTAACCTCAGGCCGCAGATGGAAAAGCCCGTCTCCATGGCACCTGTGTCCTGGGCAGCAGTGGAGGCCTTTTGTGGACACTCTCGAGAAAGGTGGGGAGGCTTAGAGTTGCATCCATCCAATGTGCCAAAGGATGTGGGGCTGCTTTACTGGCAGATGAAGGCACCTGGAGCCAAAGCCACACACCTTGAAGATGTCCTCAGGCGCCTGTACTGGTAGCTAGGCTCCATTCACACCCAGTCCCTGGGTTTAGGGGAGAGTGAACAATTAGGGATCCGCCCCCCACCCGACCCCGTCCACCATGCTGCCGCCTTCACCACACCTTCAGGTACCGTGAGCCGTAGTCTTCCTTCTGACCACTCTCCTCAGCCTCTCGGGCGGACCTAAGGGAATGCTAGGGGCCAGGGAACTACAGCTGAGGATCTATGGTGGCCAGAAGTATGCAGAAATGAACGAGTTCCTTTCCCAGCCCCTCAGGATGGGATTAAGCATGCACTGGGGAGATGGCCCAGTGGTTAAGGCACCCGTCACACAAGCATGAGGACTGGGTTTGGACCCCTGGACCCCACGTAAACGCCAGCGGGGCTGGCGGCAGCGTGTAACTCTAGTCCTGCGAGGTGGAGCGGGTGGCCCCCAGCGCAAGCTGGCTGGCAAGACTAGCTGCATGGGTGAGCTCTAGGTTTGATTGAGAGATTCTGCCCCAAACACTGAGGTAGAAGAGCAATTAAAGTTGATTCCCAACAACTGCATTGGGCCTCCCAAACACATGAAACATGCATGAAAAAAGTGGATTGAGCAGATGGGATACTGACTCCCCACCCTGCCTTCCTCCTGTGGTCATTACTCTTTTCCATAAACATCATCAGAAAAGAAAGCTCCCAGATGTGGTCAGATGTTTTTCTTTTCTGACCTGTGTCCGTCTGAGGCAGGGCAGCTTAGGGGAAGGTACAGAGGGCTTTAGTCATGGCCAGACAGGCCTTGCCTTTGTGAAGGGGCCTGTGTAGTCCCTGATCAGGCTACTGCATCACATATGGGTTCTTTTGCAACTTCCCCAGGATAGTATGAGTTCTGGGCTGTCTTCTCTGAGGCCTACAGAGGAGGCAGAATCCAGGTGAGCCGAATTGCTCTGTGCCTCTCAGTCCAACCACAGCCTCACCCTGCCCCCCAACCCCAGGAGGGTGGGTTTGGAGCCTTGACCTGGGTTTTTCTCCTTCCTGAAATAGCTGTTAACATAATGATTGTCGTGAGTGTTCTGTGGCTGCTGATTAAAGGTCTGCCAAGCTGTTTTTAGAAACTTAAAAGAGAGGGCAGAAAGGGAAACTTCAGTTCCTTGGCTTGTGTCCCAGTACCCATGCTGGCTCTGCTGGTTGACCCTGAGCTACTTTGGGAGCCTCTCTACTCCACAGAAAGCTTACCAGAAGCCTGCACCCAGGACTAGCCTACCTGTCCTCTCACCCAGGGCCATCTGGGTCAGGTGAGAGGCTCCCAGGGTACAATAGGCAGTTGAGCCCCCACAGGGACATGACCAGGGCAGGTAAGCTGTCCCTAAGCATGGCGACTAGAAGGACAGTGTCGGCCATGACCCAGAGTTTCTGGCACCTCCTGCTCAGTGCCAGGAAAGGCACCAGGTCTACCACTGCCTTTCTCAGGCCTCTGTACCTGAGTCCATGCTGGCCAGGCATGTGAGGGACAGTGGCCTGCAGAGTTACTGGACTGCCCAACACTGCATGGGCTGTGGCTGCTTTCCAGGAGTCCTGGCATCTGACTGGTAGGTTCACATTTATTCTTTTACCCTGCTGCCAACTATCATGGGTTGGCGCATGCACACCTCACACACATAAACACACACCACATACACTGCATGCCACACGTACACCATGCACTACCTATACCATACACATACACACACCACAAATGCACCACATATATCCACATGCCTCACCATATCACATACTACACACCATACCATATAGCACACACACATCAAATGCCATACCATACCCGCACATATCAGACATCTACCACATACTATACCATACATTCCATACCACACATCTACCACATAAACCCACATGCCATACCACACTACACTATGCCACACATACCAAACATGACCATACAACATGCATACCACATATAACCACACACCACATACACTACTTACACACTACACCACACATACAGCACATAACCATACAACACACACCATACCATACCATACCATACCATACCATACCATACCATACCATACCATACGACATAATAGATACCACACTACACACATGCCACACACACACCACACATGCACCATATACTCACCACAGAGAATACATTTTTTTTTTTAAAGAGGGTGTCGGATTCCCCTGGAACTGGAGTTAAAGATGGTTCTCAGCTGCCATGTGGGTGCTGGGGATGGAACCCGGGTTGCAGATGCTAGGGATCGAACCCAGGTCCTCCGCTAGAGCAGTCAGTGCTCTTAACCGCTAGGCCATCTCTCCAGCCCCAGAATACATTTCTTACAACACAAATCATGCTACATAAACCACATATACACACTACCTACTCACCCCATAAACACCACATATATCACACAACTATCATATATATATATATATATATATATATATATATCAAATAACACATCACATAGGACATAGTAACACAGCACAATACACAAACACCACAAATCACCCACACCACAGACACTAGTCAACATAGTCAACAATGTGTGCACGCCCCTGCATACAACTACCATAAACGCACATACAGCAAGCACCCAGGCCCATCTATATAACCCAAGGCCTCTAACTCCTGATCCTATACTAATCACATAAGCAAGCTGCTTACCAAGCAAGGCTCCAGGCTGAGCACCTGCCTGTCTGGGGTCTCTTCAGCGGCACTGGCAGCTTTGATGGGCTGAGAGTCTCTTAAAGGAGCCGGGGAATTGGGGGAGATGGGGACCACAGAGGCTGCTGCTTCCGCCAGTGGGCCCCGTGGGCTCCAGGCAGCTGCACATGCTCCTTGGGCCCCTCCCCCTTCCTGACCACAGCACTAGTGAAGCCCTCTGTGGGCAGCCAGGTGGGTGGGTATTGAGCAAGTGGAGTCCTTGATACACCCCTTTGTCAAGAGAGCAGGGACACATCAGAAAGTGGTCCCTATGATCCCGTCTTCATACCAGGATCCCATATTTATGGTGTGTAAGTGTGCCCTGTGCTCAGGCCTTCCTGCTTGTGTTCCTGCCTGTAGGGTTGTGGTAAAGACCACATGACCCTTTCCCTGGGACTATGGGCTGGGTGCTTTGTAGCATTTCCTGGGTGCCACAGGGTCCTGGGTGCTGCAGGGCCCAGGTTGTCCACTGCTTGGATTCACTCTGCTAAATGCAGATGGAAGCTAAGAGCATCGGGTACTGCAGGCTCCAGAGCCCAACATCCTCATTCTCAGGGTCCATTCCAGAACCACACTGGTGAGAAGCCCTTCCTGATGACCTCCTGAGACCATCAGGTGCAGTCTCGACCTGCATGATGGGGTGTCTCGGGACAGTTAAGGTCAGGGCTAGGGAGAGGGGCTGATACATTTAGGACTTGAGTTTCAGTCTCTCCTCACAGGTGACCGACATGTTGACACTTGATCTGTGTCTGAGAAGGACCAAACAAGGTGACATGCACTCAGAATGGTCTGTACCAACGGAATGTAGCTGCCAGGGAGCTCATGAAATCTGAGGCTACAGTATGAGAGAAGTTTCTAGAAAAATTATGCACATGGTCCTGTCCATTTCTGGGCTGCTCATCTGTCCTGAGTGAACTAGATGTTGACAAAGGGGTCCCCTGAGCTATGGGGAGCTTTGAGAGTGTCCTTGGGCCTGGAGTGGAGACTTTGGGGGGGGCAGCCCATGCAGACAGGTGGGTCAGTGGTCTTGACCTCATTCTGAAGTCTCAGGATATCCTTTCCCAGTCAGGACAAGTTCCCTCCTTTGAAGGTCAGACGAGGTCCAGTAGGCAATGATTCTATGGCAGGAAGAGCCATGTGTGTTCGCTTTAGTGTCTGCTTGGTCATGGCTGCATGACCTGGAAACTCCTGCTCATTCCCAGCACCCAGCCTGGCCTGCTGCATTGGCAGGACTGGGGGTTGGCAGTGTACTGGCTACTGCTGCGACAAATACCTGGCAGACACCATTGAGAGGAAGTGTTTACTATGGCTCAGGATTCAAGAGGATACCATCCATCATGGTGGGGACATAGTGGTGGCAGGAATGTGAGGCAGTAAGGAAACAGAGCGATGGGGACTGTTGCTCAGTTTGCTTTCTCCTTCAGTCAAGGACCCCAACTAAATGAATCTGTCACAGTCCTGCCCAGAAGCTTTTGTCCTAGGTGATTTTAGATCAGGTCAAGCTGGCAGTATTAACCATCACACTGGGGTGTTCGAGGTGGGTGGTCAAGGGGAGAAATAACCTCGTGGGCCTAGCATGTGGGGTGTGCCTGGGCAGCCTTTGTGACATGGTTCAGTTCTGGGTCCACCACAGTAAGTACCTGACGGCAGGGCATTGTGGGCCAGCCTGCCCTCTTTTAACAAGTCCTTCTCCCTCTCTTTAATCTCTGCACTCAGAAGGAATTGGATAGTTTAAAAAGACTGAACAGAACGTAAGTATCCCTTGACCATCTTGTGTGTCTGACAAGATGTATTTATGTTTATAGATGCTTAAGTCTCATGGTACAGAGGGCAGGGTGGGGGAGGGTCAGTATGTTCCATACTCTTCCTTCTCACATCAAGAACTCAGGTCTATGAGAAACTTTGCAGTGAAAGTTCCTGTCTGTGGGATTTGGGGTGTGGATTGGCTCCAACTTAGGTTACCTGGTTTATTTGCCCAAGAGTTTGGCCATGAGAACCTTCCAGAGTCTCTGTGCTCACTGTAGGGCAGAGCCGCTGGATGCAGGCAGGCCAGGCTTTTAAGAACACTGACATTCTCAGTTATCAACTTGATACAAAAACAAAACAAAACGCTGACATTAGAATCTCATGTAATGGTCATAAATAACTTCTGAAGAATTAGTTCTTCAAGTTGGATTCTAGCCACATGCTCATCAGCTGGGGAATGGCTGATAAAACATGGTTTCATGAAAGCTGTTGAGCATCTACATAGAAGGAGGCCCTCAGCTTCTGAGAATGCCCAGGTGCACACACAGGATTCCAGCCATGGAGCTGAATCCACAGAGCTATAAATAATATGAGTGTCTCTGAGTTTTGATCTCCTTAGGGAACAGGGTGGGAACTGATTCCCTGAAAACACTGAGAGACAGCTACTTTATGTTCCTAAGTTGATGGGTATGTACTTATGTAGAGGTGTATATATGCATGGAGATACACATATACCTGTAAACAGATAGAGTTATCCATGGTTGGGGTTTCCAAACATTTTTGAGTGGAAAACAAATTAGTTTGTTCTCTAATCTGTGGTCAGATGGGCGACCCTACAAAGGTCATCTCTAGAACACTGTATTAGTTAGCTTCTCTATTGCTGTGACAAAACACTCTGACCAATACCAACTTGGGGAAGAAAGGGTTTACTTGATCTTACAACTCTGAGTCACTGTTCATCATTGTAGGAACTCAGGGCAGGAACCTGGAGCACAGGCCATGGAGGATGCTGCTCACTCGCTTGCTCCCCTGGCCCATGATCAGCCTGCTTTCTTACACAAGCTGCCCAAGGGTGGCTCTATCTACAATGGGTTGGGCCCTCCCACAACACTCAACAATCAAGAAAATGTCCCACAGACATGGCCACAGGCCAGTCCCATGGAGGAAATTCCTCAACAGAGGTTCCTTTTACCCAGGTGTTTCAAGTTGACAGCTGAAGCCATCTACCACACACTCCTTCAGAATGTTCTGGAGAGTGTGTGGCATGATTTCATGTTTTCTGTTTGTTTTGAAACAAGATGTTTTAAGACACCTGTAGCCCTGGCTGATTTGGAACTTGTAGTGACTGCCCTGTTTCTGCCTTCAGAGTACTGGGATCACATCATAAGTGTGTGCCACCGAGCCCAGCTCAAGTCTGTTTCACAATAACATCTTTTTTGGGGGGTGAATTTTTTGAGATAGGGTCTCCCTTTAGTCACAGCTGGCCTAGTGCTCACTCTGTAGACCAGACTGGCCTTGAACTCACAGAGATCCACCTGCCTCTGCCTTCCCAGTGCTGGGATTAAAGAAATGCACCACCACCCCTGGCACTAAAGATGATTTTTAGCTGCCATGTGAGTGCTGGGAATCGAACTCAGGTCCTCTGCAAGAGCAGTCAGTGCTCTTAACTGCTGAGCCATCTCTCAAGCCCCAGTCTAGCATCTTTTAAATGTTATAAAAGTAACATTTGTTTCATGCATTTATATATAAGCTCTTGGAAATCTTTAAAAATTTAATCCCGGGGCTGGGGAGAGTTCAGCATGTGCAGCTAAGGATGGAAATCTCACACAGCTGCGGACATGTGAGTGCCTGGCAGGGAGACATGCGGCCCATCTGTAATCCCAGCACCCAAGACGTAGGAAAGGGGGCTCCTTGGAGCAAGCTGGCTGGCTAGACCGAATCAGTGAGCTCTGGGCTCAGGGGAGACCCTGTGTCAACATGGAGAGCAACTGAGGAGGACACCTGACACCGGCCTCCAGCCTGCAGATGCCCGTGCCCACACATGCATGCACACACATGTAAACATGCATGCACACCCTACAAACACATCCAAACGCCACCTCCAACTTAGCCACTGGTACCCTACCAGTACTATGGCATTTACTGTGTGTGCTCGTGTACACACACACACACACACACACACAGTACACATTTCCATTTCACTTTTTTCTGAATATTTCTATTTGGGTCTCCTGTGACTGCCAGTTGGTGGCATCCTATCATTTGCGTGCCCTGCCACCTGGACGTTCTCTAATCGCTACTAACAGAACCAGCCTCAGTCATCCCTAGGATTTTCCAGTTGGTATCTGCACTTGGTTTAGCCTGAGAGGAAGGTTCTCCGACAGCGATACAGCAGGAATAGATGAAGGGACCAGATGGGGGTACATAGAGTCCAAGCTTAGTGAGGCAGGAAGAACCCATCCCCCAAATAATAAACTAGAAATCTCTAGTGGGGCTGAGGCTCAGTTGGGATGGTGTCCTAGCATACATGAAGGCCTCAGTCCGAGTCCTTAATACTGCATAAAGTGCACGCCTGTAACCCCAGCACTTGGGATGTAGAAGCAGGAGGGCCCTAAACTCAAGGTCATCCTTGACTACTTAGAGAGTTCAAGGCCAGTTTGTACTACGTGAAATTCTGGCTTAATAAAAGGAAAACCTGACTTGTGAACTGTGACCTGTGACCAGACACATCCCTTCCCCAGGGAAGGGTAAAGGTCTCCCCTCATCTCTGGCCACCCATACTCCCTACCTGACCCCACAGCCAAGG
Organism: Rhizomys pruinosus; assembly: GCA_009823505.1. Classification (NCBI taxonomy): domain Eukaryota; kingdom Metazoa; phylum Chordata; class Mammalia; order Rodentia; family Spalacidae; genus Rhizomys; species Rhizomys pruinosus. Next base: position 38,732 of record VZQC01009497.1, on the reverse strand, counting down.
ACAACGCCAGCTAGTCTGTGTGTAAGCTTTCCCAAGAGTCCTCTGGCTCTGCCTTACTTTTCTGCATAGTGTCTTGAGTCCCAGTTGGACTGGCACTTCCTTTCAGGGCTGAACATTCTCCACAGAGCCATTCTTTCCATCCCAGGAGGGTTGGCATCTAGAGAGCCTAAAGACCCATCCTCTGGGCTGGAGAGATGGCTCAATGGTTAAGAGCACCGACTGCTCTAGCAGAGGACCCAGGTTTGATTCCCAGCATCCACATGGCGGCTAAGAACCTCCTTTAAGCCAGGTGTGGTGGTGCACACCTTTAATCCTAGCACTCAGGAGGCAGAGGCAGGCAGATCTCTGTGAGTTCAAGGCCAGCCTGGTCTACAGAGTGAGTTCCAGCCCAGCTGGGGCTATAGGGAGACCCTGTCTAAAAAAAAAAAAAAAAAAAAAGACACATCCTAATGAGATGTTCTGGACAAGCAAGGGCTGCCCTTAGAGAGGTGCTACTGTCACTACACTGGCCAGGTAACCTTGGCCAATCTGGCTCTGAAGGGCAGAAGGAAGTATAGGCATTTGTCAAGATCCAGGGCCTTAGGGAAGGGGTGCCCTCATTCGTGCTGTAGAGTGCTCAGCCTGATCCGGGCAGACCTGCCTGTGTGAGGGCCAGGAGACAGGAGGAAGCTGGCAGGGCCTGGCTGGAGGACCCGGGCCTGCCCAGTGCACCTCAGCTCACCTTGGCACACAGCTGGCACAGTGGCAGAGAAGCTGCAGAATGCCAGGCTGCTTCAAGCCATCAGGCCTTCAGAAATCCCAGAGTGTGAACTCCAGTAGAGTGCAGCTGCCTGCCTTGTCTTCTTGATGGCAGAGGGTATGAAGCTGTCCTGCCATACCCAGCAGTCCTCAGGCTTCAGAATGAAAGCGAGATCCACAGACTAGACACACAAGTCAGCCCTGGCAGGGAGGTGACCTGGTGTGGTCCCCACTGGTTCTGGAGGGACCAGGGATCAGCCTATGGTCATAATTCCTCAGATGTGACTACCCCTGGGCACCTGAGGAGTGCAGGTCTGAGGATGGCCCAGCCTCTGCCTAGCCTAGGGTATCCTTTTGGGGGTTGCACCTTTCCTCTACATTCAGCTGTCCCTGCTTTGCCCACTTTCCTAGCTGATGCTTGTCAGTGTATGGAGAGTGCTTGAAATAGGTGACCTTAAGTCTTAAATTTTTGTGTTTGAGAGTCTCCCTGGCTGGCCTGAAGCTTGGTGTGCAGTCCAGCCTGGCTTCAAACTTGTGAACTTGTGGCAATCTTTCTGAACCTGACTCCCACCCACGTAGTCTGTAAGGCTGGGATTACAGGTTTACATGGCCACACTTGGCTATACTATTATTTATTTATTTATTTATTTATTTATTTATTTATTTATTTATTTTTGGTCTTTCCGAGACAGGGTCTCCCTATAGCCCCAGCTGTCCTGGAGCTCACTCTGTAGACCAGGCTGGCCTTGAACTCACAAAGATCCACCTGCCTCTGCCTCCCAAGTGCAAGGATTAAAGGCATGTGCCACCACACCCAGCTACTCTTTTCAATAATTAGGATTAAAACCCCAGAAGATAACTGGACATGGTAGTACACACCTGTAATCCTAGCATTTGGAAAGGTGGAGGCCAGAAAGCCAAGAGTTCAAAATCATCCCTGGCTACATAGGCCAGCCTGGGCTACATAAGACCCTATTTCAAAAGCAGCAACAATGACAACACAAAGCCCAGGTGTTTAGGGTAGATACAGTCTGGCTTAATCTCCTTGGGTACTGGTCCTCTGTGCATGCGAGGCAGGAAGCCCTTGGGTGGATATGCTGAGCCTGATGTTCCCAGCTGGGCTCTGCCAAGTCCAGCCCCAATCACAGCCTGGGTTCCCTACTTGGTAGCACCTGCTTCCTCCTGGAGGCCTCAGGGTCTCACTGGTGATTGGCCAAGCCCTCTTCTAAACATGGTAGGCCAAGCTCTGGGCCTGTCCCAGTCATGACAGTACTCAGGGCTTCTCCACGGTTGTGGCTGTGGGACCAGGGCCCAGAACCATCTTCAGGCAGGGCACTACCCTAAGATGCTGTCACTAGGTCCTCCATCGGTGGAGGGATGCATAGTACAATGAGAAGTGGGAGTGTGGGGGTGTGAAGTCATGTACTCTGTAAGGCACAGGTCATGCAAGTATGCTTCGAAAAAGGCACCTGACATCAGAGTAGGAAATCCACAGGGCAGTGAAGGCCAGAGGCAGGTGTGACCCTCCCCCCCAGTGGTCACCTGGTGGCTCAGGTCATCCAGAGGAGACCTAGGGACTGAGCTTCAAGCTGCCACAGGTCATTAGCTGGTCTTGCCGGGACCTAAATGGCTTGTCATTTGGGGAGCCCCTTCCCTACTCCTGCTGAGCAGCTCCCATGAACCTTTAGTGGGGACTCAGGGTGCAGAGATGTGGATGGTCTGTGTGCCTGCAGGTCCAGCGGATGTCCGGTTCATCTGGGAGAAAAATGGGCGCAGCCTGGAGACGTGTGCACCTGTGCAGACTCACGCGCTGCTCGATGGCAGGGTCCATGTGCTCAGCTGGCTCCAGGACGCCATCCAAGAAAGCACTGAATACAGCTGCTCCATCCTGTCCTCAGCAGGGAACCAGACCTCAAGGGTGCGAGTCACTGCAGTGAGACGTGGTGAGTGCTGTCCATGCCTCTGTGCCACTGCAACACTCCTAGGGATGGTCACTGCTTAGCCTGTCTTGTGCCAACACTTGCGAGGTAGCATTTCAGTTTGGGGATTAATCTCAGCCTTGTGTTGAGGAAAATGAAGATTCAGGTTTTCACTGCTCTGCAAGCACACACATGCACATCCCACAGATGCATACATATGCCATATGGGTATGCCTGCACATGCTACACGCATATATACCAGAGACATGTCACACATGTGGTTACATGTGCATTGTGTATGTGCATAGCTGCTTATACACCATGTGTACACACCACACATACCACTCACAAGCAAGTCCACATGCCTCCTGCCTTCGCATATGAAGTTGTGTATATATTCCTAAGACAGCTGAAGCTGGGGAGATGAGGCCATAGGTAAAGTGCTTACCATGGAAGCCTGAGGTCCTGAATTTGATCCCTAGAACTCAAGTAAAAGGCTGAGCGTGGGGCAGTGAGACAGCTCAGCAGATACAGGTGCTTGGTGCCAAGCCTGATGACCTGAATTTGATCCCTAGGACCCACATGGTGGAAATATTTCTGCAAGTTGTCCACTGACTTCCATATGCACGGCATGGCGTTTGTGCAAATAAACAGAATAATAATACTGGAATAATTTAAAAAGCTGGATGTGGTGGTGTGCACTTGTGACCCCACTGCTGCACAGGTGGAGAGGTGACTCCCTGGGGCTCAGTGGCCAAGCATCCCAGCACAATCAGTGAGCTCGAGACACTGCCTCAAAAAACAAGGTGGATGGCTCCTGAGAAACGACACCCAGGTTTGACCTCTGTCCTCCGCTGCACACTCATGCCTAGACACACACACACACACACACACACACACACACACACACACACACACACAGTTGAGCCCTGTGCCATTTCCCACATAGCCCACTTCTGCTGATTCCATTTGTGGGGTTCCTAATTACCGTAAATTCAACAGCACCTGGTCATACATAGAACTATTACAGACACATTGGTTTCTTGTTACTAACTTCCTAGAACCTTCCATTGGCTGCCTCTTGCAGGAGCTAAGGTGCTGGTCAGGGATGACTGTTAAGACAATGCCTCACTCTGCAGTCCAAACTGGCCTCAAATTCATGGTGATACTGCTGCTCTGCCTCCAAGTGCTGGGACTGCAGGTGCGTGCCATCGCACCTGGTTTGGTTGGGATTTCTCGTTACTTCAAGGCTACAGGTTCTGTTCTCACATGGGGTTCTGTCCTCATGTTGGATTAAGAGTTGGGTTTCTCTGGTGCTCCTTCTTGAGCTGCTGGTTTTGGGGGGTGTCTTGTGGTATACTTCACAAAGCATGGATGGAGTAAACATTTTGAAAGCCTGCATCCCTGGCATGCCAGTTTAGCTGGGTATATGGAGTCCTGACAGCCTGCGACTCTGGTGTGCAGGTTTGGCTGGGAACACATAATCCTGACAGCCTGTGACCCTGGTGTGTAGGTTAAGCTGGGAACACATAATCTTGACAGCCTGTGACCCTGGTGTGTAGGTTAAGCTGGGAACACATAATCCTGACAGCCTGTGACCCTGGTGTGCAGGTTTGGCTGGGAACATATAGTCCTGACAGCCTGTGACCCTGGTGTGTAGGTTAAGCTGGGAACACATAATCCTGACAGCCTGTGACCCTGGTGTGCAGGTTTGGCTGGGAACACACAGTCCTGACAGCCTGTAACCCTGCTGGTGTGTAGGTTAAGCTGGGAACACATAATCCTGACAGCCTGTGACCCTGGTGTGCAGGTTTGGCTGGGAACACATAGTCCTGACAGCCTGTGACCCTGGTGTATAGGTTAGGCTGGAAACATATAGTCCTGACAGCCTGTGACCCTGGTGTGCAGGTTTGGCTGGGAACACATAGTCCTGACAGCCTGTGACCCTGGTGTGCAGGTTTGGCTGAAAACACATAGTCTTGACAGCCTGTGACCCTGGTGTATAGGTTAGGCTGGAAACACATAGTCCTGACAGCCTGTGACCCTGGTGTGCAGGTTTGGCTGGGAACACACAGTCCTGCGGTCAATACTCTAGTGTCTGAAGTGTTTACACTCTAGTGTCTGAAGTGTTCTTCCATTTGCTGGTGCTGGGCACTTCACCTGAGGCCTTTTAATCTTCTCTAGAAGCAGGCATTGTGAAATCTCACAATGGCTTCATCCTCTCACACCCTGCCCAGGCCCCACTGAACAGGGAGCCCGTGCCCTTCAGTTCCAGGGTATTTTCTTGACTGTGTTCCCCATTCTCCATCTACTCTTGTCTTCCAAGATGTGAGCCTTGAGCTGCTCCGCTGAAAGCCCACCTTTTTCTTTCCTGTCACCTCTAACCTTTCTACTTCCTTGAGCATTCTTTTTTTACATTATCTTGGGTCTTTTCATTTCTCTCACATTTCTAAGTTTTTATTTTTATTGCATTCTGCCGTTTCTCAGCTGCAGTATCCTCTCTGCCTCTGAGAATATGGATAGTTTTCCCTGTTTTCTTCTCTCCAGATTGCCCTTTTCAAGGCATGGGCTTTGAACCAGTAGCATCAGCCTGGCTGGGCTCACTGCAAACACCAGAGGGCAGACCTGCTAGGGTGAGGAGCTCCAAGTCCTCTGCAGACGGTTCCTATGCATGGTGCCCAGGAAATGGGCAGAGCCCCCTGGGCTATTGCCAGAATGTAGGCTCTGACTCGGCAGAGCTGGTATTCAGCTTCAACACGCAGCTGCAGCACGGTTAACTGGGGACTAAGTAGAAAGAACAGGGTCTCCCTCCTTCAGCATGGGCTGTCTACTGAACCTGTGCTGTGTGCCCAGCACCAGACCTTTTGTTCTGTGGGGCAGAGGGAGGCCTGGCCTTGGCTGGGCACCCTTTAAATAGCACCTCACTTCCCCCAGATCCTGAGGACTCATCAGTGTCGCATCACACATCTTTCTGTGAGGTGATTCCTTGGCTTCCCACCATCAGCCATGCTAGTGTTAGGACAGTGGCCACATGTCTCAACTTTGTGGTGTTCTCTAGTCTGTTTTTGTTTTTACACACACATAATAAAAGGTCCCTCAGCCAGGCGTGGTGGCACATGCCTTTAATCCTAGCAGCTGGGAGGCAAAGGCAGGCAGATCTTTGTAAGTTCAAGGCCAGCCTGGTCTACAGAGCGAATTCCAGGACAACTGGGGCAACAGGGAAACCCTGTCTCGAAAAGACCAATAAATAAATAATAAAAAATAAAAGGTCCCTCGACTGTCCTTTAGTGAATACTGGAGAAAACTTCAAGAGTTGTTCATGTAGTTTCTATGTAGTTTCTAGAGAGGCACCAGGCAGTGATCACTCATGCCTCACTGCATCTACTGAGGGTAGTGCTGTGTCCCTGCTGACTGATGTTGAAAACGGCAGTCACTCTACACACGAACATTCCTCTACACACCTAGCAGGGAGGGTTGCTTCAAAGCACAGCAAAACTGCAGCGGGGTGAAGTATTCCTTTTTGGAGGGGGCTGCCAAGCTCACCTGTGCTGTCAGAATTAGGTGGGCTGAGGGGGCCGTCTGAGGATCAGAAAGAGTTGCTCCACTCTCCATGCCCTGCAAGGGTTCTAGCTGCATGTGGTGGGGTTGGGGTTGAGGTTGGGAATTTTAGTTCCGTTCTTCATGTCTGAAGGGCTCATGATCTTGTGACTATCTGAAGCTGTGGTGAAAGCAGAAGCTCAAGGACATGTATTCACCTCTGCATGTACCTGGGTTTGTTTTCAGAGTCTAGGAGAAAGCCCACAGCTACGTAGCCATGGAGTGAGAGGCAAGGGGTGTTACATGCCCAGAACCCACAGCCATGCCATAAGATGTCAGCAGCTTCGGTGAGAGCTAAGCCAATTTTGGAAACCTCAGCACCCATTCTTACTAGCGGAGCCGAGGAAGCCACAGGCCCGCCTGAGATGTAGGATCTGTGTCACTGGACATAGCTGTGGGAAAAGGGCCTCTGCACACAGGAAGTGACAACGGGACATGGCAGACAGGTCTACCGGGGTCTTTGGAGGACAGCTGCCAGCAGCTGTGGCCTGAGTGTGTGTGTGTGTGTGTATGTGTGTGTGTGTGTGTGTGTGTGTACATGTGTGTGTGTGGTGGCACATACCTGGAAGCCCAGCACGAGAGAGACTGAAACAGGAGAACTTCAAGGCCAATAAGAGATACAAAGCAAAATCCTATCTCAAATACAAACAAAACAGTAACAAAAAGCAAAACCCGCTGATTTCCCCAGAGCTCTGCCTTGCCTTGCTCAGGACAGGAAGCGTCCCCAATCCACTCAGCCTCTCAAGTCTGGGTAATCAGTGTGCATCGATGGCACCCCAGAGGGTCACAAAGCTGTGATATCAGCCTCACTTGTCTTCCAGAGGTGTTCCAGCAGGAAAAATGGAGCCGAGAGCTTGCTGCCTGGCGTGCTATGGTCAGGGAACATGACCGGCTGATGCAGGGCTGGAGGAAGGCATGGGTAGGTACCTGACCCCCAGGAGTCCTTACAGAGGACTCCCCATTTTGTCAGTGGGCCCCTCTGACTTCCTCTCAGCCCGCTGAGCAGTTCTGCTCTCCATCCTGCAGCCTGGGGACATATCATGCTGTCACTGCTGGATTGTGGGATATGCACAGGCCAGTGGCTTATCTGCTAGGCCTCAGACTGCCCCAGGCCTGACTTTCACGGCAGGAGAGTGGCCGTAGGTGGGCGGCGTCCTGGTGCGGAGGAGCATGGAGAGGTCTCCCGGGCTCAGCCTGTGTGGGGTCGGCACCACCTACAGACTTACAGAAGTTAGGGGATCCCCAGGAAGGGCTCCCCTACAGTCTCAGGTCACTGTGCTACCCTGAAGCAGAAAGTAGAGCCAGGGTTTTCCTTCGAGGAGCTACACATTAGTGGGGGCTCTGACTGCTCAGCCCAAGTGTGTGTGTTAGATGGCTGCCAGGCTGTCAACAGGAGGGGCGTTGGTCCTCTCACTGGAGTGTACACAGGTCTCTCCCCCAGCCCCTATGCAGTGCCGAGAGATGCTGCCTGACTGAGCCACACGATCACAGCCTGCTCTGCATCCTTCCTGGGGGTGGGGATGCCCGGCTGGGCTCACAGAGTGCTTTTGGAGCAGGACGGGGAGACGGGGCAGATGGGCTACCTCTCTGTCTTCTAGGCCTTGGGGAAACCACTCCCGAGTGGTCTGATCCTTAGACCCTCGGAGATTCCCCCCCCAGAGTAGGGAAGGCCTGTTCTATCAGGTTAAGAACTCAACGACCACCTTGTTGTTTTAGGAAAGCTGCAGCGAGGACACATTCTAACCACCACAGGCAGCTCCGGCAGTCCTCCGCTGACCCTGATGCCAGCCGCGGACACCCACAGCACCGTGCTGTCTTGCCCTAGCTGGGCTCCACACACTGCCAATGGCCATGGCCTGACTGGGTCCTTCCAGAGACTGAGCAGCTCAACAGCCTTGAACCCCACTGGACCTGGGACAGAGCCCTGGACCTTTTAGAATTAGGTGCCGACCCAACAGAAGGCTCTGCCTGGCAGACAGGTAGCCAGGCTATTCAGGAGGCTTCACCCCTAAACAGTTGCCCACAGACCAGCAGCACAAAGGCGCCCCATGGTGGCCACCCCAGCAGGACCCCAGGACTCCCCTGCACACTCACACCCTCCCCCAGGATCAGCACAGCGTACTCTTGTTCTGTGGATCTAAGTAGAGCTTACTATCACTTCACTGTACGATTCACCCCTGGATGGGAGGGATGTGACTCCAAGTGGATGGAAATCCTTTGCCTTAACCCTTGAGTGAGGCAGGGGACAGGGGAGGGGACTTGTACTACCATGTGTTGCTCTTTGCTAATCTCAGAACAGAAGGCTCTACTTTCTGAAGCACAGAGGTTCCCACCTGTGTTTACCCTGTCAGTGCTCCACTTCTGCAACAGGACCCCAGGCTTCTCTGAGGTAGAAAAGCCAAAGAGGTCAATTATGCAAATCTTCTGGTGCATATTAAAGTGCTTTGCCAGTGGTCTAGTGACATGTGTCTGAATCTCTAATTTTTTTTTTTTTAATCTCTAATTATTAAGCCCATCTGTGAACCCTGTCAGTGTGACCCTGTGCAGGCTTGCCCAGGAGCTGCTCCCCCTTTAATCTTGGAGACAGGTCTCTTCTTGTCTTTCATAAAACCCAGATCTGTTAAAAAAAAAAAAAAAAAAAAAACCAAACAAACAAGCCACATCCTTTTGTGACCCTAAGAGGCACTGCTTGGCTCGGCAGTGTGAGCACAGCCTGTTCCGCCTCTCTTCTTTCTGGAGTGGATGAGTCAGGTGACCATCCTGGTATGAGGTCTGCATGCGTGTTGCAGCTGGTCCCTCCTGGGCCAGTTCTAGGCAGGGATGCTCTGGTGGCCACATGCACAGTCCCCTCCTCCAGACACTGCTGGGCACTATTCACCCATCTGGCCAGTGCAACTATTCATGTTTGAGCAACATCCCACCTCCACATGGGAAGTTTCTGTAAAGTATGCAGCAGCTTCCACTGCTCATGCTTGTGGTGTGGCTCCAGCCCTGACGAACTGCGGGAGCTGCTGGGGGTCCCACTCCCTTGCCTCAGCAAGGCTTCCTGTAGTCTGGATTTGTCAGAGCCCATTCATGTCACAAGGCAGTCTCACAACAGAGTTTTCTGCCAGGCACTGTGCTTATGAGGATGGAACTGTGATCACCTGCACAGCTGAAGGAAGAGTGAGCATTTGCACGTATGTTTAGTTCAGTGTTCATACTTGTGGCCCCCAGTGCTGTGTATCTTGGACACCACTGGTACAGTGCTGGCCTCAGCAGGACTCCTCTATTGCCAGAGAAGTGACAGCACAACAGGTCACTATGGACGAGGACTTGGATAGACCAAATGCAAATAAACCTCTGGACACTGAATCAGAAGTCAAAAACCCAACCATGTGCACTCTGCCTGGCCACAGACCCAGCAGCCTCACTGCAGAAGGTCCTCAGCCCAGGAAATAGTTTTTTTTTATCACTTTCTGCCTTATGTGACTTTAAAATTCTACTGCTAAGTACAGCTGACAGGTGTGGTGGTGCACACCTTTAATCCTAGCACTCGGGAGGCAGAGGCAGGCAGATCTTTGTGAGTTCAAGGCCAGCCTGGTCTACACAGTGAGTTCCAGGACAGCTGGGGCTATAGGGAGACCCTGTCTCAAAAAGACAAAAAAAAAAAAAAATATTCTACTGCTGAGTACAGCTGACAGGGTACTTAAAAATTTCTCCATGAACTAATTTCAGAGCTTTTATTCTCAATCTCATATTTTCAAACTTATTTTTTGTTTTTTTAAGTGGGTGTTTTGCCTACATATGTAAGTGCACCTATACATGCAATGTCCTTGTTGGCCAGAAGAGGGCATTGGATTCCTTGGAATTGGAGTAAAAGATGGTTATTAGCCGCCATGTGGGTGCTGGGTGCAAGAGCAGGCAGTACTCTTAACTGCTGAGCCATCTCTTCAGCCCCTCATCTTCAAACCTGTTACAGTCATCTTGGTGCCTAGAGAAATGGTGGTGGGCCAACAGGAAAGGCCCCTCCCCGTCCTGTCTGTGACCACACCCATGTCTGAAATGGTGGTGGGCCAACAGGAAAGGCCCCTCCCCATCCTGTCTGTGACCACACCCATGTCTGAAATGGTGGTGGGCCAACAGGAAAGGCCCCTCCCCATCCTGTCTGTGACCACACCCATGTCTGAAATGGTGGTGGGCCAACAGGAAAGGCCCCTCCCCATCCTGTCTGTGACCACACCCATGTCTGAAATGGTGGTGGGCCCACAGGAAAGGCCCCTCCCCATCCTGTCTGTGACCACACCCATGTCTGAAATGGTGGTGGGCCAACAGGAAAGGCCCCTCCCCGTCCTGTCTGTGACCACACCCATGTCTGAAATGGTGGTGGACCAACAGGAAAGGCTCCCTCCCCATCCTGTCTGTGACCACACCCATGTCTGAAATGGTGGTGGGCCACAGGAAAGGCCCCTCCCCATCCTGTCTGTGACCACACCCATGTCTGAAATGGTGGTGGGCCAACAGGAAAGGCCCCTCCCCGTCCTGTCTGTGACCACACCCATGTCTGAAATGGTAGTGGACCAACAGGAAAGGCTCCCTCCCCATCCTGTCTGTGACCACACCCATGTCTGAAATGGTGGTGGGCCACAGGAAAGGCTCCTCCCCATCCTGTCTGTGACCACACCCATGTCTGAAATGGTGGTGGGCCAACAGGAAAGGCTCCTCCCCATCCTATCTGTGACCACACCCATGTCTTACGCTGAAATAGACGTGGCAGCATGTGGCGGCCACAAGCTGCAGCCCTGCTGCCTCCCTCGCAAAGCACGGCACTTCTGACTAGGCCTTCTCATTTCAGTTCTCATCACAGGCCACTCTCTTCCCAGAGACAATGTTGGGTGTAACTGAATTCAATCAACAGCATTTTCAAAGCCAACACTTGTCTGTCAAACAGTCAAAAGCCTTTTCTGGCACAGAACAGGCTTTGGGGGAAGGAATACAAGACTAGTTTGAGACTGAGCAGAGTCTGAGGCTTCGGCAGTCATTGGTTCTAGGGCTGAGCACAGTGACTGCTCCTGCTTGGGCCTGTTGCTCAGGAGGGACAGGTCAGGATGTGACAGTGACCAGTAAGACTGATACCAGTGACAGGCCTACGATCACCAGAGTCTGAGATGAAATCAAATAATCACTCTTTATTCAAAATAAATAAGCCCTCTTACTTGCTGGGAAAATATGAAAGTAGACTCTGTCCTCTTAAGACAGAAACCCCATTCATAATGTTCACTAAAAAAGATTTGTAGATTATCGAACTGAAATCTATGAATTTCAATATATATTGCTTCTTTGGAAAATTAAAAACTAAAAGGAGAAATTTATGCCAAAAAGTCACAAGCTCATTAGCAAACCATCAGCAGGACAAACTGGCAACGCTCTGTCCCCTGAGGAGGTGCCCTTCCCACGGCCCTCCAGGAGCCCAGCTCCTGCTCTGCGGCTCCCTGCGGGGCTCAGCTGCACTCCAGTGGAGGGTTTCCTTAGCAGCCAGATTCCCCAGCACGTTCCAGACCCAGTGTGCGCAGAGTTGAGGCTCAGTCCTCAGGCTCTCAGTCCCCCCAGAGTGTCCATCTGACGGGTTCCCTTCACTGACCTCTGCTTTCAGGCCAGTGAGTTTCCAACTCAGCAGCCACAAAAAAATACATGACGTCAGTACAGAACTGGGAAGTCTTCTGCCTGCCTCCCCTTTCCTTACCCAACACACAGACACTCAGGCAAGAACCCTCTTGTTATAAATTCAAGTTCATCATCTGAGAGGTCGAGGCCTCCAGTGAGTCTTCCAGCTCCAGGGTGCACTGGCTGTACGCTTCCAGGTGCTTTCTCCAAATCTCCACTGAAACGGGAACAGCTCGAATGACAAGCAGACACTGACAGGCCACAGCTCCATGGGGCGGGGAGGGAGGCGGAGTCCCATGCTCTGCAGGCATCCCCAGCCAGCCCTGCTCACAACCCCTCCCCCACTCCCGTCCCCACCTGCTAGGCTGGGCCTTCCCTTCATGACCAGCTTCAGTCAGCCCCTAGAGAGCAAGTCTCAGCCAACAATGGCCCTGAGAGAGCACCCTCAAGCTGATCTTGGATTTAGCTACCCTTAAGCCACCTCTGTCAGGTGACATTTAGCTCAAAGTCCAAGACCATCGATATCAACACCTCAGAGTCATGGAACCAGTCCTGGCTGGAACTACCATAGCCCACTGCGGCTGGTCCCAAGGCACTGGTACCACATCGCCCTCCTGAGTCCCCTGATGAACACTGATGAATAACTGGTGAGGCCCCCTCCCCAGAGCACTCACTGTAGCGTGGCTCTTTCCCAGTGCAGGCTGGGGGGCTGTCCTGGGTAGAGCAGCCGTGTGTGGGTAGGCTGGGAGGGCTCTGAGGGCCAGGCTGTCCTGCCAGCTCTTGCCGCGCCTTCTCCAACATGGTCTTGTATGCCTGCCGAGCCGCCATAGTCAGCTCAACCATCTTGTGGAACTGGTCCTTGGACACAAGAAAGCACACAGATGGGATCCTGACTCTGGGAGGTGATAGCAACCTCCAGAGAGAGGCAGGGGTAACAAGGGCAGTGTGGCCTCTTGCCATGAGAAGAGGGACCTGGATAACTCTTATGGACTGCAATGCCTCTCTGTTGGCAATAAGCCTAGAATCAAATTCAGGACCTTAACGTGGCACTATTAGGGAGACAAAACCTCTAGCTTCCTGAGAGGTTCTGTTTGGGGGAAGGTGTTCTCGGTGGAGCCGACCTCCCATAGGCTATGGCCTGCCAGAAGAAGGTGAGCTCACAAGCCATGACCAAGAGGCTGGAGCCCAACTCACCTGGGCCCCATCGTAGCTGAAGATCCCCACGATGCTGACAGGAACTGCTTTGTTCAGACTACGCCCCAGAGCCTTTCGGTTGAGTGCAAACACAAAAGGGATGTTCTGCTCACAGGCGCAATCAATGATGGTGTGCAGCGTGTCATCCAGCCCACCTGGTCAGATAAGTACAGGTCCCACAGGGCATGGGGTGGATGCTGACTCTAGACAGCAGCACACCCACCAAGGATTTCAAATTCAGGTCACTGACCTGTACCAAATTTCACCAGGAGAGAGCAAGACCCACCCATAAAGAAGAATCAATTTTCCAAGAGAGACACCTCTACAACTCAAGTCTCAAAGCTCTCATGGCGCTACCTAATCTACTGAACCCCCAGTCTGTGCCAGGCCACTGACCAACTGCTTCATGCATCTTAGCTCTATGTCATCTCTCAGAGTCCTTAAAAGGCGAATGCCAAGGCCTACGGGTGGAAAACCAGAGGCCCAGAGAGGCTAGTGTGCCTACACCACAGGGCACCGCTATTCAGACCCAGGGGTTTGGTTTACAAGGGCTTCCACCCCCTCAGACCTGGGCCTGCTTCTGATGAGGTACCAGGAAGGCCAACACAGGGGAGCACATCATGCACAGCTGAGGGACCTGTTCACTGGCAGCCCATCAGCACCTACACTGGAGAAGTAAATGAGGGTGTGGGGCCCAAGCCTCTGTGCTCTAACGAGGTACATAAGATGACCCTACTTACCTAGGCAACAGAGACTACAGTAGGCAGGAATAAACCCAGCAAACCAAGCAAAGATTTTAGAACCTCTGCTCTTTCATAGGATGACCTAAAGTAATAAATGGCAACTCCACACCTATCTTGATCCCCTGACCTCTGCTATTCCCTCTTCCACAGGATTATCTAGAGATCACATATTAATTCCACATTTACACTGAACTTTAAAATATTATGACTTCCTACAAATTGGATTTGAGAATTTCTTTAAAATGGTGGGGGAGGAAATATGGGCAAACAATGCTGACACAAAGCCAGGATGAAGTGAACTAGACGGACAGCCAGCAGTGGTCCAGCAACAGCCCTGTGCATGAGTACTGAGCGTGGGAGAAGCAGCAGCTTTAGCCAGGTGAACATACGATGACTGGGACCACACTCATGCTTATGTTAGACATTCCACTAAACACAAAAACATGGAAGAACCAGGAAGAAAGCAGAATTTGAAAGTTCTTTAATAATGACGGAGTAGGGAATTTGGGAAATGAAATAAAACTTATTTACAAAATAGGGCTGGAGAGATGGCCTAGTGGTTAAGAGCGCCAACTGCTCTTGCAGAGGACCTGGTTCAATCCCCAGCACCCACATGGCGGCTGAGAACCTTCTTTAACTCCAGTTCCAGGGAAATCCAACACCCTCTTCTGATCTCCGCGGCATTGCATGACACGGGTGCACAAATCTACATGCAGCCAGTACATTCATACACATAAAAAATAAAAATAAATAAAACTTATTTACAAAATAAATAAAAAGTTTAAAAATATCAGTATTTATAACATCCTAAAGTCTTTATGAAGAAAACCAACAAAGTGCAACTATTTAATACTTGGAACTGTTGCTCTAAGGGCTAGCTTTTTTTTTTTCTTCAGTTCATTTATTTTTATTTTATGTGTATGAGACTTTTGCCTGCCTACATATATTAAGTGCACCATGTGCATGCAATACCTACGGCAGCCAGAAGAGGGCACTGGAGCCCCTGGAACTGGAGTTACAGTCAGCTATTAGCTGCCATCTAGGTGCTGGGAACAGAGCCCAGGTCCTCTGCAGCACTAGCCAGTGCTCTTAACCACTGAGCCATCTCTCCAGCTCCCTAAGGGTTAACTTATTATAAAATAGGTAAAGAATCAATATAAAAACAATATGAACTAACAGTTCACCGGAAGTAAGAATTTCTTAAGTATGCACACCATCCCTCACAAGAGAAATGTCAACAACTCCCAAAAGAGTAGTGTCATATGGTGGGGTGTGGGTCAGGTGGGGAAGCCAAGCCCAGGCCTAGGGAGCTCTGACACATGTGAGGTGTTGCAAGTATCTGGAGGGCAGGATGTATGCCCTTAAGGTACTAGACCTACAGACACAGAATCCTCACAACAGAATTGTAAGATACAAATGTCTGCCACCTACTGACAACTTCTAAGTCTCACCTGGAACCTGAGCACATGCTGCTCGTTTTCCAGGAGAGACTCTGCAAAGGCTGCGCCTGCTATGCTAGCACCCGTACTACCTGGGAACCAGCTCTCCATCTAGTTGGACTGGAGATGAACTTGGAACCCCTATGACCCTTCATTCTGCCCTCCTTGCCTTAGATCCACCACAAAAGCACTGCCAGCGAGGAGGACACACCTCTAGACGGGAACTTAGAGGAAACGTTCCAGTTCTGATGAGATAGGGAATGGAGTGAGATGCCAGAGGGTGGAGAGATTCGTGGGAATATTCCAGTGAGAGCTTTTCAACTGACTGGGAAGAAAGAGTAAGTGCGCTGTAACATGGGTGGGAAGTCTTCCCACCCATTCCTATCTGCCAAACCCCAGATCACCAGTGCCGTGGGAATAGTACGTGGGAGAGACCCAACATGTCAGCCCTGCCTGCCAGGCCAACCCTAGGTGGGGTCTGTTAGTGTCTTTTTAGAAGGACTGTGCCACCTATACTGCTAATAGGAGCTCCCTGGATTGCACCATGGCAGGTAGTAGAGGCTGCAAACACCAACTACGCTTCCCTTCTGTATTGTGGAACTGTTCCCGGCAGAGTGGGCCTTCACTAGGACTCCAGTCTACAGGACAATGGTCACGGCTCATCACCCTGCACAGCTCCACTGGGACACTTGGAAGCTTAACCCTGGGCTCATGGCCTCCCCACATGCCTGCTCTTAAATGGTGCCTCTGCCCTGCAGTGTTCACCCAAGAAACTACGGTGGGAAGCCGGAGGATGCTGATCCCTCACTGCAGCCCTCTGCTGAAGCAAGGCCAGGCATGGACTCCTGATGCCACACCTCTGATGGGACCATACAGAAGGCTGAAAGGGTGGAGCTAAGAGCCAAAGCTGCTCCCCTAGCAAGAGGCAGAAAGCATCTTCCTGAGAGGAGGGTGTGACTAGTTCAGCAGGAAACAGTGCTATCCAACAGAGCCACAGCCCTTCATCTTAGAGCAGTGCGGTCACCCATCACCTCACAGTAACTGGAAACACAAGCTCTCAGAGCAACTGGACCTACTTAGAAGGAAACTGGAATTTGTGTTCTGCCAGCCCTATGAGTGGTTCTGAAACAGCTTGCAATGTGAAAAACACAACCCTACAAGGTGCTCACAGCCTTCCCTGGGAAACCAGTGACCTACTTGGAGAGAGAGCCAAACAAGCAGCAGGTGAGAAATGGAGGCTTGGCAAGGGTCTGAAGAGACCTAGCACCAGACTCTGAGAGGTCAGACACCCATGAGCCCATAGAAGCATGACAGAAAAGGAACCTTCCCTTAGGGCTTGGTATTAAGAAACTTTCGACAAAGAAAGAAAGAGAACAACAAAACCAACTCCCAGAAGTGGAAAATGCCACAGAGCATTACGAAGAGACAGCTGAAAAATCTTGACAGAAAACAGAATCAAAGTAACAAGATGGAAAGACCCAGAGAAGGTAGAGGATACCCTGAGAGGCCCCGCCTGGCTACAGGCAGGGATACAAACTGCCCCGCCCTGGACAGCCAGGAGCGAGGAGGAAAACCAAAACAAACTATCACAAAGGGCCAAGAACCAGGAGCATGGATCTCAAGCAGGACCTCTGCTTCCTAGGAACATTTCCCTCCTTAACCACAAGACGATGTGCTCCAGCCATAGAAGGACCCCATAACCAATTCCCCCTCCCCAGCCCCCTGCAGGGGCAGAATGGAGGTAAAGACTTCAGATGAGCGCTGTTGAGAAGCAGGGTTTGGAAGGAATATTACTTCAGCAGATGAAGCTACAGGTGGCCTTTCCCACTGCTGGCTGAGCACACACTGACTCTCCAGCCAGGGCAGGCACTTTATTAACCTAAATACAGAGAACATTAGGCAGACATTGCAAAAGGAGACTAAAAAGCCAAGGTATGAGTTAGAACAAGAGGAAGGGAAGAGGGCGGCGAGGCTCCGGTCTCCACTGGGAAGCTGAGAAATCAGTAAGTGAGGAACACCCAGCAGTGCTCCCCAAGCATGAGGAACACCCAGCAGTGCTCCCCAAGCCACTTATCTGAAGCAGTCAACTCCCAGGTTTACTTTGGGGCTAACTGCTGGGATCCCCAGAAGGCAGGAGGCTCAGGCCTCCCTTTCCTCTAAGTAAGCGGCATGGTGATTTCAGTTTAGCCTCTGTAGGTTCACTGCTGACAAAGAGCCAGAAAAACATGCAGACTTCTCTCCCAGGACCTGGAGAGGCTGCTGGGCATTGGCTGATGGGTGGGTCACTGAAACCCTGCCATGTTCTGGTCAGTGGTGATAGTGAGCTTAACTAAGCCAGTACAGAAGTGAGTTGCAGGGCTCCGCATGGTGAAGTCCGGCTGCCACTTCTGGGTCAGGCCACTGCAATCCCCTTAGGAAACTTCCAGGGTTCAGATGCCAAATAACCCGAGATCCCAGCTCAGGGAACGGTACCAGGATCTGGACCTGTTACCTCCAAGTGTGACTGTGCCCAAGTTGAAGGTTGAACACAGACAGGAGAAGGGAATGGGGCTGAAGGAGGTTCGTGCTTTGAAAGCCATTCCCAGGAGGAGGATGTCTGCCCTGATGATTAGACGATGGGGAGTACATTGCCAATGGAGCTCTGCTCCTAACGTCTCCTAGCAGGGAACCCAGCAGGATGCAACTCGGACAGGAAAGTCCTCCTAGAGCCACAATGGTGCAGCGCACAAATTCACCACCTCACCACAGCCTCTTTCTGGCCCTGGCGAACTGGAAACAAATTCTGACAAACCCACAATGGTAATGAGAGAGCAGAGGCAGTAACCACAGACTGAATAACTCTGCAGATAGGACCACGAACCTGTGCATGAACAAGGTATCAAGCAAAGACCCAGAGCTCTAGAGACACAGCTTGTATGGCAGAGGCACACCCTGTCCTGCAGCCAGAGAGAGGCCTGTTAACTGGCCTCAGAAGGAAGAGTCAGACAGGGCTGGGTTAGGGTCAGGGTTAAAGTTGGGTAGGAGTTCAGTGGGCAATGCACCTGAGAATGATCACTCAGGTAAAATCAAAATGAAAGCAAGGCACCCACACACCAGGAGCATGGCGACTTTGAGGGACACACACACCAGGAGCATGGCGACTGCGAGGGACACACACACACCAGGAGCATGGCGACTGCGAGGGACACACACACACCAGGAGCATGGCGACTGTGAGGGACACACACACACCAGGAGCATGGCGACTGTGAGGGACACACACACACCAGGAGCATGGCGACTGCGAGGGACACACACACCAGGAGCATGGCGACTGCGAGGGACACACACACCAGGAGCATGGCGACTGCGAGGGACACACACACACCAGGAGCATGGCGACTGCGAGGGACACACACACCGGGAGCATGGTGACTGCGAGGGACACACACACACCGGGAGCATGGCGACTGCGAGGGACACACACCCATCACTAGCACAGAAGGCCACACACTCACAAGGACACTATGGAGCTATTACCTTTGGACTGTGTCTTCTCGCAGTTCGGGGAGATGATGATACACTTCAGCTTCCTGAGCTTCAGGTGTTTAAGGACTTCCCTCAGTCCCAGTACCAGCCGGCGTTTGGTCTTGGCCTTGACTGGATCCTTCTGGTACATCCGATCTTGGAAGCGCACCAGTTCCTTGAGCAGAGCCGTGACACAAGCGTCCACTTCTTTACTGAGCATCTGGCTGCAGTAGCTGAAAAGGAGCCCCAGTGAGATGAGAGGGAAGATAGATGAGACAGGAGCACTCAAGGGGCTGTGGGACTCCTGATGAGCGTGCGCACAAGAGATGCAGAGAAGCAGCCCTCTGCCCACTACAAGGAAGGCTTGCCCTCCATGGTGTGTGTAGTCCCCTATCTAGCCTTTCCCCCATGAATACGGGCACCTGCACAGGTTGCCCTGAGGAGGCCTAGGGTGAGAGCAAACACCATGCATATCCCATCCTAGCTCAGCATGGAGAGGCTGAGGAAGCAGCAGTGTGAGTTCAAGGCTAAGGCTAGCCTGGGCTATACAATGAGACTGTCTCAAAAATACTAAATACAGAAAGAGACGGCTAAGAGGAGGAAGAGGAGGAGAAAGAAAATGAAGAGGCAGGGAGAGAAGAGGAAGAGGAGGGAGAAGACAAAGAAGGAAGGAAAGGAAAAAATGAAGGAAAAACGGAAAAAAAGGGGCTGGAGAGATGGCCTAGCAGTTAAGAGCGCCAACCGCTGTTGCAGAGGACCCGGGTTCGATCCCCAGCACCCACATGGCGGATGAAAATCGTCTGTAACTCCAATTCCAGGAGAACTGTAGTTCCAGTGGAATCCGACACCCTCTTCTGACCTCCGCAGCATTGCACGACACGGGTGCACAGACCTACATGCAGATAGTACATTCATACACATAAAAAAAAAAACAAAAAACAAAAAAACGGAAAAAACGGAAAAAAAAAAACTCCATTGCAGCACTGAAGGGCCCACTGTTGTTACGCATCTCACCTGCACTTCAAATGTGGACTACAGATACCTCTTTCAGCATTATCAGCAGGACAGAACAGAGTATATGAACTCCAGTCCACACACAGGACTGGATTCCCACATTCCAGCCACTCTGCATAGCTTGTGACCCAGGCACCTTCAAGTTGAAGATTCAAGCAGTGTGGCCTAGCTGTACAGCCTGTGTTGCTGTGCCCTGCAGGAGAGAGAAATCAGACCCAACCCTAGCCCCAGCAGCCAGTGCTCACTCACTCCCGGAACCTTCGGCTGTGGATCTTGGGGAAGGCAGCCTGGTCCGGGGCAGGCTGGCAGGCCTCTGCATCTCTCTGGAGCTCTGTGCCAAGCAGCTTTTCAGATTCTCCCTCAACCACAAGTGTGGAGGAGACTGGTTCTTCTGTCCTCTCTGTACCTTCATGAAAGGAAAAACAAAACAAAACCCTGTGTAGCTCTGATGGCCTTATGCACAGAGGGCCTATGGAGCAGATGGCCTCGTGGTGCTACCCCAGAGCAGTGTCAAAGGCAGACCAGCAGCCATATGTCCAGCACACTGCAGAGCAAAGCAGAGGTACAACACAACTTTCTTATCTTTCTAGATGCCTGATGTGCTGGACAGCTTTAGTGTCAACTTGACACACCTGGGTTGAAGGAGCCTCAATTAGGGAATTTCCCCCATTGGACTGGCCTGTGGTCACATCTGTGGGGCACTGTCTTGATTGTTGAGTGATGTGGGAGGGCCCAGTCCGTTGTGAGTGGTGCCACCCTTGGACAGGTTGTTGTGTACAGTGCAAGAAAGCAGGCTGAGCACGGGCCAGGGGAGTAAGCCAGTGAACAGCATTCCTCCATGGCCTGTGCTTCAGCTCCTGCCTCCAGGTTCCTGCCTTGGGCTCCCTGAGTGATGAACTGTGACCCTGGAGATGTGAACTGAATAAACCCTTTCCTCCCCAAGTTGGTAATGGTCAGTGTTTTGTCACAGCAAATGAAGAAAAACTAGAACCCTTTCCTCCCTAAACTGTTAGCTATTCATTTTCAAAACACCAAAATACATGCCAGGCGTGGTGGCGCACGCCTTTAATCCTAGCACTTGGAAGGCAGAGGCAGGCGGATCTTTGTGAGGTCAAGGCCAGCCTGGTCTGCAGAGCGAATTCTAGGACAGCTGGGGCTACAGGGAGACCCTATCTTGAAAAGACCAAAAACAAAACAAAACAAAACAAAAACAAAAACACCAAAATACAGTAAAATATAGAAAAGTTGCGATTTTAACTATTTTCAGTGACCAAATCTACCTTTTAATCCTGTAATCTAAAGAATACCATACTAAGGGGAGACGCCATAACGCGCCAGGCCAGGATCGAAAGGTTATTCCTGGACAAACTGTCAGCCCATGAAAGGAAACAGCCAGAATTGACCAGAGTCCAAGTCAACAGCTCCAGAGAGAGTGGACTGTTTTACCTCTCATCCACCTGTGCCCCTTTTCTAAGCCTAGGGAACAACCTGCGGAAGAGGGGGCGTGGTAGAATGTAAGGGCTGCGATTGGGGTGAATGGTGAAACTACAGCAATGTAGTCTGGACACTCATTTGATCAACTTGATTGAACAAACAACCTGTCACCCCCCACTGGATGGTGGGGCTGTAGGTGTTTGGGCACAACAGCCTGCAGATAGGTTTTGCATGAAGGATGCTTGTACTCATGGATTATCACTTATAGCTAAAAATGAAAAAAAAAAAACTGAGAGAAAGATGCAGGACAGTTATGGCAGAATGCATGATCTGGGATGGGGTGGGGGTGGGGGGGAGGGAAAGGGAAATAAGCCTGAACTGAATTGGAAAAATGTATGAAATGCACAAAGCATCAATAAAAACTAATTAAAAAAAAAAAAAAAGAATACCATGCTAGGAAAATTTAAAAACTAGGGTTAGTTGCTGAACATCATGGTCCACACCTTTAATTCTATCACTCAGCAGGCAGAGGCAGGTAGAGTTCAGGCCAGCCTACAGAGTGAATGCCAGGCCAGCCAGGGCTACATAGTGAGACCTTATCACAAACACACACACACACACACACACACGTCCCCCAACCTAGGGTTAGAGTTCTGAGATTTTTTGTTTAAACGCTGCGGCCATTCCTTTGTCAAACAACCTTCTAAAAAACCAGCTGAACTCCAATGTCTAAACTACGGAGCCTTGGGCTAGGGGTGCAGAGCTTGTCCACCTGGAGTTTGCTCCTCAGTACCACAAACAAAACTGACAGTGCCCGACTGGACTGCATAGAACACATGAACGTGGCATCTCCAACCTGTCACTACCACAAAGCACCAGGTACAAGCAAAGCAATATCTCAAGGGAAGAAGCTCGAGAACATACTCCTCATCCTCCTGGACAGCAAGCACAAAAATAAGACTATCCCATGGACCACGAGGACAGGAGTACCTACGGGTCTACCCACTCGGCATTACTGGCAGGACACCTGGGAATCTGTGTGGCAGGACCTCTAACGGTAGTAACTCCACCCCCAGGTAAATGGCCATGGAAGTATTTCTGTATTACAGGAGACCCCAGCAACACTGTCCAGGGCAGACTCACTTCTACCAGCCAGGGCTAGAAGCTACCTCGGTGTCCATCCATACTGAGCCCACTGATCCAGCCTAATACTACACAGTAATGAAAATAATGAACTGTTCTACCTACAAAAGAGGAGGTGGAACCAGTATAGCATGGTTGCACTGTGCCAAGGTCAAAGCTTCATGTTAGAGGCATGTGGAGGCAGTGTCTCTGGGGCAGGCCTCTGACCAGAGGACATGTGGGGAGGGTCATAGAGTTGTCATGCTCAAGTTGTGGAAAGTCCTTCAGCTAGACACTTGTACACTGTGTACACTCCCCTGGAGGTACAACTCAACAGGGAGTTTTCTTGAAAAGTACTCATGTTCATTTTTATGATGTAACTCTCATAACTTGTTGGTAAACAGTACTGCAGTTGGTAGTAGAAAACCCAGTGTCGGGGCTGGAGAGATGGCCTAGTGGTTAAGAGCGCCGACCGCTCTTACAGAGGACCCAAGTTCGATCCCCAGCACCCACATGGCGGCTGAGAACCATCTAAAACTCTAATTCCAGGAGAACTCCAGTTCCAGGGGAATCTGACACCCTCTTCTGACCTCCGTGGCATTGCATGACACAGGTGCACAAACCTGCATGCAGACAGTACATTCATACACATACTGAAATAAATAAAATTAAAAAAAAATTTTTTTAAATAAAAAAAAGAAAAAAAAAGAAAACCCAGTGTCACACAGAGTAGGCTTGGTGAGGGGGGTTCCTCTCCCTTCCACACTCCTAAAGTTGGAGTGTGGAAACCATATCGCTCAGGCTGGATGCTGATCCACATTCTACCACAGGGCTCACATGGGGGGCTGGCAGAGTCCATTTCTACCACAGCTTATCACTGCCAGGGCTGCTCCTACCTGAGGGATTCTTTTATGTGCAAACAGAATCAGGTACCTGTGGGATGGACCTGGTCATCAACACCATTCTCTGCATCCCGAGCATCATCGTGGCCCACAGCCAGGCTTGCAGCATTTTCTTGGAGTCGCAGCTGCATTCTTTCTTGCCGTTCTTTTAAAATAATCTTAAAATTGAATAAATGATTAAAACACCTACATACTTGTAGCTAAAAGATAAACTCTTCTGACCAATAACCACCCCCCAAGTTCAGCTTGTTGAATGTGCCTGGTCATGCCTCTGCAGTAATGATGCCCCAACCCCCACGTGGTAGGAGCACATCCTCGTTCTCCCTGGAGACATAGGCCACCATGAGAGCCTGGGCTCTGAAGTTACTTCACCATAGACTTGTAATGGACACAGTCCACAACACAGGGCCATGCAGGGAAGCAGAATGCGTGAGGAAGGAAAACACAACCCTGCCCCCTTCACAAAGGGAAGAGAAAGAAGAGAGATTTTCTTTGTCTCACACCTTCTATCCTGTTACTTGCAGAGACTGAGAGATCATTTCTCAAGGAAGCTTGGACAGAACTTGGTGCAACATAGCCTATAAAAACAAACCTTAACAGCCAAAGGCCTGGGGCCATGGCTCAGTGGCAGAGCACTTGCCCAGCATGTGCAGTGCTTTAGGTTCAATCCCCAGTACAGTGACTAAAGGCTAAGTAAAGGTTTAAGGGCTGCAGGCAGATAGCACAGATGCGTGATGTAAGGGCTATACGCAGACGGCACAGAAATGTGAAACTGCATCAGCTTTTTCAATGCCCTGCTTCCATGGAAAGAGACCACACACCTTCTTCAGTGAGGTGGGCTTCTTGGCCTTAGGGATCTCCCTCTGCTTCCCCTTCTTCATCAGGGGGGCACTGGAGTCCAAGGGGTTGTGTGGGGTCTTCACCTGATTGGAACGGCGCCCTCTCTCACCTGAGGAGGCTTCCTTGGAAAGGACCGGCACTGCTCCAACTGCAACAGAAGGAAAAACGCCAATCACCTCTCAGGTCCTGCGTGGTTCTCAGCAGGATCAGTATCTGGAGGAGTCTCCCATGCCACCCTCTGCCCAATCTGAGGCCTTTCTCATCTTTGTTAGACAATGTCTTACACATCCTGCCCACAGGCTGTGTTCCAAATGGAATTTGATCTCTGGTGGGGATTACTCTGGGAAGGCTACCTTCTAGCCACATAATCAAGTATTCTGTTGTCTCCACACATGGCTCACTCTACCTGTCTGGGGTTCGTTCTTGGTGCTCTGCGCTAACCACTGCCCCCCTCCACCAGGCACTGATGGTAGTGCCTCTGTACAAGCTGGCTACTGGTTTCTCACGAACACCTTTTGTCTTAACTTCCTGCCCCAAGAACTGTCTCAAGGAAATGGTTGAATCGTCTGCACTCTGCCTCCTACTTCAAAGCCTTCATTTTTGTGAGCTTTTGTACACGTCTGTTTTGTACACTGAACACATTCCCCCAGGCCCTTTAACTACTCCCTTGCTCCTCACTGTCCCTGTCCCCATTAGTCCCCTTTTCCCCCTAGAGGATTTTATGATTTCTAAACATATACCAAAGAAAAAGGAATGGCAATCGACCCCCTATGCCTACGCTCACCCCTCCATCACTCTGTTCCAATAGCTCTCAGGTCTGTCTCAGGGGATATTGGCTCCCCTCCTTTATGGAGTACAATCTTAAATAACTAGTGCTGTGTCCATCACTTAGCCCCTTCAACTCACTCATGCAATCCCTGCATCATTTACACCTGTCCAGCACATGTAACTCTTGCAGGCTGCTTCTTGTCCCACGCAGCACAGCAGCTTTATTCTAGAATCTCCAGAGCTTTATTCTCGAATGGCATTTGAAATAGACATGTAAGACTGGCCTGTTCACACCTGCTTGCTTGCCATAATGGCTCTAGAGTCTTACCCGGGCTCCTGTAAAACCTGCCCTAAGGCCTTCCAGCTCTATAGGTCCTAGACCCTACTACTGGGCATCTCCCTATACAGAGCACCAATTATAGGCCCAGCAGAGGTTCTGCCTCTCAGAGTAGTGAGGAGTTTGGCAAACAAACAAAAGCAAAATAAAAACAAACACTACAAAGTTGGGCAAAAACTTCTCAAATCAATTGCATCAGCCCCCTGGACAGCGACCAAAGCTTGGAGCAAACCAAGCCACTTTGCTCCTGAGGTCACTGACGTAGGAGCAGCAGGAGCCAGGCTGTGCTTCTGTGGGCTCCTTGCTCTGCCCTTGCTCATTCATGAGATGGTGAAGCCTTGTGCAGTTTGCTACCAAAGGCTGGCAAGATGTCAGTAAACATGGAGGATGCTGCAGCACGGGAAGCCTGAGGCTGTCAGCACCAACAGTGGCATGGACCAGTGGACCAGCCAGGGAAATATGCAGTCCCAGGAGACTCTGCTATAGGGACAGGCACTGCATACACCTTGGTGGACGACAGGAACGTGCACAGTACATAGTCAAGGGAAGTCCGAGTCACTCACATACCAAGCAAACAGTAGGGCCTGCAAGCAGGCCCAGAGAAAATCGAGTGGCACACACGAACACGGCCCAAAGGCTGAATGTACCCACCTCTGCTGTGCAGACACAGGATAACACCCATGGAAAGACAGGAGAAAAATAAGCAAAAAGTAACTAGTCAGAGACAGCAGCAACTCTACCTATTGGGAAGGTATATTTCATATTTAGATGGGGCCAGGTAATTAAAACAACAAAAAAGCCATGGGCACTGGAGAGATAGCTTGGGAGTTAACAGCACTTCCTGCTCTTGCAGAGGACCAAAGTTCAGTTTCCAGCACACATTTTGGGTAGCCAAAAAGCACCTCTAACTCCAGCTCCAAGGACTCTGATGACTTCTGGTAGCTACAGACACCTGCACACAATTACACATACGCAAACACACAAATAAATAAGGAGCTGGAGAGATGGGTCAGCAGTTAAGAGCACTAGTTGTTCTTGCCGAGGACCTGGGCTCAGTTCTCAGTACCCATATGGCGGCTAACGACTGTTCAGAACTTCAGTTCCAGGGGAATTCAATACCCTCTTCTGACCTCTGCAGACATTATTTACATGCAGGCAATGTACTCGTACATATAATAAAAATGATAAATATTTTTAAATATTGTATTTAAATACAGCTTTTAACTATGGTAAACTACAACGTAAAATTTACTAGGTAACATTTGTTTGTTTTTGAGACAGGGTCTCACAATGTAACTAAGGCTTATCATGAAATCACTATGTAGCTCAAGCTGGGCTCAGTCTCCCTAAGGCTATGATGTAACTATTAAAGGACAGTTTGGTTGCATAATTACATTCACAATATGGTTGTGAATTACTTTGGCTCTGTGCTGGAACTCTGTTCCCACAATCAGATGTCTGTCTATTTTCCCCTCTAAGTTACATGGGTTCTATGAGTGTGAACAATGTAGATGTTTGAGTGGATCACATAGTATTTTTCTATTTGGCTTACTGCACATAGTATAATGTTTTCAGGTTTCATTCATGTTGTGGAATGCATCAAAACTAGTTTCTGTTTCAAGCCTAAGTAATAATAATTTTATTTTTATTTACCCCCACACCTGGCTATTATTCAGACTTTTTTTATTTTCAAAATTATTTTTTAATAAATCTAGCCAATGATTTCTTTAAAACAGTAAGATCTAACATATGCATCAAGCAATCTCACAATAAAGTTTAAATGCTGTAGTAATGAAGCGAAACAAAGCACTCATATACGAAAGTATGAAAATCCGAGCTGTTCCTGCAGTGAAACTGACAAGCATCCAGAGCTAGACCGACACACAATCATCCTGCAAGTCACTTCACCAAATGCTAATTTTATTTACATTAATGACAAGTCCACATGTCAGTTACAAGTCTACAGGTTTGCTTGTTGGTAGTAGTTGAGTCTTTCCGATAGGATTTTTTTGGGGGTACTGCTGTGACAGACTTGACCACGTTGTTGTGGAGGGGGTACTGCTGTGACAGACTTGACCATGTTGTTGTGGGGGAGATACTGCTGTGACAGACTTGACCATGTTGTTGTGGGGGAGATACTGCTGTGACAGACTTGACCATGTTGTTGTGGGGGAGATACTGCTGTGACAGACTTGACCATGTTGTTGTGGGGGAGATACTGCTGTGACAGACTTGACCATGTTGTTGTGGGGGAGATACTGCTGTGACAGACTTGACCATGTTGTTGTGGGGGAGATACTGCTGTGACAGACTTGACCATGTTGTTGTGGGGGAGATACTGCTGTGACAGACTTGACCATGTTGTTGTTGTTGGGGGGGGTACTGCTGTGACAGACCTGACCATGTTGTTGTGGGGGAGTGAGTTTTGGAGCTTGAGATTAATGGGCTGTTCTGTGGGAGCTTAAAAGATAATGTTGAGAGAAATGCAGAGGAGCCCTGGCCTATGAAGTTTCATGGGGAAGCAAAGACTATCAGGACTGTTTGTGTAATGTATCTGATTTAAGAATCTGTGGAAGTAAAACCTTTGCTTTTACTGAAGAATCAGCTGTAATAAGAGCATCACTGAGGTAAAAGCTTCTGGGAAGTATTTCCTCAGAAGCTATAGTCAAGGCTACACCTCAAGCTGGAAGCCAAAATTTGGTTATGTGTAAGAGTAGGTCTCCTGGGGCTGGAGAGATGGCCTAGCGGTTAAGAGCGCCGACCGCTCTTACAGAGGACCCGGGTTCGATCCCCAGCACCCACATGGCGGCCGAGAACCGTCTGAAGCTTCAATTCCAGGAGAACTCCAGTTCCAGGGGAATCCGAGACCCTCTTCTGACCTCCGCGGCGTTGCACGACACGGGTGCACAAACTTGCATGCAGACAGTACATTCATATACATACAGAAATAAATAAAATAAAAAAAATAATTAAAAAAAAAAAAAAGTAGGTCTCCTTAGTAGTTGAGACCCTACAATACTGGAGGTGCCAGAAATCATGGGATGACCACTAAGGATAGTAGTAGGTGTGGAGTGCAGTCAACCTGAGTACAGGAGACAAGCTGTTTGCTATACACATAGAGAGCCAGAAAAGGGGATCTGCCCAAGCTCTTTGAAGTCTAGAAAAGCATAAGCCCCAGATGTGAGACACTCAGCTGCAAGACTTGGAGCTATTCTGCTGGACTTTGGTTCTACTTAAGTGTGCCCAGTTCTTACTTTTGTAAATAAGAAAATCTTTAACTTGTTATTTTATTTGACCAGAGCCCATAGTTAAGAGACTTTGGGTATTTTAAAGACACTTTGAACTTTTAAAATGTTTGAGCTGTGCATGGTGGGGTATGCCATTAATCTCAGCACTCTGGAGACAGAGGTAGGCAGATCTCTGTGAGTTCAAGGCCACCCTGGTCTATAGAGAGAGTTCCAGGTCACCCAGGGCTACATGGTAAGATCCTGTTTTTTTGTTTGTTTGTTTGGTTTTTTTTGGGGGGGTTGTTTTGCTGTTGTTCTTTTTTTAAAAAAAGATAAATAAAATGTCTGAATTTTTTAAAGACTAGAACTTTTTTTTTTTCATCTTTCCGAGACAGGGTCTCCCTATAGCCCCAGCTGTCCTGGAACTCACTCTGTAGACCAGACTGGGCTTGAACTCACAAAGATCCGCCTGCTTCTGCCTCTCAAGTGCTAGGATTAAAGGCATGCGCCACCACGCCCGACAAAGACTGGAACTTTTAAAGTTGAACTGTTTTAGATTGTGATAGTAACAAAAAACCTTGGGGACAAAAAAAAGAAAAGAAAGGTTATGGTTTAATAGTGATGTGTTGTATATCACGTTGAGAAGGGGTCAACTGTGCCGGTTAGCTTTTTTAACTTGAAACAAATTAGAGACACACCTGGGAAGAGGGAGCCTGAACTGAGGAATTTCCTCCACAGGACTGGCCTGTAGCCATGTTTGTGAGTTATTTTTTTCTTTTTCTTTTTGGTTTTTTTTTTTTTTTAATATTTTTTTAAATTTTATTTATTTTTGTATGTGTATAAATGTACTGTCTGCATGTAGGTTTGTGCACCCATGTCGCGCAATGTCTCGGAGGTCAGAAGAGGGTTGGATTTCCCTGGAACAAGAGTTCTCCTGTTCTGGCTCACGTCCTTTGGTAAATAAAGGCTAACTCAGATAAAGTCCAATTTCTTTATTTTTCTTCTGTTACTTGTTTATGCCTTAACTGCTGCCATATCTAAAATCTGTCTAATCTTAGGCCACAAAGATCTATACACTTGATTCTAAAGTTTTACAGCTTTAGCTCTAATCCTTAGCTCACTGGTCTGAGTTTGTTTTCATCTACAGGGTGAGCAGATGCACCCTTTAGCACCTACAGAGGACACCATCCCATAATCTTTCTGCATGGAGCCGGCACAGAGACTCAGGTTTCTTCTCCTCACTGGTCTGTGTTAATGGTCACTCATCACCCTACTGTCATGACTATATGTAACATCTGAGTATAGAAGAAGGTATTTTACATAACAGTCTCTGTGAAAGAGAGTTTGGAGCCTCTGCTGAGATGTGAAGGTGCCTACCTGAGAACACGATGGGTCTGGAGGAAGACTTGGCATGCGAGGCATGCTGCTGCTTCTCCAGGGCGGCCAGCATGCCTCCCAGGTCCAGCTGCACTGGAGTCTGGCTCTTCTTTCCAGTAGTTTTAAAGTCATTCTGCAAAAAGTTCAAAATTCACAACTTCATTCCTGTATTTTACATATTAAGCTTTATATTTTATGAAAAAATTACATACAAAGATTAAAAAAAAACAGATTTAGAGATTATAAAAAGTTCATTTTTTTTTTTTTTTAAATCAAGCGATTAGCCAGGTGTGGTAGCACATGCCTTTAATCCCAGCACTCCCGAGGTAGAGGAAGGCAGATCTATGTGAGTTTGAGGCCAGCAGGGCTATAGAAGAGGCCTTAACTCAAAAGAACCAAACAACAAAAACCCACAAAAAGACAATAAAAACAAACAAAAAATCAAGAGCCAGAAGTGGTGGCACATGCCTTTAATACTAGCACTTGGGAGGCAGAGGCAGGCAGATCTCTGAGTTCCAGGCCAGCTGGGGCTACAGGGAGACCCTATCTCAAAAAGACCAAAAAAAAATAAATAAATAAAAAAAAAAAAATCAAGTAATAAAAATATTGCCTGTTCTCTGTCATCATTACCATGGTGAATTGTTTCCTTCTGTTTCTATCCATATCTCCACTGTGAATTAAAAAATGCACCAACAGATAAGACACTAAAGCTTATGTGAAATATTTTGCTATAGGAGTCTGTGTGGGAAGGTGGGCATGGAGGCACACCCCAATAATCCCAGTACTCAAGAGGCTGAGGCAGAAGGAATGTGGCAAGTTCCAAGCCAGCATGAGACCTTGTCTCAACAAAACAAAATGAAGCAAAACGCCTAAACTGAAATTTGTGTATGAGGCTACCTGGTTCCAATTACTGTCCCCCACACACCATCCTCTTTCCAAATACCTAAATGAACCAATACACTGCTATGAAGTTATAGGTCTATGGCCCAACTCCACAAAGATTTGAGTAATACCCTGCAGATGAATACTGGGGCAGCCTCTTATTTTTCTAAGCAATTAATTTCTGAAGCAGTTGTGTGAGGTTTTGTTTTGTTCTAGTTTTGAGAGGGTCTTACTATGCATCTCAGATTGGCCTGAGAGCTCACTTATGGAGCCCAGGCTACCCTTGAGCTCATGAATTCATGATCCTCCTGCCTCAGCTTCCTGAAGGCTGGGAGAGCCACCATCCTGGTATAATTGTGATCTGAGTTTTAAGACTATGTAAAAGGCTGTCTGTCTTGGGGCAGCACTTTCCTTCTGCTCTAGCACCTCTGTCCCTACCACCCTGCCATGTGTTAGCCCTGTCACCAGCAGCCCTACTATGGGCTGAGAGCTCACATCAGGGAGAGCAGACAAGTCCTGCTTGCTAAAGGATGGAGGCTCATCAAATTCAAATGTATGAACTGAATTCACTTCTCGGGGGCTCAGAATCGCACTGTTTATAAATGACCCCTCTGTCTGTTTTGCTTTGATTTAGCCTCTCCCTGTACTCCAGGCTGGCCTGGAACCCACAATCTTCCTGCCTTTGCCTCTTGGGTGCCAGATTATAGGTGTGCCTCACTTGTCACGATCTCCCTCCTTAAAAAGGCAAAAAAAAAAATAGAAAAAATTTGCCAGAAAATCAGTGTCCCAAAGTGTACACATTTCTCATTTTCCTTATAAATGGTACTTTTTTTTTTTTTTTTTTTGGTCTTTTCAAGACAGGGTTTCCCTATAGCCCCAGCTATCCTGGAACTCACTCTGTAGACCAGGCTGGCCTTGAACTTACAAAGATCCACCTGCTTCTGCCTCCTAAATGCTAGGATTAAAGGCGTATGCCACCACGCCCGGCTTATAAATGGTACCTTTTTCCTGAAACTGCAGAGGTGGAGGGCACTGCTTCCCTCTGTCCTGATACTGAGCAGGCTGGTGTGGAGTTGACGCCCTCTGGTTTAGTACTGATGGAGTAGGGCAGAAGAATCACTGCCCTCTTTTAGTCTCTCAGCAGCATGCCCCTCCTTCCTGACAGCAGTGGCAGTTAACAAGTCTTACTACAAAGGGACAAGCAGCTCCAGCTTCATAGCAACGCTGTCTTTGTCCCCGGGAAGAATTAAAAGAAAACTACCTGCCTCCCCTCTTCTCCAAATAGTTGAGCTGAACAAAACTTATGCCTAACACAACTGTGGTTACAATCTAACAATTACCTGTATCTGCTGTTGACTTTGAAGTTTCAGCGACTCTGCTTTGTGTCTTCTTTCAGAAGCAACTGACAGGTTGGGGAACTCCTCCGCATCCTGAGAAAATCAAACGGTCAGCTTCCTGAACTGGGAAGAACCTGAGCAGCCATGCAGTCTCTTCCTAGCTCACATCTTCTTTTAATGAGACCTACAAACATTCTCAAAGGTGATCTGTACATCTCCAAAAGACTAACATTGAAATTTCAGGTTTAACTCTTATTGCAAACTTTAAGGCCACAGTTCCAATACCTATGTCCCAGATAAAATGCCAGGCAGGACCTAGGTGCACTGCAGGAGTCCACAGAAATTACTATAAACACCTATTTTCTGAAAGACTCATTCTTTTCAATAGAGAAACCATGAAACCTAAAATCAGCAGATTTAGTATTCTGAGGCTTAGGCCAAACAGGCTAGTAAACAGACAAAGGCAACAAACCTGCTTAAAAATCACCTTAAAGTGTCCTGAGTGGTGGCACACTCTTTTAATCCCAGTTCTCCAGAAGCAGAGGCAGCCGGATCTCTGTGAGTTCAAAGGACAGCTGAGGCTACAGGGAGACCCTGTCTCAAAACGACCAAAAAAAAAAAAAAAATCACCTTAAAGTATCTTAGGATACGTGTGTGTGTGTGTGTGTGCGCACTATATACACATATATATAATATATATACCAGAATTTTGTCTATATTTTGCCTTCGGAACAGTCAGCTGGGAATCAAAAGGCAGCAATGTGACCCCTTCACTAGCCTAACCACAATGCTCTGCCCCACCACCTACTGGATGTTTAAAGACTCTTGGAATAACCTTTCCATTTTTTTGTTTGTTTTTGAGATAGGGCCTTACTATGTAGGCCTTGCTGGCCTAGAACTCACAGAGATCTGCCTTCTTCTGCCTCTGGAGAGCCGGGATTTAAGAGTGTGTCACCATGCCTTTCCAGTTTTGTAGGAATGTCCTGGGCTTGATCTCATCTTGGCCATCTGACCTGGGTAGTACTCCTGGGAGACTTGTGTGCAGGCAGGGCCCTGAGTCTACTAAGGCAGTGTGAAGAACCCAGGCCCATGGGAAACGCTGTCAGAATCCAAGCTAGCTAATTTTTGTGTGTGTGTGCATGTGGTGTGGGGGGGTCTTAGAATCATAAATAATTTTAGAAAGAAGTTCATGGAATTCTCTTGACTGGGGTCTATAATAAAACCTAGAGCATTCCAAATTTCTCCTCAATAGTGAAATCCTTTACAAGACTCTTGACTAGAAAAGGAGCATCTACAAAAGCTGAACACAAAGAACAGAACCTTGGAGAAAAATGAGCAACCCACACAGGAGTTTTTTCTCAACCATTTGTCCCCGTAAGAGCTTTCTGAGGTCTGCTGTGAGATCGGCTACAAAGGTGAAGGCAGTGCTATGATTTCTTTTTTCTTTTTGGAGGCAGGTCTCATGTGGCCTCGGCTGTTCTGAAGGATGAACGAGCTGAAGATGACCTTCAGTTCCTGATCCTTCTGCTTCTGCCTCCCACGTGCTGGGATCGCAGGCATGCACCACCACACAGCCAACAATTACTTTCTTTAGTACCAGAAAAGGGACTTTTACTCCAGAAGCCAATATGAACCTGCACTCATTAGGAAAAGCTTCTTCCATCATACAAACCAAGAGAAGCACACATACTTCAACCCTTGGTGGCTCTTGAACCGTTAGGACTTCATATTTTGATTTAGACTTTTCTTTCTTTTTCTTCTTTTTTGAGGCTTCATTTTGTTCAGGTTCACCACCTTGTGATGTTTTGGCCTAGATCAAAAAAAGCAAAAATTGTGAGATTTGAGGGCATTTAACAGAATTTTTAACATATTTCAGAACAAAAGACAGCAAGCTGTGCAAATCAACAGCAACTCTAAGTTGGGCACCTCATCCTGCTTTCAGAACTGGCCATGACTGGGAGGATGAAGCTGAAGGAAGACACTGGGAACCAGGGGGTGCCACTCTTGGAGACTGTGGGCCTGGAGACAACTGAGTGCTCCCCTCAGGAGTCAGGCCGCCAGCAACGCTACCCACAAGCTGCCGAGTCGCTGGCATTCAGGTGGGTCATTCCTGCCAGCAGCACAGGTGAGTGCCTGAAGTGACGTGCATGGGTATCAGACTCCTGGAGCCTCTGACCTTACCCTAGCCTGGCTCCAGGCCTGCTGGGACAATTGCTACCCCCATAGCCCCTGTTTGGCTCCTTCCTCCCAGGACTAATAAGCTCCAAGCCTCTGGACTTGCTTGGATTGGCTATTCTATCTTCTCTAGCATTTTGCTACAAACCACCTCATTTTCAGCTGGCTTCTCCATCTATCTGCTGACCTGGCTTGTCTTTCTCTTGAGAGCACTAATCACTCTGCTGTGTTCTGCATAGTTTTAGCCTTCTTCATTAGGCTGAGGTCTAGTCTATTGGCACAAGGACTTTCTATGCTTGGGTACTGCTTTGTCCCAGGTGTATTTATCCTACAGGAGAAAAAAAACTCAGCAGCTATAAAAAAAAAAAAAAAAAGAGCTATTTTATCAACCTGAAGGAAATGCTATAATGTTTAAGTGAAAAACCTATTCTTGTAACAGGTAAACTGAAATTAATATGATATACCAAGTGGTCACAGAAGACTAAGTTCCATTATTTTACTACTTGTTACTGTAGTACAGATAAAAGTCATTAAATTCAACTGACAAAAGGCAGGAGGAAAAAGATGCAGCAGCTTTATACACAGAGCATAAACTTAGGCTGGATTTTTTTCTTTGAAGAATTCAGGACATGGGAGTATGCTCAGTGGCAGAGCACTTATTTAACATGTACAAGGCCCTGAGTTCAATCCCTAGCATGACACACATAAAAACAGCATGATGCAGATATTTTAACACACTTTCACATATAAAAGTTCTCCCTTATAGTTCTTAATCAACATCTCATTCTTTTTTCAAGATGCACACAGAAAAAGTCCAGACAGGGGACTGCAGTGCTCCCAGGAGAGCATGGGAAGGAAGTACACCAGCCAGGCCATGGAAGATCCCCGTGGGAGGAAGGACAGCAGCCAGGCCACTGAAGATCCCCGTGGGAGGAAGGACAGCAGCCAGGCCACTGAAGATCCCCATGGGAGGAAGGACAGCAGCCAGGCCATCGAAGATCCCCGTGGGAGGAAGGACAGCAGCCAGGCCATCGAAGATCCCCGTGGGAGGAAGGACAGCAGCCAGGCCATCGAAGATCCCCGTGGGAGGAAGGACAGCAGCCAGGCCATCGAAGATCCCCGTGGGAGGAAGGACAGCAGCCAGGCCATCGAAGATCCCCGTGGGAGGAAGGACAGCAGCCAGGCCATCGAAGATCCCCGTGGGAGGAAGGACAGCAGCCAGGCCATCGAAGATCCCCGTGGGAGGAAGGACAGCAGCCAGGCCATCGAAGATCCCCGTGGGAGGAAGGACAGCAGCCAGGCCATCGAAGATCCCCGTGGGAGGAAGGACAGCAGCCAGGCCATCGAAGATCCCCGTGGGAGGAAGGACAGCAGCCAGGCCATCGAAGATCCACGTGGGAGGAAGGACAGCAGCCAGGCCATCGAAGATCCACGTGGGAGGCATAGCCCTTTGTCCTTTTTTTTTTTTTTTTTTAAACAATACACATAACATAAAATCTACCATCCGCCATGGTTGCATGCACAGGTCAGTGGCATTATGTCCATGTGCACGTTACATCACCATCACCAGGCCCCTCCAGAGCTGTCTCCTATAGAGCTGTCTACAAGTCTATCCCCATTAAGTGCGAAATGCCTGTTCCTCTTCTCCCAGCCCCTGACACTCATCATCGAATTGCTTTTTTGGAGACAAGGCTTCACCTTGTAGCCCAGGCTAGCCTTGAATTTACTTTCTTCCTGCCTCAGCCTCCTAACTGCTGGATTACAGGCCTCTGCCACCATGCCCAGTCCCAACCTCCTTCTGTCTCTAATGATGTATACCTTTGTAGTAGGATGAACACGCTTCTCTTTGTTGCGGGAAGGATCTGAAGGTAAAGCCTCAGAAGACGTCACACTAGCATTTTTAGCACCTGCTGATGAAGCAGTCTTTAGGCTTATCGTGGAACTAGCTTTTTCAGATACTGCTGAAGATTCTGAAGACACTGTCTGCCGAACAATATAACCCATTGGTGTCCAAGATAACTCTGCTCAAAAATAGCTGTAGTTACTGAACAATCTCAACAGTAACCTGGTGTTCCACAAATACTTAAACATGTACCACACAAGGTAATTACTCAGAACAAGAGAAAAATGAATAAGAACATGCCCTTAGAGACTCCACTGTTTACCAATTGTCCAGAACATCCCCTCGGAGACTCTGGTATTTACTGCTGAGAACACCCCCTTATAACTACAGCATTCACCATCTTTAGAGCACCTTCTTGGGACTGCCATATTCGCTACACTTGTTTTTCTTCTAGAAGCTTTCATGCTGAGGTTTGGTTTTGTTTTTTGTTTTTGTTTTTTTCTCTTTAACTCATAAAGTTAATTGATTTTCCTAGATTTTTTAACTTGGGGATACAAGTGGTAAACAAACAAGTTTTGTTTAAAAACAGCAACCCAGAAAATATCCATACAGTAAACAAAGAGGCCTGGACTACTAACCTTGCACCTTCAATATCAGAAGTCAAATGTCACTAAGACGTCACTATCATAGTAATGGGTCATTTATTTCTTTCAGATCACAAGTTTAAGTACCATGACACTACTGCTTAGGTGGCTATGAAACCCTATATATAGACAAAATACAAGGTCACCCATCAAGATGCAGGGGGCCAATACCTGTCAGCTGCCTGCATCCCTAGGCTAGAGAGCAACTGGACTAGGGCAGCCTCACCATGAAAATCTACACTGAAGTACATTGTACTAAACATGACAACACAAAAGCCAACACATCAATGGACTGCTTAGACTTTCTGTGAAGACCAGCTTCCTTACAGTCTCAGAAGTAGAATCTCCTGAATGCTTTCTGAAAGCATGGCTTCACGGACAGGCTTCCGAAAGTCCCCCAAGTCACAACTGTTTTCCAGGTAGGAGGAATGAGTCTCTCTCAGGAGCGCACTATGGAGATTCTGAAGGCTGCACAGTCCACAAGAGTGGAGCAGGCAAATGCCAAAGCACAGCCACAGAGCTACATGCGAAGGGAGTCATTCTGTCTCTCATCACAACTTTTTAATTCTGTAAAAGATTATTTTTATAAATAATTTGAAGATCTGGCCTCTTATTTTACACTCTTTGAATGTGGATGTAGGATCCTTTATTCTAAACCAACACAGATGCTAGTTTACTAACAACTCATTAGCTGCCTTAAAGGCAGCTCCAAAACAAACAGCATTTAACTGCACTGGTGTTAAATGTGCTTAGAAAACATACAACTCACTTCCATGAACAGCTGCTTGTAGTCTCTCTTACCTCCTGTACGTGAAGGGGAACTAGCTACAGCATTATCAGTTATGGCTTCTTGTGGGTTTCTAGTCTTCACCACTTCACCCTATAAAGAGCACAGCAGATAACATCAGGGAAAGGCCATTAGAACAAGACAGCATCATACACCGTTTAGAATGGCCAAATTCCACAACAGGGACAATCTGGGTAGGGATGCCAAGTAGCTGGATACTCACTCACTACCGGAGAGGATCAATGTGAGATCTCTGTGGCGAAAAAAAAAAACCAAAAACCTCAACTCCCTGCAACTCAGCTGCCAAGCCATGAAAACACCAAGAGGAACTCAATGCACATTAAGTGAGAAAAAGCTACAGAACACATAATTCCAACTGTAGGACATTCTAGAAAAGACAAAACTGAAGACAAACTAGCAGGTGAAGAGGCTGGGGAGAGCAGAGGTGCAGCACAGAGCTTCAGGACAGTGAGCTGCTACTCTACATGACACCATAAAGATAGACACGTTACACATCTGTCCACAGAACACACACCAGAAATGAACCTGTATGTAAATCAGGAGCCCCAGGTGACAACATGTCCACAGAGCAGAATAACCATAACAAATATAGCACTCTGATGGAGGGGATGGAGAGGCAGGAAGAATATGAGAAGGAACTCTCAATTTTGCTGTGACCCTAAAACTGCTCCAGAAAATAGTCTAATAAAATAAATAAAAAACAGCCTATCAGTTATTTGCTTATTTTAATATGAAAATGATAATTTTATTATTTTATTTATTTATTTATATTTGGTCTTTTCGAGACAGGGTCTCCCTGTAGCCCCAGCTGTCTTGGAACTCACTATGTAGACCAGGCTGGCCTTGAACTCACAAGGATCTGCCTGCCTCTGCCTCCCAAGTGCTAGGATTAAAGGTGTGCACCACCACGCCTGGCCCAGCTAAAGTTTTTAATTAGCATGTGTTTGTTGATTTTAAGACTGTGAAGGAAGCTGTTTAAAAATAAAATGATTAGCCAGGTGTGGTGGCGCATGCCTTTAATCCTAGCACTTGGGAGGCAGAGGCAGGCGGATCCTTGTGAGTTCAAGGCCAGCCTGGTCTACACAGTGAGTTCCAGGACAGCTGGGGCTACAGGGAAACCCTTTCTTGAAAAGACCAAAAAAACCCCAAAAACCAAAAAACAAAACAAAACAAAACTCTAGCCGGGCGCGGTGGCACACGTCTTTAATCCTAGCACTTGGGAGGCAGAGGCAGGTGGATCTT